>JANSLV010000103.1:0-82831 GCA_029298845.1 Ophiostoma perfectum
AAAAGAAAAAAGAAAAAAGAAAAAAGAAAAAAGAAAAAAGAAAAAAGAAAAAAGAAAAAAGAAAAAAGAAAAAAGAAAAAAGAAAAAAGAAAAAAGAAAGTCTCAGGCGTGATCGGCCACCCTCTCCGATCCAGCACTCTGCGGGGGGCCGGCAGTGGACTGACACAGTTACACGCTCGGCCAGGCTTACAGGCTTATGGCACTTGCAGCGTGCGACAGCCTGCCGTGCCGCCGTAGTACATCATATTCCAGTGCTTCGAAAAAGCTGTGACTCTTGCGGCCCACTTTTATATTCAACCTCAATGCGTCACGGCGAGCTTTTCAGACCACCTCTCGTCTATTATATACGCACACCGTATCTGCACATCTCGGATTCTCGTACGCCCCCCCATTCTCGGCTCTATCCCAAGTCACAATGTCTCTCACGGATGCTGCGCCGGCCGAGGCCGCGCGCGCCGCAAAGAACGCCTCCCACATCATGGCCACGCTCTCCGCCGACCAGCGCAACGACGCCCTGCTCTCCATGCACAAGGCTCTCGCCGCTAACCGCGAGTCGATTCTTGCCGCCAACGCCGAGGACCTCGCACTTGCCCAGGACGACGCCGCACAGGGCCGCCTCAACCCCTCGCTCGTGTCGCGCCTCGACCTCGGCCGCAAGGGCAAGTGGGAGGACATGCTGCAGGGCATTCTGGACGTCCGCGACCTGCCCGACCCCGTCGGCCGCGTCACCCTGCGCACCCGCCTCGACGACGGCCTGGAGCTCGAGCGCGTGACCTGCCCCATCGGTGTGCTGCTCGTCATCTTCGAGGCCCGCCCCGAGGTCCTCGCCAACATTGCCGCCCTGGCCGTCAAGTCGGGCAATGCTGCCCTCCTCAAAGGCGGCAAGGAATCCACAAAGACCATGCTCGCCATGGCCACAGTCCTGGCCCAGTCGCTCGAGGGGGACTCGTCCAGTGTGCCGCCGGCCGCCATCCAGCTCGTGACGCGCCGCGACGTCATCCAGGAACTGCTGGTCCTCGACCGCGATATCGACCTCGTCGTGCCCCGCGGCTCCAACGAGCTCGTGCGCTCCATCAAGGCCGGCACGCGCATCCCTGTCCTGGGCCACGCCGACGGCATCTGCAGCACCTTTATCGACGCAGGCTTCACCGACGCCAGCCTGGCCACCACCGTCTTGGTCGATGCCAAGACTGGCTACCCTGCGGCCTGCAACAGCCTCGAGACCCTGCTCGTCCACGAGTCTGTCATTGCCGATGCTGCTTCTGCTGGCACCGCCGCCTTCGTCGCTGCCGCCAAGGCCCTGCTTGCAGCCGGCGTCACACTGCGCTGTGATGCGCCAAGCAAGGCCGTGCTCGACCAGCAGCTGGACGAGGGCGCACGTGCCAAGGTCGTCGACGCCGTCAACGACGATTACGACACCGAGTTCTTGTCGCTGGATCTGGCCGTCAAGGTCCTGCCGTCGCTCGACGCAGCCATCGCCCACATCAATGCCCACGGGTCGCACCACACCGATGCCATCCTCACACACTCAGAAGCCAACGCTGAGAAGTTCATGGCTGCTGTTGACTCGGCCGGCGTCTACTGGAACGCGTCCACCCGGTTTGCTGACGGCATGCGCTACGGCTTTGGTACCGAGGTCGGCATCAGCACAAACAAGATTCACTCGCGCGGTCCCGTCGGTCTCGAAGGCTTGACTATCTACAAGTACAAGCTGCGGGGATCTGGCCAGGCTGCTGGCGCCTACGGTGAAGGCAAGAAGCAATACAAGCACGAGTCCCTGTCTTTGTAAGCTATGCGTCGTGCTTTGCTGTTATTTTTCTATGCGTTGCTATTTGTCGTGTTTTTGGTTAGAAGCGATCAAGGTGCATGTGTCATCCTATATGACCAGGGGATTTTGTTTTACTGCGAATATAAAAAGCGTCTTGTCGGACCGGGTCCAAACTCAAACTGCCATCAAATGCATCATGATCAAGCTGTATTGTGCAAAAGTGCAAAAGTGTAAAAGTGCGTGCCAGAATTGTGTTGATTGTACAGCGTCTTCCTATTTATCGTACAAGAAAAGTATCCCCCCTTCGCCACCTCTCCAAAAAGAGTTGGGATTAATAAAACAGAACAAGAGTTATCGGGATGCTGGCCATTCGATACAAATGGGAATATACTTGGAGATATGTCTCGGCATCGTCCACCTGCAAAGAGGGTACAATCCCGATCATGAGCAGCATGGTTTTCTTTTGTTGGTGTTTTGTTGCGTAACATCGTTTCGTCGTATACAAAAAGAAAACAAACAGGCAGACAATAATTGTCAATAGATGGAAAAAAGGGAAAGGGGGGAATAAGAATAGTTCCAATGACACCAAAAATCAGAAAAGAAAAGATACAGGAAAACAAGAGAGGAGAAGGAAAGCTCGGAGAAGGAAAGGAAAAGAGAAAGGTAGGACAAGATAAGCGAAGATAAGAACTGGAAGCAAAGTCCATGGGCAAGAGGAGAACCAGTAGCATCTACTCCCGTCCTCTGCCCATCTTTTCAATCGAGCTCATGAGACCACTACGTGTTCCTAGGCCGCTTGGTGGCCGCGGGGCACTGCCAGCCGAGCTGTTCGAGCCATTCGAGCCGTTCGAGCTGCTCATCTTGCGGTCATGGCCGATACGGCCAATGCGGCTGGGCACGCCACCTGTCGACATTGTCGAGCTGCTTGGCGGCTTGAGGCCCGAGAGACGGCCCGTGCCGTGCATGCTCATAGGGCGAGCCCGGCCTGGAGTTGTGGCGGTGCTGCCAACGTTGTTGTTGCTGCTGCTGCTGACCATCATGCTGTTGCGGTTGGCCGATGCAGGGACTGCACTGACCGGTGGCCCACCGATAGAGGTTCTAGATCCCGGTCTAGGGGTCTTGGGCACTGTTTTCCGAGGCGACATTGCGGAGCCGTTGGAAGTTGCGGATGATACCGAAGCCCGCTTGACGGCCGGAGCCGGAGCCGGAGCCGGAGTCGGGGCTGTGTTGGCAGCAATGTAGCTCTGCTGTTGCTGCTGCATAGCCATCAGCTCCTCGGCCATAATCACCAGCTCACCCTTCTCAACACGCTCTTGCTCCAAAAGAGTGCGCAGCTCCGAGTTGTCGGCCTTGACAGTGCGCAGCACGGCCTCCAGGTTCTCGACCTCGGCACCGAGCGCCTTGATCTGCGTAGCATCGCGTGCCTCGCGCTTCCGGCGCTCCCCCTCGACGCGGTGCTCTTCCTGTGACGGGGCCATTCTGGTGAGGGCCGCATCACGGCTCATACGCAGCTTCTCATTCTCGCTGGCAAGAGCCTCAGCGACTGTCTCTAGCTCGCGCACCCGCTTCTCCCACCGCGCCTCGTAGCTCTTCTTGAGTGCTGCCACCTTGGTCTCATGCTTCGCCTTGTACGCCATGTGCAGCTCGCGTGCGACGCGCTCGACCGCGATCTCAACCTCGCGCTGCACATTTGAGCTTCCCATGCTAGAAGACGTGGTCGATCCGCCAGGGCTGCGAGTCCTGTTACTTTCAGCCTCGGCTGTCGCCCGTCCTGCGCGCATTGCTGCCATCTTAGTTTCGGCCTCCTGGGCCATCATCTCAGCGGCTTCACGGCGCTTCTCTGATTCGTCGAGCTTTGCCTCGAGCTCATCGCGGTCGCGGTGGCCGAGCACGATCTCGCCTTTGACCTTGCGAAGTACGTCTTCCATTTCGCGGCCTCGGCGTTCCCATTGGTCCTTTTCTTCCGCGACGAGGTCGCGTGCGCCGCGCTCCTCGCGGATCTGCTCCATGCATTCACCCACGCGCTTTTCAGCATCGCCCACCGCTGTCTTGAGAGCAGTAACCTCGGCCTCTTTCCCACTAAGAGAGGCTTTGAGACTGCTGATCTCGGACAGAAAGTTGGACTTGAGGCTCTCCAACTCCCGCGGTGTCACTGAGGGGATGCTGCGAGGCGTTGGGAGAGGCGGGATATCAAAGTCGAGCAGGTTGACAAGGTTTTTGCGCTGGGGTGTGGCGGCGCTAGGGTCGCCCCTGTATGATGAGTTTTGCTGCCGCAGCTGCTCAGTAAAGTCCATGAGGAGATTTGTGGTGTTGCTGTGTTCGCGACTGTGGCTTAGACGGCCCGTGGTAGTGCTGATGCGAGGTGGGCGGCCAGACACCGAGTCGAGGCCAGCAGAGGATCCACGGCGCGAGTGGACGTTTGACGACGGGCCCTTGTTGGGACTGTTTGCGCCGTAGGTGTGGGCGCCAGCCCGAGACATAGTGTTGGGAACGGCAGAAAACGTGCTAAACGTGCTGAGCATGGTGTCGTCGGCGTTGGCAGGGTCATTGGCTGGGGACGAAGACCCTCTTGCGCTGCCGCTTGTCACGCTGTCGCGGCGTCTGTGCTGATGCTGGTAGGGTGAGTGATGATAGCCGTTTGGAGTGCCAGAGCCACCGTCGCTTTGTCTGCCAGGCTTGCTGCTGGGTTCGTTCTCAATAGCACTGGTCTCGTCCTCGAAGATCTCAATGGCTTGTTGTAGGCCTTCGTTGAGCTGGATGGCCTCATCTAGGCTCATCTGACGGCCATGCAGAGGCTGCTGCTGCTGGTGGATATGTGTGAAGAGCACCTGTCCGGGCTGCGAGGGAGAAGGCGGCACCGAACGCTGAACGGGAGCCTGGCTGGGAGATCTGGGGGCAGCAGAAACAGGTGTTGCGACAACTGGAGATGCTGTAGGGGAAGCCACCGCAGGCACACTGATCTTAACAGGGAACCGCTTTTCTGGCCCTGTGCCCTTGCGAGGTGTACGCCCGAGAGGCAGGGCCGGCGGCAGCATCTGGTTAGAGGAAGTCGACATACGCCGGGTGGGAGGGAATGTCGGAGGGGGTGAAGAAGTGGTTGAAGAGACTGCGTCATCGGCAGCATCTCTGCGGCTCTCCGCGCCACTATCAGGAGAAGCAGGGCTGCCGAGGGTGACAGAACTGGCCGCAGATGACGAAGGACCGCCAGTTACACGGCCCTGGAGGATCTTGAGCGGCGAGAGCTCACTGCCTGATAGGATGCGCGAACCGGGCCGTGCTTGCCGGCTCGAAAAGGCCGACGGGGGCGCAGTTGTGATAGTGGCAGTTGATGATGCCATGGCGGGCGAGGGAACGGGCTTGGAGTGGACTGGACGAGGGGAGACGTTCTCCTGGCTGCTGTGGTTACGATGGTCGTTTGTGTGGTGGTGATGGGTTTCTGTGGGAGACGCGGTATCAATGGACGTCATGAAAGGGGAGCTGCTCGCGGGCGGGGAGTCTGTTGCGGAATCCATGGCAACAAAATGCTGAGCAGAGGTGATTGGGTCGTCAGAGATGGAGTAGGCGGTGGTGGTGGTAGTGACAGAAGACGCGTGCACAATGTCGTAGATGCCGGGAGAGAATGAGACAAGAGGCGCTCGCTGTTCCTGGTCTTGGTCCTGGTCTTGTTTCGTCTGATATCTGGTTGTTTTGGCTCTTTTCGCGGCCGGTTCGCAGGAAATGCTGTTGAGGGTCGCGTTCTCGAGAGGGGACAACGGCGAAGCCATACGAAGCAGTATAGCGGCAGATGGGGATAGAAGAAGACAAGGAGAGGGTATAGAAGAACAGAAGAAGAAAGAAGAGGAGTAGAACGAGGAGTAGAACGAGGAGTAGAACGAGGAGTAGAACGAGGACAAAACGAGGAACAGAAGGGAGAGATTAAGACTGTGGAGCAGACCAAGTGGGACGTCGGTGCCGGGGGTGGACAAACAGTAGTTCACGCGTGTCTGTATCCTGTATCCTGTATTCTGTGTTGATTGTGTGTTTCCAAGAGGATGAGACGGAACAGAGGTGGATGGTCGGAAACAAAAGGTGGCAGACGAGGGAGAGGAGGAAGAAGAAAACAGACGAGACAGACGAGAGCCGTTGCCGATCGCGAGTAAGCAGCAGTCGACAAAAGGAAAACATGCAACAATTAAGGAGAGAGAGGGGAGACTTGCGATGGAAGAGGACTAGAGCCGTTGGCAGCGATGTGGAGGGAAAGGGGAAAGCCGTGGGAGGACAAAGAGAGCTGTCGGGAAAAGAAACAAAAGCAGACAAGCACGGAAACCTGGCGATGCGGTGTGATAGTGCCAGAGCGCTACAGAGGGCACAATAATATGGGCAATAAGGGCCAATGCACTGGCACCTGCAGAGATAGGGGACAAATCACAGTGGACGGGTAAGTTGTTATTATGATTTGATAATCAGGGTCGGCCGTGTCCACCTGCGACCGCGCTGTTCGTTTCGCTCTAGGCCAGATGGAGAGGGGTTGACGGGGTGATCTATGGTCACGTGCGGCAGGCTAAGGGCGAGACAGACGGGTGCCGCCGGAGACACTTTGTGTGTGGTGTTAGCGTGCACGTTGTTTGTTAGTGGCGGGACCTAGCGTGTAGGTAAAACGACGCTCTCGGTGGCTTAGTCATCACTTCGGCGCGCGGCCAGCCCTTATTAAGGGGAAGAAGGGGCCTCGTCACAGGGCAAAAGACGTTCAACCGCTCTACGAGGGCGACTTGTACGCCGACGAAGGGATCTGATGGGCACAAGGGCAACAGTAAGATACCCTTTGCTTCAAAGGGGTTCCAGCAAGGGCCTCGGCGTGCGTGCTTGACGTCGTCGGCGCATGAAGCGACTAAAATTAGCCGTGGCTCAGCTCGTTGCAGCTAGCAAATGATACAGAGAGAGACTACAAAGTACAACCAAAGCGAAGGATAGATGCAGAGAGATTGATGTGAACTGTCATGCCTGGTTGGGAAATCATAAATGCCGGGCCAATTCATGCGGCAGGCCCGGAAGCCAGAACGTTGCAGCCACGGCCAGGCCTCGATGGACAGGTACTTAGCACTTGGTAGGAATCGGCCGAGATGCTAGATATGTATCTCACGGAGAAAGGTGTCTATCTTTCTTCTACTTGTACAGAGGCAGTGCTCGTGAGAAGTCGTCGGTTGGAGTCCTCAGAATGGTGTAATGGACAATGTGCTGCGTGCTGCAAGGGTGGTAATGCCGGCACACTTCGTCCGATCTCAAGTGCAAGCTTCAGGGGCTTAGGGAGATTCGTCAAGACGCGTCTATGCCCCTGTCTGGATGGTTGATATATTATTACTCGTACACGCTTTACCTACTTGATTATTATGAGGAGTGCGTCAATGATAATATGTGCGGATCTCGGTTCGTTCCTGCTTACCTAATATCTGTGAAGAGGCTCCTGCATTGGCATGTTGCTCCAAAGCTCGGCGATTGTGTGATTCTGTAATTCCGTGACAATGTATAGGCCAGCTCTGATCCGTTTGATAACTATCGTAATAGAACTACCAAAGTGCAAGATCCCTTTGCATTCGGGCGTGCAGACAATGTGGAGTGAGCTTGACACCTGCACGCACCAATGCAGCTTGGGGGAGCTGACGATGGAGGCGGGGGACAAGGCTGCATGATTTGGCTGCATGGCGACGCGACGCATACATCTGACATGCGTGTGCATACATGTGCTCCGTCCAGATACATAGTGCGCCACGTGGGGTTAGCTGTATTTCTGCAGATGTGAATATCAAGACTAAGGCAGACTTGACCTGATCAATGTCTTCTACGGGAGGCATGCACTCGGGGTGTCACAAGATAGTCGCTTCATCACCACACATCTTTGCTCGGCTGGAACTTAATTGCAAGACTCTTTATTATCATAGTTTGGCTAGAAAACAAACGTGCACGTCAGTCGTAAAATCGTTAGGCATATGTAAGAAAATGTCGTAAAGGAGAGGAGAGAAAGTAAAGAGAGAACGGACGACGAAGGCAAAAGGCAAAAGGTAAAGGCAAAACACAAAAGGCAAAAGGCAAGAAGCAGAATTCATGAATATGACAAGCAAAGCAAGTCTCCGAGACAGAAGCAGTCTCTTCACAACCGTAAGAAAACAAAAAGCTATTGTCCGTCACTGCTTTTTTTCCCGTCGTCGCTGTGCCCGCCACGCTCACCAGCCTCGTCCAATAATCAAACTGGGACAATAACACCATCCATCACCACAGCTTTTCTTCGCTTCGCCTATGAATCGATCCTCACTAAGAACTTTTTCGGTTTGCAATGCAACAACAGAATGAATAGAGGTATGGGAGAAAAGCCATTTTTGTTCTGAGTATAGAAAGAAACGTCGTTAGGTCATTATTAACAAAGGGGAAGAAAGGTGAGAATAACAAAAACATAGGAGAACCGAGCAGAGTCGGAAGACATCAAAACACACGGAAGCTGCTAGGAAATGGCTGGGAGAGCCAGAGAGAGAAAACATCCCACAAAGGTAGGAGAAGAGAATAAAGGCAAAGTTCCCACAGCCAAAAAGAGAAGAAACAAGAACTGTTACCCCAAACACATAATGGGCGTAAAGAAGGTGTAGATCCCTGGCAATGCAATGGAGCAATCCCAGCCATTTGTATCTTATATGTGTAGGCAGACGGCAGACGGACGAACGAAACAAAGCTGGAGCGAAAGCCATCCAGGGAGTCGGGTCATGTGGCTTTGGTTCGAGTAGACGATTGTTGATTTGACGATAGATTTCCTGGATGGAGGCAAAATATATATAAAAATAATATCAAGGTTGAAAGTGAGGAGGTAAGAAAGGAGGGCGAAGGGTAGGACACGGCCATCTCTTCTATTGCCGATTCCAGTTCCGCCTGTCCTCTGTAATCCGGTTCCAGTCCGCCTCACCCCTTTTCTCGGTCTTGTGCTCAGGCCTGAATGACATCACAGGAAAACTGACAAGACAACGCGAGAAAGAAAGGGGTGCAGTATTTTGAGTCCTCCGTCCGTAACATAAAAGAAAATATAAAATAAAGAACAGGTCTCCATATCCCATAAACACGTTTATCTGTCCACATAAAAACATTGAAGGAAAGAAACCAAAAATAACAAGAATAACAAAGAAAAAAGGAAAGATAAATAAAAGATAAAAGAAAAAGAAGAAGGGGAAAAAAACGGCCGAAAGGGTAGAGTTAATAGGCGAACAGGAATAAAATGTCTAGAAATTAATCCTTCCATGCGGGTGAGGGGGTCGGGCGTTCAGTCATCAGGCGTTTACACCTTGTTAAGGCATTTAAGAAACAAATAAGAAGGTAATAAAAGAAAAGAAAAGGGAAAAGAAAAAAGTGATGGGCGAAAGAGTCGTCTGAGGCGCGGGAGAGTCGCTCAGGCGAGGAAGCTGCCGCTGATATGAAGAACAGCTGCGGCAGATCCCCGCACAGGCGTCTCCCTATAAAAAGGTTCGATCATTGATAATGAATAAGAAATAGAATGTAAAAAAAAGTGTAGCAGGCTTGCTCAAATGAAGGTCGTTTAGTCTCGTGAGGAGATTCATCAAAGATGAGTATCAGTTATGGTGTGGGTCCCGTGTGTCGTAAAATAGTTAAAAATGAAGCCGTAAGAAATGTTCAATAATGGTGTCGTGAAAAATGCAAGTCGCTTTTCGTCCAAGGGGCTGTCGGGGAGGTGTGTTCTTTGGTCATTAGTCACTTAGGGCATTGCTCGGTTGACCTCATGAAGAGGCACCCGAAGCTGCACAAGAAAAGAAAGCAGAAGAAAAAAAAAGCAGAAAAAAAAAGAGGAAGCGAAGAGAGAAAAGACGCAAATTTATGTCTGTTCCTCTAAACATGTCTCCGAGCACCAACAGGAGTGGCTGTGACACGGTTCATGGTGTTGGCGGCGTCGTAAACCGATGGCGGCATGACGGGGTCCATCAGTGTCCGGCGACGCTTCTGATCCATGGAAGAGCGGTCGTCGTCGTCGTCGTCGCGGCCTCTCTTGACACCCGACGGGGGGGAGGTGCCGTTGAGAGACTGTGTGTTGTAGCTGCTGGGCATGGCACCAGCCATGTCAGTGGGCCCTGTCGCATACACATCCTGTGCAGTACCGTTCGTGTTACCGCGGTCGTTGGTCACAACGTTGTACAGGTTGCTCGAGGCCTGGGCAGCTGCTGCTGTGGCAGTAGCAGAAGCGCTGCTACTAACGGGGCCTCGCGGCGGTGTGCTGTAGCCCTGCTGGGTGTAAGCGTACGGCTGCGAAGCGGCAGCGCTGCGAGGAGTGGACCGGCCAGATGATGCGGCACCAGCCTGGTGGCTACCCGCACCACCCGAGACATCAGGAGACAAGTGGCTGTGCTCGCTGGACAATGCAGCAACCTGCGGCGCCTGGGCACCGTAGTTGTATTGAGTCCGGCTGGCATCATAAGCACCGCTGTCGTGCGTGTACTCAGTCTCATGCTCGTGCTCGTCGTCGTGGACACCGTTGCCATGGCCGTTATGCGAGTGCATGAGTCCGTTGGATGCCTTGTGGTCAACATTGACAGGCTCGTTGGCAGATGGACCAGCAATAGACGCGGTGCGGCTACTTGCCGTGCCGGGAATATCACTCTTGACGTAGCCGCTGGCAGCGGCGACGGCGGCAGCGGCAGCGTTGTGGCCGTACATGTTGTTGCGGTCCTGCGGGCTGCTGTTGGGGGCAGAGCTAGGGTAGTTCTGGCCCTGTTGTGACTGCTGGGAGTGGTGGGGAGTCTGCTGCTGCGACGGGGTGTGCTGCGACGAGGGGGCAGGAGTCTGGTGGTGGTACATGGAGCGCGACGTGTCGTAGCCCTGGTTCGACGACGGGTACGGCATAGTCTGCATTGGTGGGCCGGGGGGCGTAGTGGCAGGAGTGGCAGGCATGGAGCGAGTGTTGCTCAGGCTCGTGTCTATTGACATGGGGTTGGCGGGCGTGCCGTTCACATTCTGCTGGGGCCACTGGAAGGACTCGGATGCGCTCATGTTGCCGCCCATGACACCGGAAGCACTAGTTGGCGGTGTAGGGAATGCATGTGAACGGTCGAGCGTTGAACGGCCAGGGGTCGTCATGTTAGCGTGCGACGGCAATGTCTGCTGCGGACCGGGAAGAGCCATGCCAGAGTGGTGCTGTAGAGACGGCAGGCCAGGGGTAGAGCCATTGCGAAGCTGGTTCTGCTCCTGTTTCCGGCGCTCAGCGGCAGCCATGACCTGGTTTGTGCGGTTCTGGTTGGTAGGGTGGTAGAGCAGGGCAGCAATATTGTGGACGAAGAGAGGGAAGAGTAGCTCAGTAATCTTCTCCTTGTTGGCGAAGTCCAGTGCGCGCTCGAAAGGAATCCAAACGCCCTTGAGGTGCATGGGGCCAATCTTGACAACATGGCGGATCTTTTCGCTTTTCAGGATGCCATCACGGCGGCCACGAGTCATACCAGCAACGTTTAAGAGCTTGGTGCCGTTGATCATGTGGTTGTCTGCATGGTTAGCATACGTATCTTGCTGCATAGGTGCAAAATTAGGAATATCTCACCTTCTCTCCGGGCAACGCAAATGCCACGGGCCTCGACCTGGAAGCAGAGACTGCCCTCGTCCTCCCAAAGAGTAGCGGTGACGCGAGGCTTCATGCCAGGCGGCGCAACCTGGCCGGTGTTGTCAAAGCCCGAGTAGTTGTTCTGCATGTTTTGTTGCGCAGGGACGCCGGGAAGCGGCAGGACATGCGGGTTGGCACCCATCTGGTTGGCAACAGGAGCAGCAGTCGGAGGTGATGTCAGGCCGTTAGCATAGCCATACTGGTTGTACTGCGTCGGGTTGGGGTACTGTGCAGGGCCAGGCTGCAGAAGCGTCGGCTGTTGGTGCGGGTTGTACTGGGGCATGCCTCCGGAGGAGACAGGTGGTGGCGGTGCCTGGCCACCGTTCATGTGAGGCTGTTGGTAGTACATATCTGCAGGGCTCTGGTTCATGGCGTGGTGAGTGACTTGATGCGATTGCGAGTGCTGGTGCTGGTGGCTGTATTGCTCGTAGCCAGAGATCAGAGGAGTCTGGAGAGAGCTCGAGAGGACAGCTGAAGCAACGGGATGCGAAGCAGGAGGAGGGGTCTTGGGCCCGTGAGACGAGGCAAGCGTAGTGTAGGAGGACTGTGAATGAACGTCCGAGCTGGGGCTCGAAGAGGAAGCGAAAGAGCCAACACGCGGCGAGGCCGTTGCAGAGGAATAGGCCTGGTGCTGATAGACAGCAGAGGGAAGAGGGAGCGAAGGGGGCCGGTCGTTCATGTACGACGGGCGTTGAGCAGCAGAGTAGGGATTGAATGACGAGGGAGCGTCAAAGAAAGCCCGTGTCTGCACTTGAGAAATCGACGGGAGATCCAGCTTTGCTGATTTACGGGGGCTGGAGGGAAAAGAGTAAGGAGACAAAGAAGTCGAAGAATGAACAGGGGCACAAATGGGCAGCAACAAAACGACGAGACGTGAGACGTAAGACGTAAGGACGTTAGGACGTTAAAGGCGTAAAAAAAACGAGAAGCAAATGCTGGCGCTATCAGAAGAAGGCGAGATATGCTTATGCAGACGGGAAGGAGAAGAGAGAACGGAAAGAAAGAATGCAAAGCGCTCGACAACAAATCAAAACGATGATGTAGTTGTTTAGTTTGGAAGTTGAATGGGTGTCGTGAACTATCGTCTTGGCCGTCGTGAGGGTGAATATGCAGATGCAAATGCAAAATGAAAAAGAGGCAGAAAACGGGTCGTAGTCTGTTATAAGTCTGTGTGTGTTATGGGGGGGGGGGGTTCGTTAAATGGGTCCGTTGGATGGCGAGGTGAATTGTCTCTCATGGAGCTTTTCAGTGTGTCTCATGAGGGGGGGGCCGATGTTTCTCGTGAAGGCGTACCGGGAGGGCAACTGAGATAGATTAGAATCGGCGAGACGAGAGACGAGGAGTATGGACCGAGAAGAGAAGGAGAAAGAAGAAAGCAAAGGTAAACACACGGTGCTGCTTGGTGGTAGTGAGGGAGAGAGAAGAGAAAACAACGAGGTTGACGATAGATGAGAAAAGGACAAGAGGGATGACGAGAGGTTGAGGTTCAGAGGTGTTGTGAGAGAGTAAGAAGGAAGAGGTGTGGTGGAGGGAGGAGTAAGACAGAAAGGTGAAAATTCATTCACATTGCAAATCACAAATCGTAAATCGTAAATGGAGCGGCGGCGAGAGATCTAGAGGAGGTGGCGGGGACAGGGCATAGAAGAAACGCAGCAATAATAAGATAGCAAGCTGATGGGGTGATGGACGTACCTTGCAACCTGCGGGAGATGATGATGGAAACGAGGAGGTCGGGAGGGGGCAATCGCTTGACACGATAGATGCCAGAAGGATGAAGAGAGAAGAGGAGAGGAGAGAGGAGGAGAGGAAGAAGGAAGAAGAAAGAAAGAAGAGAGGGAAAGAGAAGGAGAAAAGAAGAGGAAGGGAGAGGAGAAAGAAAGAAGAGAGAAGAGAACGAGGAAGGAAAGAAGGACGAGAGAGTAGGGTTGAGGAGAGGGACGGGGGGAGGGGAGTGAAGAGAAGATGGCCGGCTCTTGAGAGGAGAGCCAGAAAGCAGAGAGCAGAGATCAGTGTACGCCAGACGGCCAGTATGAGAGCCAGTATGAGAGCCAGTATGGGAGCCAGAGAGAGAGGCCAGAGGGCCAGAGACAGGAGGCAGGAAAGAAAGTTCAAGTGGAGGAGGAGTGGATGAGAGTGGAGGAACCCTGGGTGTGGTGGTGGTAGCGGCGGCGCTGATGGTGCAAAGTACGGAGTACGGGCGATCAGAGGAGGGAACAGACAAGAGACCATCCCCCGGTCTGGTGCCAAGTCTAGTGTATATGGAGCAAGGGTATCGTTGTGTCCAGATGTACAACATGTGGTGGAGGTACTCGTAGACAGATAGATGAGAGAGAGGCAGAAGAGGAAAACAAAGATAGAGACAGAGACAGAGACAGAAGGCAAAGCTAGACGGCAGACAGAGAGAGGGTCGAGAGAGGGTCAGATAAATAGACAGAAAGCCAGCGAGACCGGCAGGTATCCTAGAAACCGACGAAAGAGATTGACAGACTGACGGAGCTGCTGCTTAATAAGTGAGGACCCTTCCCTTGGGCTCATGCACATGTAAGCAAGACTGTAGAGCTTCAGCGCATCGTCAGATCCTAGAGCAGCGCCAGCTACGAAAACGATGCACAACTGCCAGCCGCATGCAAGAGTCTAGCGGTAATCTGGAGATGGAGTATCTGCACGGGTACAACAAGAACTCTCTTAAAGCACAAGATGCCCCGAATGCTGCCAGCGTTTGCCGGCTAAGCTCGTCCGTTTTGTTTGCTGTTTGCCCACAACGCAAGAGGAAAATGGATAAGGGGGGAGGGGAAAGGGAAAAAGGGCAAGCCAGAAACTGAAGGGACAAGCTCGACAGCCGACAGAAGACAACAACGAAGCACAGGGCAGCGCTAGGGGCAGATCCTGGATTCACGTCCAGGTCTGGACGGGGCCTCGGACATGCTCCAATGGCCAGTGGCCAATGCCAGGCCGGGTTGGAGAGCAGTATGGAGCAAATAGTACGAAGTACGTCGTAGCTTGGCTGTGCTGGCAGCGCGGTACCAGACCCAGGCCAGAGAGATAAAGGAAGGGGAGACGGGAGAGAAAAAGGTTTGGCGTCGAACGCATCGCCTTGAAGTGACAGGGGTTGTGAGAAGGGAGGCTGGGGAGGGGTGAAGATGGAGCATCTGTGAATACTAGCATGTGTACTCCGTAAGATACATTGAGGAGGGTACGGAGTACCTCTTGGGTAATACTCCGTAGTAGCACGGCACGAAAAGCGGTGGCAGAGCAAAGAGCATGGGGTGAGGCAGGGTAGGCTGAGAGAGAGACATGGGTTGAGGGAACATGAGCAAAGAAAAAAGACGGACTGACGGAGTAGAGAAAGACGAAGAAGAAAAGAAAAGGGGAGAAGAAAAGAGACGCAGCACGCAAAGACGGGTAAGACACAGACGCAAGCAAGAAGCACCAGGAAAAGACAAGATACAAAACAGACTGAAAGACTGAGACGAGGCAGAAAGAGCGAGACGAAGACGATGAGCCAGGGTCCGGTGAATGGGAGCAAGGATACAAGATATGTGGGCTCCAAGTCTGGTCCTTGCAGGGGGGAGGGGTGTGGGTGGGTGTGGGAGGGGGCAGCTTCGAAGGAGGGGAGACGGGCCAGCACTAGCCAGTGGAAGCTGCTGATGGTGGAGGCAGAGATAGTGGTGGGAGACGAGATGGAAAAGGAGGCTGGGGCCGTTTTGTGGTTTTCTGGTTTGTGTGGTTTTGTGGTTTTGTGGTTTGTGTGGTTTGTGTTTGGGTGTTTAGTAATTGTGCGATTTGTGCTTTTGGCGTCTTTGGCGAGGTTGAGATCTGTTTGTTATCACGTTTCTCATTTGCTCCTTCTCTGCCTCTTGCAGCTCGTTTCTGGTTCTCGCCATCTGCTTCGTCCCGGTCGGCCACGGTGTCAGGCAAGGTCGCACCAGCGGCTTCAATGGACGGCTTCAATGGACAGCTTCATGGGCGGCCGAGAAGGGGCAAATGGAATAAACGGTCACATTAGAAAGATAAACGACTTGGATGGAGACAGAGACGACGAGAACAGACCGAACTGCTTCCTGAAGGGGTCTAGTCTCGACGACGACATCGACGGCGTGGCCAGCGCGGACTGGTTTTTGTGGATATTTGTGGCCTCTGGATGCGCCGTTCCGGGTTTGAGACATTGTGACTAGGAAGAATGGCAAGCGGCGAGGCGAGAAGACGAGAGGAGCAGATCTGAGAAGAATGTGGGTGAGGCAAGCTTGGATGTCGTCGAAAAATGTCGCGATCGTACGAAGTACACAACGCAACCTAGCTCAGGGGCTCTGCCGGTCGTTCCTGCCTCGTTTGGCAGAATGTGCAAGCAATGGCACGATGCAGGGCAAGAGACACGGCTCGGACGCAGTATCTGGGTGTGCGACTTCCACTTTCGATGTCGTTGGTCCGGACACTCAATCGCGCCTGCCTCAAATGCCATGCACGGTATGCTTATCTAAGATGCACTACCAGTACACGCAATATTTCGCACATACAATACATATAATACAATCCATGCAACACGTACATTACATACAATACATACGTCGTATAAACAAGCAGGTGCATGTGCTTCTCCGCCTATGCTATGCGATGCAAGATGCCCGTCCGCACTGGGGCGGCAGGTGGGATGTATCGAAATGTGAAATGTGGGATGTGGGATGGAGGCAGGCGATAAGGCGGAACGGCGAAACGGCGAAAGATTCGAGACAAAACGAGAAAGCGAGAAAACGACAACGACAGAACAACAGCCCTGCAACACAAAAATGCCCAATACAGTGACTATTTGCGCGGTTTCTTGCTGTTATGTGTGTATGTAAGCAAGCCCTTCCCAGCTTTGTCAGCTGCATATATGTCCTATAGCGTCCTGTGTGCAAAACTGTAAAAGATAATAAATTACAGGAAATTAAAATAAACAAAAATAGTGCTCGCAACTCTCTTGAGCTCTTTGTCTACTTGCTTGGATGCCGGACATCGCCATCTGAGAGATATATTATATAAATATGTAAATACACTTGACACTCTTGGTGTGGCACTTGTCGTGTTGGTGGGAGGATTAGGCAATATAGGGAAAGGCACGGCCTCAGAAGGACTCGGTAGCAAGGAGAGACGAGAGACGAGAGACAAGAAAACAAGAGAGGATGATCGGATGGGACTGAGCAGCTACAGGTCACTACTGACTGACTTGCCAGGGTTGCTTCCGTGCCACGACGTCCGTCAATGGGCCGTGGACTCCCACGGAGATAATTCCCACGGGGTGCAGACCCTTCTGCTGTTTTATGCTTTGCTGATTTGCATCTGATACGACTCGTCCCGTCGACATATATGTGTGCCGGTGCGCGTGCGTATGTCTGTCTGTACATGCGTACATGAATACATACGCACATACGCACGTGCATTCATCCAGCATACATAGTAAGCTTGACTGTCAGGGTCTTGATAGTCCCGTCTGTTGATCCCTCGTGGCACGGCTCCATGTTTGCTGAGCCCGCCACTCGGTGCATGTTTGATGTGCATATTACCGGCCAAAGTCTTTATCTTCCGATTGTCCATAGTGAATGTTTACTAGCTGGTTTCTGGTGGTGGTTGGGGTTTAGACAATTTCCAATAAGGAAGAAAAGGAAATAAAGAACCGAAATTCCGAACGTATTAAAACATCTAAATAACCTGTAAATAATTAATCAATCACAATCAGACCACGGCTTGTCGTTTCTACAGTTGCTAGAAACACCATCAGCAGCAACGATGCCCGTAGCTGAAACATTCACCACCAGAGCCAAACATAACGCATCCCAGTGCCTGTTGGCCTGGCTCCCCACCGAGCTGAACAGGGCCCCTGTTTAAAAGACTGGTCGACGAGACCCGAGAATGCTCAAGTCTCTGAATACTGGCTGTAATTTGACCATGGGCTCGGAGCTTTGCTCATGTTTTGCGTTGCCAATGCCGGCGTCGGCACATATCTTGGATATGTAAGATATCTTACTGTCTGTGCCGTCCACCCGCTATGGGGTCCGCCCGAGGTTCTGCTGGCCGTGAGATTTATGTATATGCAATACGTTGGTGTGCATCATATCCTGAGTGGTACACGAGATAAGATACATTCGGAGGCTCTCGCAGTTGTGGAAGATAGCCACGGCAGACGGTTCCAGGTCGGAAGCCTCAGCCCTGTCATGTGAATATTCAAAAGACCAAAGAGAATTAACAAGCAGCCACTCCGTTTAAAATGTGGTGCTGTGGTTCTAAGGATGTGTGGTTTTGTAAGATATCTTATCTTAGTTCTGTGGCTCCGTGGCTCTGTGGCTGTTTGATTCTTCCGAACTCACAACCGCCAAGCACACAGATACGAGTACCAGCCCACATCCGTACTTATCAACTGTTGTTTCTTCCAACGTGTTTCAGCTATTACTTTGTCCATAAACTGTGCGTTCCGCTCCCTGTCGTCCCCGCTAACACCCGCCACCTTGAATGCAAATGTAAATATAAAAACAACCCGAAATCAAGTACGTAGACGAGGGATTATCAAATATCAAATATCAAATAATCAAAAGATCAAATTATCAAAAGATCAAACATACACGTTCCCAACCTCATGTTTTCATTCTTTCTCGTCGTCGTCATCTCTCTAAGCGCCGCATCCATATCCGTTAATTTTATCCTTTTGGGGGCCAGATGAACTACATATTTCTTCTCGACTTGTTTCTCCTTTCTTCTTCCTTTTTTCTTCCCTTTTCCTTCCTTTTTCCTTCCGTTTCCTTCTTTTCCCTTCTCCAGTGTCGTACTGTCTCGTCCATGTTCGTTTTCGAGCCGAGCTTCCATGCCTGTGAGATCGATGCGTAACTCGGGCTCTGCTCGCCGTTGCACAAAAGAACAAAAGATACCACAACACATGAAGATGCTGTGACTTGAAAATAGTAAACGCCCGGTCTGCGAGCCGCCTCCCCTATCTTGTTGACTATTAATAACGAATATCTTACAAAATAACGGCTAGCACATTGCATTGTATGACCACGTCGTAGCTCGTCCCACTGGCTTGGTTTTCCTATTCTACTATTCTCATTTGGCTGCTATCCGTCTCGCTTAATCTATAAAAATCAATTTTAGTTTATTGGTGCTTTAGTAGTTCACTCTTGAAAAAAGGGCTGGCTGTTGAATCAATCCACGGAGTTTGTCCCACAAGACAATCCATCAATACTTTTTTCTAAAAATCTCTTCATAATACCCATCAGTCTAGGGGGTAGTAATACGCTGTACTTTGTATGCGTGGGACTTGCAACACCGTCAGCCCCCAGCCGCGGCCATAGTAGTTTTGTTTTTGTTTTTCGTGTTTCTAAGATAACTGGCCAGATGGCCGTAGTCGCGGTCTGAGCTGTGGTACCTTAGTTCTGGCGGCCACTTGACGGCCAGTTTGTGGCCCGTTTATCTTCTATTCTTCTTTCTCTTGGGTTTGAGTTTTTCTGTTCCACTCGCTCGTAATTGGTCATGGCCATATTATGACGATCCGAGGAAGCGTCCGGCTTTGTCGTGTTCACCGTCCCTCGTCCTTGTATGGAAACGGCCATCCGGCCGGCCAACAGACCATCTGCCACATCGGTCACATCATGGCCCCTAGTGGCGATCTGTTCTCTCGATTTCTTTCCCTCATTTGTGTTTTCGTTCTCGTGTCATGTCTACAATGTTGTCTCGTCGCTGCTAACCGTCTATACATCCCGAACATCGGGCAATATATTCGCATTACTATATAAAGAAAGATCTATATTTATGCACTTGGGTGTCCTGTATCGCCAGGAGGGAAATGGCAGTAGCTTCCCAAGCATAGTGTATTTTCCAATGCCCCATACACTGTAGTAAATAAAGGTGCGCCGGATATAGTGCGTGGAGGCTGATCCTTTGCACCCCTCTCTCAGTCGCTTTTGGAAATCAAAATCAAAATCAAAATCAAAATCAAAATCAAAATCAAAATCAAAATCAAAATCAAAATCAAAATCAAAATCAAAATCAAAATCAAAATCAAAATCAAACACAAAACCAAGGAAAATGCAAATGGCTGGATGGAGTATCAAAAGACACAAACTAGCAAGCGATGCTATCACGGCTTAATTATGTCCAAACTAAAAAATCAACACTGTTAACTTTTCCACATATTCACAGTTATACTCACACCAAGAGTCAGACACAACAAACTGCCACCGAGCCCGGCATCGCCGACCTCACTAATAGCGGCGAAGCCTTTCAACTGATATCTTGTGTGTATATATTAACCAAGAGAAGCCAGAGATAGACGATCTTCGCCTTGAATTAGCAAACTTCCGCCACCGATGGTCTCACATCCCTCTAGTCGGTAGACTGGAGACTGGTAGAGCAGTACTAAAGTCGAGATGCTTCCCCACAGTCGAGCTAGATCTTCCCTGTTTTCTTTTTCTCCTTCTCCCCCTCCAGCTTCGGCCAAGGAGTCCATATCGTGCACATCGTACATACAAGTAGTACATACATATATGCACATGTATGTGCATCCGAGAGGTGCATACAACCCGTGTACCATGCGCACTTGTGCACATGCATACTATGCATGCCGGCTCTCTGCGTTAGTAGTTGGTGTGCAGCTTGCAAGTACTTTGTCTTGGTACTCGTATATGCTTATGTAATCAAAAATGAGGCTGTCAACGGGTCAAGTGGTCTCGGTATTCTATCACAATCAGAATATATAGCTACTGTTCATGCGATTCTACTTCTAGTGTTTACGACTGTGCTTTCCTGGGAAGAAGTGGCATCATGGATAACAGTGCCATAAGAACCTAGTCTATATGCCGGTATGTGCTATTCAAATATAGTTTACAATGTCAGTCATTGCCATATCAGAAACAAAGACGCATCAGCCCTGCGATCAAAATGTGACAATAAGGTACATGTGAAGCAAGCACATCACGATGCATGGTACTGTGCATGCTTGAAGCGGTCTCTGCACCAGCATCTCTTAGACAGCTACAGCTACAGCTACACATATGTATCCTCCATAGATCTATAGATTCGTAGATATTACATGTATGTGCGTCTATGCATGCACCTCTGCATCCCCTAAAATATGTCAGGGACAAGACCAGCCAGGTACCAGCCACTCGGACATGAGAGTTGGAATTTACTACGAGGGTCACCGTGAATCTTATGTGCAGGCCATCTCACCCTCCTGAGCCCCGTTATCTGGCAGTCATTTGTCCACCGTATCGTATCTTATTGATTTATATTTTATATCATGTACAGATGACACCCAAATACCTAAATATCCGAACCCGTCGCTCGGTCCACCTACAGACATCAGTGTCAGACGACGAGGCCATTCGAGCAGAGTTTTCGGTGACGCTGCTTGAAGACATGCATATGGCGAGCTTGTTTGTCACGCCTACCATTTTTGCAACATAATGGCTGCGCTTGCTTGGACTTCTCTCCGACTGACACCGCTAGCACCGCTCTGTCCTCTTCAGCCTTGACACATGCTGTCACTTCTCCTATTCCATGCCGATTCTCCTTTTCCTTGCTTCTTATTCAGATTCAGATGGACCTTGGTAGACTATCACACGTCTCTGCAAGGGGCCTGACTCCGCATACTCCGGTGATGGATGAACCATAGCCAAAAATAAGTTAGACTACCGGCAGTAGTGCAGTAGCGCTGTTACAGGCGTAGTGTTGTATGTATGAGTAGGCACTCGTTCGCTGCATGTTTAAGACGGCATCGACAAGTTCGCGCAATGTAAGATACTTTATATTACACGACATACAGAGACCAACATGACGCACTCTGCCGTCTATTCATTTTGGATAGTATATGTTTATGAATCAATATATACTCTGAGAGCGAGTAGTCCGGTGAATAAGAGGATTCTGAAGAAGCACGGTCAATACGAGCAATAGAATACAAGATACAGAATACAGACAGAACAAATACGACGTGGCACGTAGGACTGCATCTATTAATTACAGACGCAGCTATCCATTCTCAACAAACTGCAACTGTGATCTGTAAAATGCGATGCTGTAGAGACCCACGGTTCTGAAACAAAGAGAGGAATCAAAGAAGAAGAGGGAAGAACGAAGGGAAATGAGAAGAAAGAAAACAACTCCCGGTCTCGGTGAGAGTATGGTTCTACCGTTTAGGGTGAGCACAGGCCACTGTTTTGTCTTGATTCATGGCTGCTTTGTGCATTTGTATATTTGCGTATTTACTTATGTACACATTATTCCACATTTAGACGTTTACATATCTATCTAGCATGCGGCATTATCCCTTTCCATGCCTGCCTTGCTCACCGTTTTTCATCTGGACATCTGAAAGTTTGGTTCAGCCAGTCATCCGAAATTCAAGGGTTTGCGTGGATATGTAAGGGGATGCAAGAGGGAGAGGAGAAAAGGAAAGAAGCAGATAAGAAAGAAAAGAAAGCAACAAGTCGACCGAAGGGAAGAATGGAAGGAAACAAGAAAACAAGAACACAAGAAAAGGAAAGAAGAAAAAACTCCAGCCTCCCCAGCCCCGGTTCGTTTCCCCCTTGCCGGAGAGCTGCAGTCAAGATTTCGAGCATCACGGGGTGCATACTATGTATGGACAAAGCAATGGTAAGGTAGGACGTCACAGATATACGCGCCCAAAGACATGAACGGGAGAAAGAGAAAAATAAACGTGGCTGTTCTAAGCTGTATGCCGATCAAAGGATGCTCATCAAAAGGGCGAGTATCAAAGAAATCACAAGCAGCCGGACACATAGCTCTCCGAGTCGCCCGTATACCGCAATGGGAAATACACCGCAAATAGCAAATAACGAGCTACTGTGTACGCAACACCGCTACAGCTCTGCCAGAGGTAGTGGTGGTCCGTTCGCCACAGTACTTGTATGAAACAGTTGCATGGCTCGGAACGAGTCCGTTTATGTACAACAGTCATTCAGAGCAGTGGCATTTGTATTTGGCATGATGAGAGGAGTCTAGAAGTCTAGAAGCAGATTTCTAGGCTCTACGGAGTACAGAAAATCAAGGCTCAAAGGACCAGGAGGACCAGCCAGGCCAATGGGGGCTATCTAGGCCTGTCTCACATTATTCAGGGCACAACTGATCTTCTTCGGTGAGACATTTGCTCATACTTTCACATATCTGTGGCCTCTACCGGAACTACTACTGCTCCCTGCCACGCTTGCCACAAGACTACAGCATGGCCGCCACGAGGCCTATGCCCTACTAATTTCGGGCTATCCACAGGTAGGAGCAGCCTGTACGGATCGGTCACGATTTGCTATCAGCTTGCTGCCAACTCGACTGCTCTGCCCGTGTGGCTAGCTGAGCTTGTGTCTTTCTACACAGTGGCTGGTACTTTCCGCGGCATTCATTAGTCTGAAATTGCGTGCATGTCTGTAAGCGCCTGTGGTGCTTGAGCCCTCGCATATGACAATGGAAATAGATAGCGTACGACGTAGACACGCCGGGCTGCTGACCCTCTCCCTGTGGTCGGCCGCGGTGCGATTGGCGAACGCCGGCAGTCTCTCTTGTCTCTGGCTCATCGTCTACCAGTCTACATATTTCCTCGGCCTACTACTTGTACCTACATCCTACTATTTCCCGCCCCGCCAGCTAGGCACTAAGACACATCGCCGCAAAAAGTGTAAATACCGTCTGGGGAGATACCGGTATCAATGGCGGTGGTGGTGTACAGGCGGAGACAGTCCGAGAGGGACGCTCTTCCGCAGATGGCCGAATCATTCACTGCTGGATAGGTCCAGATACTCCGCATCGTGGCCTAGTATCTTACCACATTGACAGCTCAGCATCTGCGTGGCCAGTGCTCGGTTAGTACCTAATTAGATATCTACCGTTTCAGCTGCATTCCAGGTATCGTCGTCAGCGCTATGACGGAGAGGGCAAAGATACGACAAGCGGCAGCTGACACGCGGTCCAAGTCCTTGGTCTGTTCCTCACAGCTAAGCATACAAATAAAGGCTAGGAATGGAGTCCACCGAATGTCTTGCCATAAAACAAGACCAGAAGACGAAAAATACGAAAAAGAAAGCAGAAATCAGGAAGTAGGAAGCAGAATAAGAAAGCAAAAGAGGCAGAGATTCTCTCGTAAGAAACGAGCAAGTAAATCAAAGAAGGAAAGAAGAAAAGAATAATAAAAACCCCGGCCACGCCTCCCTTCGTTCTGTGCATCATTGCCAGGAGCAGGTTCAAGTCCGGTGGCTCTATTTCGAGCTCATCCACTGGCGTCACGGCTGGCTCAGATCAAGCCTAGACAGATATACACGATGCAGATCGAGATAGGCTCTTGCTGTTTCATCTTGATCGTGACTCTTGATCTGCGCTATTCAGACGGCGTGTCTTTTCAAGCGGGATGTCATTCGTTCTAGAGCAGTGTGTAATTCTACTCTCTCGAGGTTGAACGATATTGAGCGTCGAGAAAGAGATGAGAATATGCGAAGATGAGAAAGCAACAACTTCGCCGGACTCTCCCGTCCTCCCTTCTCATCCCATCCCCCGCCCCTTTGTTTTTATGCCTCCTTGCATTTGTTCTGTATCACCGTGAAAACTCTGATCAGTTGTCTGTTGGTTTTACCAGCTAGATACCAGCCGGGGTAGACGAGGGAAGTTAAAGGCAGAATAAATAGAATAGAGAGAGTGCAGGATCCCTACTTTTTGCTGTTGGTGGCGCTGTGATGTGGCACGAGGCAATATCAACGAAACATCTTCCCTGTGCATACGGACTCGTAGGCATGCAGATACAGATGCAGATGCATTGCCTGGTATCCCTGTATTTGGTCCCCGGGGAATACATTCGACGCACATACAGCACATAAATATACATCATAAGAGCCAGACGATGGGTGGGCGGGACGCGGATGCACAGCGGCTATGGTAGCGCCTGCCTGGGCCCGAGCCTTTCTTGGTGGCTCCCTGTATACGAAGTCAGATAGTTGGGTGGCAGGGTGGCTCCATGGCTTGGAGGGCGGGTGCTGCTCTTTTTCCTCTTCTACTCCTGACGCCTACTCAATGTGGATTATGCTCCGGAAGGGAGATGGGGGAACAGGAAGAAAAGAGTCACAGACCAAGGAAGAGAGAGAAGAACAGAAGAAATGAAATGAATAATATGAAAAGGAAGAGAGGATACAAGAAAAACAAAAACAAAAACAAAAGGGAAGAAAATATTAAGAGAACATAAAATCAGTATGAGAACGAGAATGCGAAGGAGAACCCCGAGAAACGCAAGACGAAAACGGAATGGCAATGAAAAACACGTTGCTGGACGTCCGGAACTACTAGATGGCTTCTGAGGCATCTCCGTCTTAGTTCCATCACTCCGACTTCGTGTGGTGATATCAACATAGCTCCATGTCTCGTCTTCTGGTTTGTCTTTCCCATGTCTCTTTTGACTACAGGCTCAGATACACGTATTCTGGAACTGAGATATTTTGGCTGAAGGGAGGTTCTTTTATGTGTCCACTGTGTTATTAAGATTGCTTGTAAAAGTCCTTTCCCTTCTTTTCTTTTTTATCATGTTTTCAATCCTTGTATAATTTGGTAACATTTCCAGTTCTCGTTCTACGGAGTAGTTCTCTCTTCCAGACACGGGGTTCTCTTACCGCCCTTTATGTGTTGGAGGGTGTGATAATCAAGTGACGAGAACCGATGTTGGTATTCAAAAGTAAATATCAACCCCAGAGGGGGGGGGACAAAAGTAAATAAAGAAATACCAACTTAAACCAGTATAATAGACAATACAACTAATAATAAAATCCAAACAAGACAACCACAACACGGATCAGCAAATGAAAAATCAAATAAAGGCGCCAGAACACAAGAGATAAAACAGAAATACGAATTATCAAATCGGGAATAATAAAACTAATATGTGTTGTATCGAAGGAAGAGAGACGCCCGGATTTCCAACAGTCCAATCACATAGCACCACGTCTCGAGGCCACACCACGACAACTATCGGTGGAGTGGGGAGGTGAATATTACAGATAAATACTATATTACTTATTTGGGTTTAAATATCCAATATCAAGCAGTTGTCGTTTCTCACAGCGTGCTGCGACTTGGTCTTTTTCTGTCCTCTTTTCTTGTTTTCAGCAGACAACCGACCGCCTTGCCAAACAGTTCATTCCTATTGTAGATACTGTTCTCGTATGTCTGCCGTAACTCCCCAGCTGGCCGTCATGCTGCATGACTTACCGCATGTTTGCATCTACAACGTAGGCCCTAGCCTCTACTCTAGATTCTACTCCAGACTCTGGACTCCTCTAGACTCTAGCTCAGGATGGACTCTCTGGACAGACTCTCTACGGCGGCACCGGCTTGCATCCAATAGGCTTAGGCACCGAGTCCCGGTCCGTTCGCCTTATTTTGAGGACTGCAAGCGGAAGGATCTAGTCCTGCCAGCGAAGAGCTGATGGCAGGGTATCTTTTATAGTATTTATCAGAGAAGCAGAAATAACCATGAGAAACGGCTGCAGTACTTTTAGAGAAGATCATGTGCGTATTGTCCCGTGGCTGATACTGAGGAGGATCGATGATGGAGAAATCAAGATGAACAGGATCCAACGAACCAAAAATAACTGGAAATTATTAACCAAATAGAACAAGAAGTTGAAGACGAAGAAGATGAAGATGAAGAAGATGACGGAGAGAAAATAAAAAGATAAGAAAATTCAAAATCAAAACCAAAACCAAACAACCGCATGTCATAATCACTAGCACCGTGATACGGCGTATTGCAAGACGGTGTGGAACGGCATGCAAATCATCCACACAATAGATTCTCTTCAGATATAACAGGGTCACAGGCTGCATAACGGACCGTTTTCCGCCACGCATGTCGTCTAGATAGCTTGTAGTGAGCAGAGCTGCAACTGAGTCTGTGTTCTTTTTCGTGCTCATCTCTGGCACTGACTGTCCCAGCCGGAGGATGCACACAATGTACCAGACAACTCCGGACTGCCCTATGGGAATCGTAACGAGCATCGACTCAAGCACATCGAGATCACGAAACAACAGCTCGCGAGAATCAAAACAACGTCAACAAAAGTGAAAATGCGGGAGCCCCTCGCTGTCCAGAGGAGCTTCCGAGGGCATGCAAGCACGACTGCGTAGCAGCCAGCAAGCGTGCAAGTGTGCTGCTACGGCATGCTGTTGCTGCATGTGTGTGCATGCATGTGTGTGCATGTATGTGCATCTGTGTGTGTGCATTGCATCTAGGCTGCATTAGACGGCGGAGGGGGGGGTCTGTCCATCATCGTAGCCCCCCGGACATAAAGACAAGTACAGATACTTGCCTACCAACATACGATGTTTGCCACAGCGGGCTGTCCTATTGCTGCACGACATAGCTTTTACTTGATTCCCCGATCGGTTGCTCGCTTTTCTTGTTTCTTTTTTTCTTTTCTTTTTCTTCTTCTTCTTCTCCCCCCTTCCCTTTTTCTTCTTCTCTTTTTCAAGTTTATTCTATTTATTCTAACTACCTCCGTCTTCTTATCCTTCTGCTCTTTCTCTGTCATGCCCACTCTGGATTTCCGTAAAGATCAATAGCGGGCGAGATATCAAGACGTGTCTCGCCATGTCCGCATCTCTACTGGAGGGACCCCTCTTTGCTGTCAATCATATTGCAGCCAATATACCGTGCTATCTCTCCATATTTATTACATAAATAACAACTGTGCTGCAGCCAATTCTCCGTGCTCCTCCAGTATCTACCTCGTGTTGACGCTGCAGATGTATGCCCGATGCACGCCGTATTTGAACAGCCAACTACTGCTGTGCATCCCCAGCCAAACAGCAACAGCCAAATAACCAAACAACAGCAGCAGCAGCAGCAGCAGCTAAACAGCTAAGCAAGCAAAGAACGAAACAAACAATCATGCATTGCAGAAGCGGGATCTTTTCTACGGCGTAGTACTGTGTCCGGTGGTGGAGGATGGACAGACTATCTAGATGTAGAGTGATATGCTCTACGTGGTCGTTCTATTGTGTAGGATGGGGTCGTTGTCCGAACGATATGTTTTATTTCAATCTGGCGATATGATTTTTTGAGACCTTGATAATAGATAATCAACAAATCAACACCAATATATCCCTTCTCATATTCTCGGGTTTTAATGACATATTTACAACTGTGCTTGTCCGTAATACGTCGTATACGATGTACGAAGAATGCATCACCTACTCCAAGACTACGAGTAAAATCAGATAAATTATAATCCTAAAATCAAAAGAACGGCGCCACCAGCGTGATACTTTCAGCCCCTTTTGGTCTAGTCTTTTGCTCACCGCTTCTTTTCTACGCAGTTTTCTGTCGCTTTTTTCATATTCTATCTCTTTCGTTTAATCGTTAATTCCTTGTTTAATCGTTTGTTCTTATTCTTTTATCTGATTATTCTTCTATTCTCTTATTTGTTTATTCTTTTGTATTCTTCTATTTACACCAACACCCCTCCCACCCACCGTTCCATAGCTCCAGCCACCCCTCAACTCGACTGACCATCTGCTAGGTATTCATACATTATCGTTAACAGTTTGTGAGACGGTTGATCTCAACTGTGTTGTTGTTTAGTATGTAAGACAGCGGCCCAGCCCTTGTAACTGCCCAGCCCCTATGCTTATTCGTCTCCGTTTCGATTTCTCTTAATTTTTAATTTTTAATATTTACAATAACTTTTATCTTTGAATTTCCTCTCTTCTGTTCCTCTCCTCCTCGTCTCCTCTTCTTCCTCTTCTTCCTCTTCTTCGACCCCGTACCTGGATCGGTGGCTGGGTTCTACTGGTATCCATAGAAGGGCCGGCAGACAGGGAAGAGAAAAATATGATCACAAGAAAAGACTCACGGGCTTATCTCAAGGCATACGGAGTAAGATATCTTGCGTTGTACTGTATGCCCTTCACCCATCGCCCATAACCCTGGTTGGCCTTCTTTCGGCCTCTTTCGGTCTCCGGGCTGCGATCCAGATACAATCCGAAGAGAACCCTGGCACCATAGTCTTGATGCTTGTTGCATAAGTGCACGACACATCGCCACTAGACGTCTCTATTGGACAGAATATTTCGTTCCGGCCGAAGCGTGTCTGTCTTCAATAGAACGGTGCCCCCGTAAACCGACAATACACAACCGCTGCAGTGTTGTACCGTGTCAGTTTGAACCGAGCCTGTTGGTGATGTGCATATCAAGGCTCAGTGTAGAAAGAAAACACCCCATGGACCACGGAGGACACCCAGGACAGATTGCAGTCTCATCCATATCCTACCTTGTACTACGAAAGCCACCAAAGACGTTGAGCGAATAGGGCTGTCACAAGCCAACAGCCTCCCCCTAGCTCCTGTTTCATGATACCATCGCGTTCAGCCATCTCAATCTTACTTCCTTCTATTTCGTTTCTTCATTTCTGGCGCCTCCTGGTTCTTAACGATGATTTGCCATTGGCGCGGGTGAGACTGCAGATTGCAAGCATCAGGGACGTATCAAATAGTCGTATGAAAACCTTTGGCCTTGTTGTGAAATATCAAAATCAATCGATCACTTTGCCACATGTACGATACACCCTGGAGACTACGGAGAATGTGCAGGCTACAGGACGGCCCGCCATACATGTACATACATACACATCCACTAGAGAGTGTGCTGCATGTGTTTGCAGGATTACCAGCACCACTTTGCAGCATACTGCAGCGTACATACATACCCGCGCTGCATACACCACTGTGCATTTACGGGGTACGTCGCCTGGTTTGTCGCCTCACTGCCGTGCCTGCATTTCCTCTTTCACTACTGTCGAACTTGAACTTGTACACAGCTGCCAAATACATCGTAGACTATGTAAGCCAAGCATCAGTCACATACCTCAGATACCTCGAATGCCAATACATCGACCGAGGCGCCCACAAAAGCTCAGGCCAGTGGTTATCCCACGCCCGCACCCCTAGTCATGTGCGGAGGGAAAAGGGTGACATCGTCTGATGAGGTGTTTTCTCCCCTGTCCCCTACGGAGTATGTACTCGTATGTCGTAGTGTACTTTGTGCCTTGCCTTCGTCTTCGTCGTCTCGTGCTTTCGTGTCTTTGCCATGTCCGTTTTCTTGAGGGCAAGGGTGTTCTCAGAAGTGGCAAGCGTCATCCTGGTGACGGCTGAGCTGGCCAGCCTCCGCATACTCCCTGGCCTCATCCGCAGTCACCCCATCGGCTGCTGTCTCTCCTGCTCCTTCGACTCCTGACTTGACTCCTTTTCTCGACTCTCCCTTGCATCTCAGCACGCATCTCACTCTTTTGACTCGCGCGCTTTAAAACCTGATGCAGCATTGCTGCGGCTCGGCTTTCCGTCGGTGCTGTTCTCATCATCCGAGAGGCTGGATCTCGCAGTGAAAATCAATATACAAGTCAGAGAAAGGGGTTGTTTGGGTATCCTCCCCTTTAACTCCTCCTAGCCTCTCCTTTGACCTCTTACTTTTTCAGAGTCAGGGGGAACATGCGCCGGCATCGAGAGACACGCTTTCACTCCTTTCGTTCATGTCATCTCCGTGCATATGCAAGATCTGTCTTTATGCATACTGTCGGGGACTTGTGGGGAAGCAGACTACAGATGTAGGCTGCATATGTGCGTACATTTATTCGTAAAAGGAAGGGCCTGGGGGCGGAGCATGCAGTGGCGACAGGATGTAGTTCGCTCTGAGAGTGATAGTTCAGTACGTGTGTACTTTTATTCTCTTCTATGCGTGTGTATTATATCGTATGTTGTCGTCTGCTACCATATATTGCCATCTGTCGTCGTCTCCTGTTACCTGCACGTCATCACGGAGAGAGCCGTAGGAGTCGCGGGCTGGCATGCATGAAGATATCCTACGGGAGCTATTTTAAAAACTCGCCGCATGCTGTAAGGTTCTTGACATATGTAGTGCGAGCACATGCATACGCATACATCGTATCTCACCTGACATTCGCACGTCTGTGAGGTGGAAGGTGAAGTCATATGCCTTCCCAGAACAGAAGTACGGACCGCACTCCTCAGCATGAGACCGATATTTCATTTGTGCCTTATCATGTTGCATAGATTGTTATACCTCTCATGCATAGATGTAAGCTTCGATCATCTCGTTGCCTATAAACTCTGCCAATGTGTGTGACATCTAGACATGGGTCACGCCTTTCTGCGCCCGGCATCACCGTTCTAGATGAAGATAGAATGGTTATCAAGATGTGGAAGCTAAATATTATTTGTAAGGCGGCTTGCAGCTGCCCATGGCATGTCTGTCAGTCTGCTGAATGCATGCCACACTTTGAGGATGTTCACTATCAACAAGGCAAGAGGTTATGTGTCAACTTGTGTCGCGGTCCAACTACCAATCCCCTTATCTAGCCAGGCAATTCACGTCAAACAGTAGTGTGGTATCAATGTGAGTGACATGCTTGCCATCGACAATCTCAGTGGCTCGTTGGTCACAGTCTGACAGAACGGCAGTTCAGAGGTGGTGGTGTGATGCTGAAGGTGCACACGACGAGGGGCCACAACCACAATTACAAAGACTCGTGCGTAGAGATGGCGTCCTGATTCTTGATCGTCTGAATGGCTTCGGAGCTATCTCACATACTATGCGCTTGGATTTTATCAGCGAATCGTGCCTCATGGATGATAGGCCGTAATAGCAACTCCTGTCTTGTGCCTCTCCTCAACCATTTAAAGCACGTACGGCTGTAGCCAGTAATCAAGAGCAAACATCCCGTATATTCACTCGATTTGAGATAGCCAAGCCATACTGAAAGGACTGGGCAGTATATTGCTATATGGCCGACGGCTTGTGGTCACATCTGCTCATACTTTGATATGCTCATCAAGCGAAACGGCACAGCAAAGACAGTTATATACGCTGGCATTGAGCGTGGCCTCACTATCCGTAATCTATCAGAACTACCAGCCAATATAGCATATACTCTTGCAGTGCCTCGTAAACTCGTATGTCGCTGATGTCATGCTTTCATAATACGCTCGTCAAAAGCCTAGCCTCTACAAGGGGGAACCGGGCACAGTGTATCGGAGTAGCTTGAAAGGTAGTGCTAGCTATCATATATGGAAACTAATAAAGCTACATGAGTTGAGAAGAAGTAAACTGCATTCCAATATCACCGAGCTACAAGTTGAAACACATCTCTTCGAACCAGTGTCGGAGCCAAGACGGCTGCAAAACCAGCCATGATGATGGTATTCATAGGCTTTTGGGATATGTGATGCTTCTTTACATTGGCCACTCCGATCCGGTCTTTTCAAACGCCTTGTATATATCTCTTTATATTTTCCAAGCATTTGTCTATGATCGAGGTCGTCATGTTCATGAGATGTCGTCGAGCAGAGGAGGAATGAAGGCATTGCACGTGACCTACCAATGTCTCCCATGTGGGTCCTTTTCTCGGCACCCCCCGCGCTCTAACTGTCACGCCTGCCCCGTGTTTCCAACTCCAGCACTTGCACTAATACTGGCCCATCCTCTACAAAGACCAAAGCCGCGTAGACAGCAACCTGAAAACAACACGGCTGCACAATCCCCGTGTATATCTTGTTTGTCCTTAGATCTTTACTTTTCACAGCCTATATCTGAGTCGCTATCTCAGCTTCTCACCGACGGCTTACACTGCTCTTCCTGTCTCTCCTCAACGCCACCTGCCAATCTTATTACCATTGCAGTCATGGCCGACGCCGACATTGCCACTCGGGCGCCCGAGAATGATGCTGCCGAGGATACCAGCGCTTCCTCTCCCTCCCCACCAACTTCCGCTGCTCCTGCTGTTGGTGCTGCTGATGCTGATTCTGCCGCCCCCGCTGACCCGAAGCTTTGCGATGACTGTGTGACAGACCGTCCAACGCGTGCGTAAGACCCCGACCGCATGATCTGACCGTCCATATCCTCAAAACACAATGTCAATTTAACTAACACATGGCCCGCGTTGCCGCTGTTATAGCTGAGGGCCGGACACCTACGGGAGAAGTTCGGAAGCTTGGTGATATTGATGTAAGTGGTTGGAACACGCCTGACGTCATCGCCTTGCTCTGGACTGCAAGCTGACCCCAGCACTAGGTATATGTGTCGAAGCCCAAGGACTACCCTCGTGCATCGTCCCGCTTCCTGCTGCTGCTCACCGGCGGCACTGGCATGCAGTCGACCAACAACCAGATCCAGGCCGACATGTATGCCGATGCGGGCTTTGTCGTCGTCATGCCCGATTTGTTCGGCGGTGATGTAGCCCCCAACTCCTCTACGGAGCTCTCTGAGGATCTTCAGGGTGCATCGTCTGCTGCCGCTGCTTCCTCGTCCTCCTTCCTCGACATTTTCAAGTTCAAGGCCGTCGAGACCATCAAGACCTTTATGATTGACATGTGGCTTGCACGCCACACCGAGGCCAAGGTGCTGCCAATCCTCCACCAGGTGATCGCGTCCAGTCGTGAGGAGTTTGCCGACGCTATTTCGAGCGGCGGTGGTGTCTATGCGGTTGGCTACTGCTTTGGTGGACGGTACGTTCTGCTGCTGGCAGCAGACAAGAGCCAGGGCCAAGACGCCGCCTCCCCTGCCGAGGAAAGCAGCGTGAGCGCCGACAATCTCGAGGCCGGCACAACACCCAGGAAGGGCCCTTTAATCAAGGCAGGCGTCCTTGCGCACGCAACACTCGTATCGCCGGACGATTTCCAGGGCCTCCAGTCTCCGATCAGTATGGTATGCGTTGAAAGCGACCCCATGTTTCCCGACGGCGTGCGGACAGTGGGCGAGGACTACATGTCCAAGAACAACATCGAGCATGAAGTGCAGGTGTACCCGGGCGTGCCCCATGGTAAGTTAGGCCACCTCACCGGCAGACCAACAACCCCATATACGGCTGCAGCTTGCTAACATGAGCAGGGTTTGCCGTCGTGGGAGACTACGACGATGATCACATCAAGGAAGCACAGGGCCATGCATTCGAGCAGATGCTGAAGTGGCTCAATGCTCACTGAGTGATGGCTGGCTCCAAAATAGCACGACTGTATGAATAGTGGCGTTTTTTCTTCTGATGATGATTCTTCAAGTGGTATGCGTTGTCTGTGTTGTCTAAGCTTGTTGATCAAGCAGTCTATGTGAATAAATTGTCTGTCAAATGACCCCTCGCCTCAAACAGGAATCATAGTAGCACTGTGCGAAGCTAAACGTATCGCGAATCCTCACGGAATTGTGCAGATAATCTTGCCCATCGACACGTCCTTCTCCATGTACTCGTGCGCATCCTTGATCTGTGACCAGTCAAAGACCTTGTCGACATACAATTTCAGCTCGCCGCTCTCAAAGCTCGGCAGGATAGCTGCAAGGCGGTCGCGAAGACGGCCTTGGTACTCGGAGTCGCGGCTGCGCAGACCACTGCCCTCGATACGAAGCCGCTTCCGCAGAATGGCACCAATGTTGACACCAGACGGAAGTTGGGCACCGCTCAGGAGGGCAAGCATGACAATGTGCGCATCGACGGCAGCAGCTTCCAGGTTCTGCTGGAAGTAGTTGGCGCCAACGTAGTCGACAATGAAATCCACGCCCCGAGTCTCAGTGGCCTTCAGAACTTCGGTGGCCCAGTTGGTCGTCTTGTAGTTAAAGGCAGCCGTGACACCAAGCTGTTCTTTGAGGAACGCACACTTCGAATCAGAGCCAGCAGTCGCATACACGCTTCCTGCGCCAGCCAGCTTTGACAACTGAAGACCAGCAATGCTCACACCCGAGGCGCCTGCATGCCACAGCGCCGACTGGCCCAGCTCACCACGGAACCCGCCCACCTCGTGGAGCGCCTGCAGAGCAGTGATCCAGTTCTCGGGAATTGCGGCCGCCTGCTCCCACGAGAGGTAGGCTGGCTTCTGCAGCAGCATGCGCACCGACACGGCCACGTACTCGGCATACGCGCCACCGTACGCTAGGCCAAACACTTCATCGCCAACAGAAAACCCGCCGACTGCTGCGCTGCCGAGCGATTCGACGGTTCCGCTAAACTCGACGCCCATTGTCTTGGGGATTTGCGGGCCCATGGGGTAATGGCCCTCGCGCTGTAGCAGGTCCATGCGGTTGAGGCCGAATGCCTTGACCTTGATTACGGCCTCGTCGGGTCGTGGGGTCGGTTTGGGGGTCTCGTCGTTGAAGAAGAGGGCATCAGCGCTACCCGCGCCGCCCTTGACGTCTTGTCGTTGGCATCTTGATTAGTTGCGTTATCTCATGTTGTTCGAAGGCCAACTTACCGATAGCTCGCATAAAGTCGGGCATGGTAATTCTGGTTGTAAATTTGGTCGTGAATGTAATCGGTGTCTGCTTGAGCACACGTTTTAATTCTCGTTATTTTGTAAGGTTTTGTGTATCGTTGTAATGGCCGTAGGTCGGTCGGCGTCATGAAATGCGGATTATGCTCGCTGTCGCCTCCGAAGCTACCCCTCGATTGCATGGCCGCGAGGGCCGAAAGTTCCAAACCTGTTTATGCTTTGCTCCTGATTTGTAATCAGCCATGAACAAAGTTCCACTCAGAGAATGGCATAGAACATTGATGGCTCTCGTTGTTGTTTCTGGTGTGTATTTCTTACTACTCCAAACACTTGTTTCGAGATGTTCAAATCTGTTGATGCTGTACCGGTCGCACTTGCCATTCGTTCAACAGCAATTCAGTCGAGCAGGAGCGATGCCACGGGTTCACCGACCCGTCTGTTCGGGCCGGGCCGGGAGCAGCCGTCAAAGGCAAGAGCAATCGTGTTATGCTCTTCCTTCCATTTCGGTCCGTTTTCGAATATATCTCAACGACATCGTGAACTTGGTAGGGACAGCGCGTTGTTGAGGTGCCTATTCATGACTTTCGAGTCTCCATCACGCAAACAAAACAACCTCTGTTTTTGTATGTTTGCTATGTCTTGGTTTCCTAAGAAACCCTCTTCCAGACCAGGAAGAACGCGGCTTGTATATATCTGGGTGTAGCAGAATGCGTCCCAAGAAAACTCAAAAGACAGGGAAATGATATGAATTGATCAGGCGGGGAGGACTGCACGGCCTATACAGTTATGACGGCTAAAAGGAGGAATAGGGGCTTGATGCCAAAAATAGGCGCAATGGGACCGAAAAGAAATGACATGACCACCTTCATCAGGCAAGATGTCTTTCTTCATACTCATCTTATTATTAACCAGCATATACGACGAAGGGACTGGTAATCTTGTTCAAAAATAATAAATAATAAATAAATAAAAACCGGGTGATATTTCCCCTACCCACGGCTGGCCGTCCAGAGTCTTTAAAGCAAAGAATCAGCAAATTTCAGTCTGTGGAAATTCAAGCAATACGGAAAATAATGCAGTCTGACAGGGGCGTGCTTCGTATTTTCGCCTGAACAGAAAATAGAATTAAAGCTTGCCGTTGTCAGTGTTGCAGTGTTGCCAGTGTTGCTACAAGCATACTCGTGCGAGCTGTTGATCGCAATGCCTATCTTCGCTTGGCCTTGTGAAATTGCTGTTCGTATTTAAACATTTTAGGTTTGCCATGGTCAATCTTTTGTCCTTATTTGGGTACAGCTGCTGCACATTCTTCTTCAGGAAATGCATGACCCCAGATGCGAATACCACACGTTGACGGCATGTCGGCCAGGCCTACTCCGTACCCTGTAAACATAGTATTCCTACACTCGTACGTCGTATCAATCTTACATGCCTCGGGACAGCGGGCGAGGGTTCTAGATGGTTCAGGGTAATTGAGGAAGTGGATGAAGAGGAAATGAAGCTCACCTATATTGGGAAGCCTAAGAAAGCTTGGCTCTTGATAAATGGAGCCCTCTCCGCGGCGAAAATATCAAAATGGTCAGAAACGCATTAGCGGCCGAGCTCGAAAAAAAAGAAGAAGAGAAAAAGAAGAAGGAAGCTTCCAAGCGGTGTAAATATACGGTGTAGACAGGTAGGATAGAGAGTGGGTGGAACACCGCAGTGAGGGGAAGCGAGGCCATCACGACGATGGTGTGCACTCATAGAAGCAACTATTGCTTGCTATGGAAGCATGACTATTCGAAGAATGTATCACTGTGTGATATGGCACGGCATTGTATCTTATCTTACGACGTGGCTCTCGTTGACTCTCGTGCGTTTTTGAAGAAGACGTTGATCTTGTCCCGAGATTGTCTGCGCGAGCGGTGGCATCTGGTCGGTAATAGGGAGCTTCAACCTTGATTTCATGACATGATAAAATACGACGTCAAACGGCAGATAAATCAGCAGAGGAGCATATAATCCGTGCTCTCAGAAGGACTGCTCGAAGAGACATTATTGACGTAGGATCACAAGCACCTGTCAGAAAGCCACAGCAATAAATAGAATGAATAAATCTAAGAATACGAGATGGGTGTAATCGGATAGGAATGCGAGAGAGACAGAGAGAGAGAGAGAGAAAGAGAGGATAATCGAGATGAGTTGGCCAAAATGAACAGACCAGAACAAGGCTTGGGGCTGTAAAAACGCCGTTCGGATGACTCCTAACGCCACGCTTATGTCTGATAGAGAGCAATAATGAGCTTGATGGGTCGTAAATAGGATTCCAGGAGCTTCACAGTGTGTAAAACGAGAGCCGTGCGGATAAGATGAGCAGAGATCACCACAGCGAGTAATGTGATACTATCCAGGCGAGCAAGGCATCAGGACGATGAGGTATTGTTGTGAGTGAGGCATCTTCATCTTGAACCTCCCTGGGTGGTGCGCAGGCCCACCGAAGCCGATGGGTCGGTCTTGTCTCCTACGTAAGCAAATACGTAGGCGAGGACACGGCGAGCAATTCGGTCACTCCTTGCTGCTCATGCACGGGGTAAGTACTTTTAACACCTGCCATCCACAAAGTCGATCTTCACATCGAAGAACATCATGCCCATCATGTCCATCATATCCATCGTGTCCATGAGGCGAGCCACCGAGATCCATAGTGGTTCTTGGTGGTCTTGGAGGATCGGATCAAGCTGAAAACAAAGAAGAAAATAACAAACGACCCTAGCTGTGTCAACATTCCTCTCATAGAAGGATGGGAGAAGTGGAAGTGTAAATTCTACTTCAAATACCGATCAGAGAGGGATTTCCCTTGTCCCGCCGGCCCCTTGCTCCTCCGCGAGACAAGAGGCAAAAAGCAGGGAACATCATGATCAAATCAGAAATGGCTCGAAAGCAAAGCTCAAAATAGATCCATGGACTGTCATCTGAGATGCTTGTATCAGAAGAAGGCGGGGAGTGTCTTGGTTCTTTAATTTCTCATCTTACCTGTTTTGTGATCTCTTCTGTCAGGTCGGGTTGATTCGTTTTACTGAGTACTGGTCCCATCACTATCTGACTATCTCTTCTGCACAGTGCAATATGACTCGTACCCATTGACAGTATCCCAAATGGGAAATATTAGTAAATAGAAATAAATAGAACAAAAACAAAAACAAAAATAACCCACCCATCCATCCACACCTTCCGAGCAGAGTGGCGCCCACAGCTCATTTCCGCGCCCCGCAATAAAAGAAACGAACACCCCAGCCCGTCGCGTGTGCTGTGTTCCTGCGTGTCCGTGAGATTGAGAGTGAGAGTGTGTGTGGTATTGGCGTCAGCCAGACAGGCATTGGTTCCCTGTCTTCCGCCTGTTCTATCATGCATTGCCTCTTACCTCTTCTATTCGGTCTCGTCTTACCTATGGTTGCTCATCTGCTGTAAGATATCTTCCGGAATAGCATCTTACTCGTCTGCAAGGTACCTTGTAGAAGCAAGGAGATACCTCATTACCCTAATAACTAATAAAACTTACCATAATCCGTTATCACTTACGTGAGGGAGGCTATCCACCTCTTGCTGCCCCTGAATTAGCATGCCACAGAGAGAGAGAGAGGCCTTTGTCACAGCCGTTGTCAGAGGTACTTTTGCCATGTAATAAGTAACAAGTCTTATTGCGTGGGATACCAATGAGCTCCAGCGACTCAACGTTGCGCCACCCGCCAAGAGTCAGGGGCAGTACGCCGTGTTTTTGTGTTGTAAGATGGCGGTACTGACCAAAGAGGCAGCTAGATACAGACTACAGTACACTAAATCGTGCTCGGTAGACACGATCAAATACGGACTACGTAAAACAGGAGAGGAGACGGCATAGCGGAGAGAAGTCATTCCCAACCAGTGCGATTGGCTCGAAGGACGGGGTGGGCTTCGTCTAGAAGCACTCGTAGCATAACTCGTTTCCACTTGACCACGGACCAGCTAGGAGATGCCCGACAGCCAGACTCGCCAGACTGCTGCTGTTTTGCTGGTCCTTTTGGTTATCCACTGCAGCACTTTGCTCCGGTTCCTTTCGCTACTCCTCCAGGACGGAGTAAGATAAGAATCTGAAGATATCTTACAAGCACGGATATCGTTGGCTGTATCGACACGCCTCTCGGTGCGGCTAGCTGTGCCTACGACAGCTATCTCGGCCAGTACGCTCCGATAACAGCTTCCGATAGCATTACATAGTTATTTCATTCCTGCACATATGCTTAGTGTGCATTACAATGTCTGGTTGCATGCCAATGAGGAGGAATGTTGGCAGCAGGCGAGCCTGTCGGTAAGCACGGAATCGACAGTAGCAGTCGGCTGAAGCTGCAAACAGGGAAGCTTCATGCTTTACTCCGTAGGTAGCGGTTACTGTTTCCTTCAGTGGGTAGGCCTCGTATCCAGAGACAGTTTTATTACGCTATGCACGCTTCGTAAGTTATGAACCGTCCAAGTATGGTTGCAGACGGCATGGCCTGGACCGCTCAGACTCCGTCCACCACACTGCTGCATGTCAGTCTAATCTCGCTCATTTCGGGGAATTGTGGTGAGCAGCCGCCGTTCTTCCTCTTTGAGCTGAGCCGTGACTCGAGTCCCTGTCGACGGGGTGAGGTGTCAGTCTGTGTGCTGATGTCTATCCTCCGGCAGGTCTATCCTACTGAGTAATACGGGAAGTACAGAGTCATGGCCTAGAGCTCGTATATCTACGGAGCAATGCACTCTCGTAAATGTCAGTGAGTTGTCGTATCCACTGGCGGTCAGTAGAATCAGCGGTGAAAGATGCATCGTATTCAACTCAGTCAAATAAATCAAAGCAAATCAAACTACACTAAAAGGAATCGGTCAAAGCAAAGTAAAATCAAGTAAACAAAGGAGAAAACAAAAACAACAATACAAATGCCAGACATTACGAAAGTACTTGCATTCTTGCCATGCACGATGAAAGCATGTTGTTCGGATGAAAACAAAAGGCCTGGAATTCAACTACGCCGTAGAAATGAAACCCCTTGTTTTCGTTTGTTTTCGAAAACCCTACTGCCAGCACAGTGCCGGCTTGGATATACAGAGTCAGCGCACATGGAAAGCACTGTGTATTACTCGCGCTCCACATTACCCCTGTTGGTCCACACATACGAAGGAGTCCCTGTCCTAGCTCCCTACTCGTAGCCCGCTCTGGAAGTCCTGATGTGATGGGCCAAAGAAGAAAAAGAAAGAAAAAGGAAATGATGGACCACTGCACGGATCGGACTAGGCGCCGTCTCCTTTTCTCTTCAGTCTCCCTACTGAGTACGAGTACTCTGTACCTTGTCTGGCGTGTCTGGGTTGCTTCCATCTCTTCTCCCCGTATTGCTCATCCCATCTCAGCACCACCTTCACCACCACCACGCCATGGGTTTGGTTTTATCTCGCTCATTTTATCTATTTTTATCTTTACTCCTGCTCGTATGTGTTTATTTACCTTCTCCACACAATGCTGCACTGTTGTCTGTCTACTGTCGGGCTGCTGTCTGTCTGGTCCGTACTCACAAAGTATTGCCTACTCAGTATCCAGTCTCCTCCCTGCTGCTGAGTACACCCCTTTCCACCCACTCTGCTTACACCCCCTGCTCCCTACGAATACTCCTACTCTTCCACCGTACACACCCCTGCAACCGAAAAAGCGACTCCAGTGCACTAGCAGCTAGCAACACTGCAATACACTACCAACAAACACCGCGTCTGCCTCTCCTCTCCGGTATATAAGACCGTCCTCTCTCATCCCTTTTTCTCCTCTTCTTCTTCCTTTCTCTTCACCCACACTCGCTCATACACAATCAACCCTGACTTTCAGTCAATTTCACTCGTTAAACTTATCATCAACGCTTTCAGCCTTGCTGCTCTAATTCCAACCCGCTACCTTTACCAGCTTAATTTTCCCGTCTTCCCGACAAAGCACCCAACCGTCAAAATGCAGTTCACTGTCGCTTCTTTCCTGGCCCTGGCCACCGCCGTCGCTGCTGGCAACGTCACCTACACCACCGAGGTCGTTACCGCTCTGACCACCTACTGCCCTGCGTCTACCACCCTGACTCACAACGGCAAGACCTACACCATCACTGAGGCCACCACCCTGACCATCACCGACTGCCCTTGCACCGTCACCAAGCCCATCACCACCGCCACCACGGTTTCGTGCACCACCTCGACTCCGTAAGTTCATGCTTCTGCTTTAACACTGGTATCTGCACCTGCTAACAATTCAGCTACAACAACGCCACCGCTACCTACACCAAGGGTACCGCCGGCACTGGTGTCTACACCCCCACTGGCTCCACCGCCGTCGTCACCGCTGGTGCCGGCAAGGTCGTGCTCTCGGGCGCTGCCGGTGTCGTCGCTCTGGGCGCCGCCATGCTGCTGTAAATCTAGCAACAAAAATACGCACTCAACCCCTTTTTTGTGTTGGAAACAATGGAGTTCCTTGGTTTGGCCTGACAGCTTCTATATAGCCCTCTCGATTTAATATGATTTCCTGTTTTAGTCGATGGCTATCTCTGTTTCTGTCACTCCGCTCTCAAGGCTTTGACAATTTATAAGGCTGCAAAAGAAGACAATTCGAATACCACCCCAAATCTTTTCTCTTTTTTCCAACACAAAAACTTCCAAGCTCGTTTTCATATACATGTTTAATGACTCAGCGTTTTTTCATTGCTTCTTCCCTTTACACCGATACCTGGCGTGGCGATAGATTTGGTTTTGTCTTTTGGTTCTCTTTACGGGAAAGGATCTATCCGGCTGGTTTTTTTTTCTTCTTCTACTCTTAATACAACTCCCTTTGGGTTCCTTGAATATCCTGTTTCCCCGTCATGTTCAGCGAGTGTCGGAGACAAAACGCCAGTCGGCGGAAAGTTAATATTTGAGCAGCACACTTCGAAGGACGTGTGCGGTCACCATAAAACGGCCTGGGAGTGTGTCACGAATGGGAGGTTCTAGTTCTATTCTTAAAATTCACATATTCCCAGCCATCTGTTTGAACTCCATGCCGTGCATATTCGGCAATCCAGTCGTAGCCTTGTCTTCTGTGGACGTGAGTGGCCTGGTGATATGTCGTGTTGCACGTCGCGAAACGAGGCTGGTGTTACTATCATAGTTTAATTCTAATTTGTTCTTGTTTTATTATTATTGTATGTTTTTTGTACGATTTCTGTATGCATTCTGTATTTTTTGTACGTTTATAATAATATTTTAATACATATGTAATTGTGGTATAAATCCTCAATATTATTCGGAATCGTAGAATATACAAAAGCCAGATACAAAGATAGTATATATTCAATATAATTGAAGTGCATCTGAAGACAACCGACAATAAAACCCAACAAAACATACAATATTCATAGCAGCATACTAAACAACATAAACCAAACCGACGTCTTGTCAACAGACGGACGCATAAACCGAGTCACACAGGCCGCTGATCAGCCGCATGCTTAACCTCGTCCTACACAAACGACGGCGTTTAGTCAGATAGCAGAAATGTAGTACGAATAATCCATAGTCATTAACCAGACTGGACAGACTGGCTCGAGTGTGCCGCCTGCTACCAACCTGCACACGGGTCAGTCAGCAACGGAGATTGCATACCCTCCATCAAAGAAGACTCGGATAGGTCAGTCTGCAGAATACGAGTACACTCCTACTGCTAGTTGTAGCCGTGGCAGTTGATTCGTGTGCAATCATCTCTGGCCAAGGCAGCCTATTCTCATCACGCCAAGCATCCCATCACCCCAGATAGACTCTATCTCTTCTACACTCATCTGCGGGAGATGTCTTACCCTCTTATTTGCCATCCCTCCCTTGATACCGTCATGCCGTCCACATTGCTGTGGAATATTCATACGAAGTATGCTTTATGTATTGCCTACAACAAGCCCAACTAGCCCAGGAACGCTTTGTGCAAGCGTGCACAAAACAAAGAAGACAGTGAGCTACTAATGCAGGAACAGCACAGCAATCCGTCTTTTTTTTTTGCCTCCTTCTCCGTATCCTGATAGGACCAGCCAATTGCCAAGCAACGTTGCTTGCCCGTGGCCCGATTTAATTTGCTTTTTCCACTTCCTCATCTAGGCGACTGACTCGAAGTACACTGTGTTTGATCATGAACATACTGTCCATACTGTGGAGTCTAGTGATACAGTACTCGTAATACTACGGCGTATGTCTCTTGCCTGAACGCCAGAGGGAAATATGGGATCGGCAGGCTGAACTTCCAGTGTTTTGAATATATTTGCTTCTCTCCATTTTGACTGAGAAATTTAAACTCGCTCAGGATATACAAAGGATTCGCGAGTAAAATGACAGACTGCACGGATAACTGCGCACCGCCGCTCACATCGTCCCGATCACCGCCCCTCAACAGTATATACCCCATATGAGCATGCAAGCTCTTCCCTACCGCCCTTACCTTGTTTGTAGTCTTGCGGAGAGCCATCCAATGCACGAATATGCATATGTCATAGACGGACTGCATATACGAGGCCACCCGGGCTGCGTGAGGTGAAGCGGTGAATATGTCGGCGGCTAGGAGGCGGTAAGGCGAGTGATCTACTCGTATACGAAGTAGAGCCGTAGGTAGACTCGAGCCTGAGGCATATGGCGCTATGACATTACCCCATCGATACAGGTATGAAGGATCAAGAGGGAGCAGATCAAGCAGATCACTGTAGTAAGGGATGGGTTTGACGAGGAGTGGTTACAGCACGGGGCCCGGTAAGGAGACGAGGGAGCGAGGAGCGCCTGCGTGCTCCGTAGACGGAGGGATCCGCAGCTCGAGACAAAAACAAGCTCAAAGTCAAGAGAAAAGCGGCTGCAACGCAGGGAGACCTGAGACGCCGCGACACGTCAATTTCACGGTATTGCTCTCTGAAAAGTACGCCGCTGGACGGCTCACAACTCGAACACACCCGTTGCCCAGACTGGTCTTTGGTGTTCAGACTTGCTGTCTTAAGCGGGTTGTCTGAGGACGGCGCGATTGTGTTTACAGTTTACATTCCAGTGCCGTTCTGCAGCATCTGCTGTTTTCTTGTTTTGACCCAAGGACTGGCCATCGACACGCCAAAGGACTGGAATGAACAGGTGCCTCCTGCAAGCAGCCTATCGCATGCGTAGTCATTTCTCATAGCGTAAACCAGCCACCGAAACAATTTGATTACGTACGCATGCGCTGTATGTGATAGCCCGGGATCCCGTCCAGGCGAAGTACCAGCTTGCGAGGCTATGTTGTGAGGCTGTAGCATAGCCTGTACCGGCAAAAGAGCTTGACAAGACTAAATGCCCAGTGTCGGCTATTAGAGAATAACCGAGATGCACAAGGCTGAGAATGCAGCTACAGACGGGCTCGCGGAGCCGCTGTCACCAATGGCGGCGCAGACGCTCTGTACCGGGCCCATCCCCGGATAGCACGGTTAATAGTTCGGAGTGCCATGTGCGCTGGCCTTGGGTGGGTGTCAGCGGCCGGCCGTAGGGGTTTCCCAGCCCAGCAGACCGATCTAGATGATCCGTGATGACAAGCCCAAACACACTAGCTACTGTCGACAATAGACAATGCAGTAGGTCGACCGGATGCTCTACTACATGCACTCAAAGTCATCAGCAATAGTACGGTTTTGATTTACTTGACCGTGGTTGGCTGTTACCGAGAAGAAAGATGAGAGACGAAAGAGGAGGCCGGGGAAACGGGGAAATAAAGTGGAACCACGCAATAATCGTGTGGGGGAGAACTTGGAGAGGAGGAGAAGCGAGTACAGACTTGGGGAAGCCCAGTATCCTGTTGCACCAGCTCAGCTCTCCCCAACGTTCGCTGGTCCAGCCTCCCGCTCAGCCGATAGCCATGGCAAGACTTGGAGAACCGCTGATTCCCGCGCAGGCGAGCGAAGCCGCAAACGCGAGCGGTCAATGTGGCTGACGATGGCGAGAGGGGATGCAAGCCAGGTGAAGTTGCCAAGTTGTTGATAAGTCGGCGACAACCACCTCGACTTTGGCTTAGATTGAATTTCATGTTTATAGACACATCCAATCGAATGCCCATTACTATACTGCCGAGTCCATACTGCACATAGCCCAGCCCTGGATGCGCCTGTGCAACCCTGCGATATAGCATCGAGTAGACAGACACGGTAGACACGGTAGAACCACGACGGCCTCCGAAGTTTATAGTCGAGACTATAGACGTCGACATACACAATGCCCGACCATCCCCAAGATGAGGTGCAGCGCCACTCGCTCACGGATCCCGAGTCTTTCTGGCGGCACCAGGCCGATCACCTGCACTGGCACCGCAAGCCCGACGTCGCGCTCCGACACACCACCAAGACGCTCACGGCGCTCAAGTCCGACAAGGGCGACGACGGCGTCACCCACGACCACTGGGAGTGGTTCCCAGGCGGCCAGATCTCGACCTGCTACAACTGCGTCGACCGCCATGTCCTCGCCGGCCGCGGCAACGAACCCGCTATCCTCTACGACAGCCCCGTGACCCAGACAAAGCGCCGCATATCATACGCCCAGCTGCTATCCGAGGTCGAGACCACAGCCGCCGTCCTGAGAGAACACGGCGTCAAGAAGGGCGATGTCGTTCTCGTCTATAGTATGTCGTTCCCTTCCCGTCCTCCTGCCCAACAGCAAAAGCAATGGACGCTTGCTCACCTGCAGTGCCCATGATCCCCGCCGCTCTAATCGGCATCCTGGCCATCAACCGCCTCGGCGCCATCCACACTGTCGTTTTCGGCGGCTTTGCAGCTGCACCACTGGCCCAGCGCATCGAGGACTCACGCCCCGTCCTTGTCCTCACCGCCTCGTGCGGCATCGACGGCAGCAAGCCCCCCATTTCCTACCGCCCCTTTGTGGAGGGTGCCATTGACTTATCCGCCTGGAAGCCACCCCACGTGCTTGTCTGGCAGCGCGATACTCTGGCCTGGGACTTTGCCGCCGATACTCCGACGACCAAGAAGATCGCTGCCGCCAGCAAGGCGTCGTGTTGGCGCGCTCTGGTCGACGATGCCCACAAGCGTGGCGTAAAGGCCGAGTGCGTGCCCGTCGCATCCACCGACGGCGTCTACATCATCTACACGAGCGGCACAACCGGCAAGCCTAAGGGTGTCTTCCGCGAGGCAGGCGGCCATGCCGTCGGCCTCCACCTCATGATCAGCTACATGTTCAACATCCACGGACCCGGCGACGTGGTATGTCCTTGTCTCTTCGTCTCTTGTTTCCCTTTCCCGTCTCCATTACTACATGTACTGACAGACAACAGATGGCTTGCTTCAGTGATATTGGCTGGGTCGTGTCGCACAGCTATACCCTCTATGGCCCGCTGCTGACCGGTGCTGCCACTGTTCTTTACGAAGGCAAGCCTATCGGCACGCCCGACGCCTCTGCATTCTGGCGCATCGTCGAAGAGTACCAGGTTACCACAATGTTTACCGCGCCCACAGCCCTGCGCGCGATCCGTAAAGACGATCCCGGCAACACACACATATCCACCATTGGCCGTCGCAGTGGCCTGCGTACGCTGCGTGCACTCTTCTTGGCCGGCGAACGGTCTGAACCGTCCATCGTTAACATGTACCAGAGCCTGCTCTCACAATATGGCGCGCCGGGCGCCGTTATTGTCGACAATTGGTGGTCTTCTGAGTCGGGGTCGCCCATCTCCGGTGTTGCGCTGGGCACACACTCGGGCAAAGACCGATCCAGAGGAGGAGCTGGCTCTTCGTCGCAGGCGCTGCAGCATAAAACCCCGCTTCCCATCAAGCCGGGCAGCGCCGGCAAGCCCATGCCCGGGTTTGACGTGCGCGTTGTCGACGACGAGGGCAACGAGATCCCCAACGGCTCCATGGGCAACATTGTACTGCGCATGCCCCTTGCCCCGACAGCCCTGCGTACGCTATGGGAGGACGAGGAGCGCTTCTACAAGGGATACCTCAAGCGCTTTGACGGTCGTTGGCTCGACACGGGCGATGCAGGTATCATCGACAAGGATGGATACATCAACATCATGGCGCGGTCAGGTAAGCCAGGGCGTCTCAATCCCAAAGACCACATCTCAGAAACTAACATTGTAGATGACATTATCAATGTGGCTGCCCATCGCCTAAGCACGGGCACACTCGAGCAGGCCATCACGGGCCACCCAAGCGTCACCGAGGCCTGTGTTGTCAGTATCCCAGATGCCCTCAAGGGCCATATGCCTTTTGCCTTTATCAACACAACCGGAGGCCCAAAGCTATCTGGCGACGCAGACAAGAAAGCGGCCGCTGATGCCCGGTTCAAGGAAATCAACGGCCGCGTGCGGGAGCAGGTCGGCGCAATTGCTTCGCTCGGTGGACTCATCGAGGGCAGCGGCATGATCCCCCGCACACGCTCGGGCAAGACCCTGCGTCGCGTGCTGCGCGAGCTCCTCGAAAACGCCGTCCACGGTGACTTTGATGCTCCTGTCAATGTGCCATCGACGGTCGAGGATGCCAGCGTCGTCGAGGTCGCCCGTGAACGCATCCGCGTCTACTTCCGTGACCATGCTGGCGATAAGCACACTGCCATTGAGACAAGGGCGAAGCTGTAGCTTGTGGTTTATTTATTTGTTCCTTACTCTTCCTCAATGCATGCATCTTTTGATGGCGAAATAGAATAAATATATTATCAAACCCTTCTGGAAGTAGCATAATTACGTAACCAGTGTCCATTTGAAGGCTATCGATCAATCATCGAGTGATTACATAATACAACGCGCCACCCTGCCAGTCTGCCTGTAACCTGCCTGTAGATACCCCGCCGCCACTTTACAAATATGGGCCCATTTAACTCGCAAACACGCCCGACGCGCCGCGACGCGTTTTCTTTTGCCTTGGACGTCTTTTCCCGCCACATCACTTGATCCTGTTCGTTGTCATCCTGCACTACGCGACGAGTTCTTGACATTGAGTCTTAACCTCTGACAGCTTCAACGGCACGACGATACAAACCTGCACACCACCACCGCGTCAACTCACTTCACTCAGCTCACTCAGCTCCGGTCAAGGAGACTTCTACAACCATGGCCAACGCAGAGCAGCTTGTCTCTCGGGGCGCTTTTGCGTATGTTCTCTTCTCTTCTGACCCTCCCCCTCCGCATCTGTCTTGTTTGCCTGCTAACACTGCCGCAGTACCATCTTCTCCGACCCCGAGGCCGCCAAAGCGCGCTTCCCCGTCCCCGTCTTTCAATGCCTCCAGGTCAAGCCGCTACAGAGCGGCGTCGGTGACCGCTACCGTGTCGTCCTCAGCGACATGGACCATTACATCCAAACCATGCTGGCTACTCAGGCAAGCCATGTCGTCCACGAGGGCAAGCTGGACCGCAACCGCCTTGTTCGCGTCAAGCAGTACCAGGCCAACTCGGTCAAGGGCAAGAACATTCTGATCATCCTCGATCTTGAGGTCATTGAAAACACCGTCCCCACAGACCGCCTCGGCACCCCGGTCGCCTATGAGGCCTCGCCTGCCCCACAGACGACAATTGGCGGCGCCGGCTTTTACGGCGCGAAGAAAGAGGAGCCTGCCTCTGAAACCAAGCCCATGCTTCCGCGTGCCCCCGTCAGGGCCCCCAATACCGACAACTCGTTTACCGACATTGCGAACATTTCCCTCTACCTCCGCCAGTGGAACATCAAGGGCCGCGTCACCACAAAGTCCCCGATTCGCACATGGCACAAGCCCAGCGGCGAGGGAAAGCTGTTTAGCTTCAACCTGCTCGACGAGTCGGGCGAGATCAAGGTTACCGCCTTCAACGAGCAGGTCGATGAGTTTTACGATATCATTGAAGAGGGTGCAGTCTACTGCCTCAAGGAGCCGTGCCGTGTCAACCTGGCCAAGAAACAGTTCACAAACCTTGCTCACGAGTACGAGCTCACACTGGAGCGCGGCTCTGTCATCTCCAAGGCCGCAGACCAGGAGAGCGTGCCCCAGATCCGCTACAACTTCTGCAACCTGCGCGACCTCGACAAGATCGAAAAGGACGCCACTATTGATGTGATTGGTATTCTCAAGGAGATCAAGGAGTGCTCGTCCATCACGTCTCGCAACACGGGCAAGCCTTACGACAAGCGTGACCTAGTCCTGGTCGACGACAGTGGCTACAGCGTGCGCACCACCGTCTGGGGCCGCACCGCAACGGACTTTGACGCAAAGCCCGAGTCGGTCGTTGCTCTCAAGAACGTGCGCGTTTCCGAGTTTGGCAACGCCCGCACGCTGTCGCTGCTGCAGTCCGGCCAGCTCAACATTGAGCCCGACATCACCGAGGCACACCACCTCAAGGGCTGGTACGACTCGATTGGCCGCAACGGCACATTCATGACCCTCGACACTGGTGGCGGCGGCGGTGGCAACACGGGCGGACGCCAGGAGAACTTCAAGACGATTGCCGACGTCAAGGAGAGCAATATTGGCGCGGATGAGCCCGCATATTTCTCGACAAAGGCGACTATCATCTACTTTGGCAGTGAAAAGACGATTGCATACCCGGCATGCGGTAGCGAGGACTGCCGGAAGAAGGTCTTCCAAGAGGGCAGCGAATGGCGGTGCGAGAAGTGCAACATGAGCTTCCCGGCCCCGGTGTACCGGTACACCCTGCAGATGAACGTTGGTGACGAGACGGGCCTGATATGGCTGTCTGGCTTTGACGAGCAGGTGCGGACGATCATGGGTGGCAAGTCGGCTAATGAGCTCATGGCCCTGCGCGAGACCGACATGCAGCTCTCCTTCAAAGAGTTTGACAAGGCCCTCTTTGGCCGGTTCAACTTCCGTGTGCGGGCCAAGATGGAGAACTACAACGACGTGCAAAAGTGAGTGCCCTTCCTCGTCACCTGCTATGATAGTACACTGATCGTATGCTAACAATATAGAATCCGCTACCAAATCTTGGGTGTCACCCCCCTCGACTTCAAGGCTGAAGGCCACAAGCTGGCTGAGAAGATCAAGCAGTTCCATTTATGAGCAGAGGAATGATTAAAAGGAACGGAATGGGACTAATGATGGGCTGACTGTCGTCTTATGGAGTTTGCGCCTTATATTTGCTTGCTACTTGTTACTTCTATATCATGATAGTTTTTTTCTAGTTCGTCTTACGTGTACGGTATTCTATTTTTTCTACTGCGTTGACGACCCCTTTTGTCTAATCACCGAGTGAGACTGTATTTTAGTAATAATGTTATTGTCATTGTTATAGTCGTTGCTTATCATTGCTAATCTCCTCAACTGCCGAAAGCTGCGTGCAAAGTAATACAGCCTTTGTGTTCCATTTCTTGATTTTCAGGCAAAAATTGTCTGCGTAAAAGACAGCCTGGGCTCATACTCGCTAGGCGAGATAGTCATTCGTTCCATCCATCATAAGGTCCTCATCTAGCTCGACGTCATAGCTGCCCCCGAACCTCACGCCATGGTAACCACCTGGATGAATATCGCCGGCACCGTCATCGGCATTGCCTGCGGTAGCAGCCGCCTTTTGGTCCTTAAGCGTCTGTTTGATATAGTCGCGGTTTAGGGATAGTTGCTCAGAAGTCAGTTTGTTGAGCTGTCGGACTTGTGCCATGCCTAGGCCGGCCGTCTGAAGTGCAGCGGAGAACTCCTTCTCGCTTGCCCACTTTTGCTCTGGCAAAAAATGCAGGTATGCTGGCCCAGGCGACTCGACGATCTCAGCTGTGATCATGCCGGCATCGATCATGCCCCGGATCAAGGCCACAGCCTCGGCGGCGGTGCTCGGTGTTTGGGACGCTTCAGAAATCTCGTCTGGGCCTGCTATTGCTGAGACTGCCGCTGCTGTCTCGTCTGGGACATGCAGTGTCTTGATGACATCGGCGATGCTAATTGTCAAGAAGACATCTCTCAGGCGTACAACCTGCCACTTTTTGTGTGCGGCCACAGCCTGCTTCACTAGCGACCAGTCGTCATTTATCTTGAGCTGCTCTGCAGCCAACGACACCTCTACACAGAGGTCTGCCGGGGACGCGTTCTGGAATAGCTCAGCGATGCGGGCGTAAAGCTTGTTCACGCTGCTGCACACACGGCTGACCGCGGCCGCGGTATGTGGTGGTGTGCCCTCTGTCTTGCCGTAGTGGACCAGATTCGCTAGTAGCCAGCGCTTGTGTGCAGCAACCATGATCTTGGAAACGCTGCTATCACGCGATGGATGCGAGATGACACGCCCAAAGGCCTCAATGGCTTCCTTGTAGTCGCCGAGGGAGAGGTAGATATTGCCAATAAAGTAATCGTACTCAAGGATCTGTCCACTGCTGACAGCTAGTGTCAGGCCCGTGTCCTTGGAGATGTAAGCCGGTGGTGGCAGGCTCAAGCTGCAGAGAGGCTCTGATTGGGACTGGGGAGTGTTGCTGGGGAAGAACACAATGCTTTTGCTAAGGACGGGGAGCGCAAGGGCTGCTGTGTCGCTGTAGTAGGCCAGCTTGGCTAGTACGATATGGCTCGAGGTGAGCATGTGGCCGCCTGGGTCAAGAGTTTGCAGGGCATGTGTGATGAGCTTGACGGTGATAGGTGCTGGCATGACGGCGCCGGAACCGAGCACACTGAGCAGACGAGTAAGTCCGTAGCCAATGTAGCGGACCTGGCGCGGGTCAAAGTGGGTAAGGAAAGCAACGATTCTCCTGATAAGGACCTGGTCCATTGTCGGGTAGAGAGAGGAGTCGGTCGGTATTATGGCGTCGAGTATGGAGAGGTAGGAAAATGTGTGCTTGAAGGGGTCGAGGCTCTAGTAGAAGAAAGGTCAGTACGGCATCAGACTAGTTCAGAACGCCTGCTACGTACCTTTGTGAGCTCCATTGCGTGCGCCGTAATAGCCGAGCTTTCTGCTTCGAAAAGCTGCTCGACGCGAGACTTGTGACTCGTGATCTGCTCGTCGAATGCTTCATCGGGGAGCGAGGCGGCATTGTCGCCGGGGAACGCCAGCACCGACAGACACTTTTCCACTCCCAGCATCGTAGATGGAGGCTGCAAGTGCAGGCTTCAGAGCACAATATGTCTTTGAAACTATCGCAGACCTACCCCCGGGCCTTGTTGATATATGGTTGAAGCTGCTTGCTGGAATCCTAGAGCTTTTGAGATCGGGGCAGTTGAGGTGGGGAGGGGTCGTGATCGTGATGCTCTGGGTATGAGACAAGATTTGCTCGCGTGACACCAGTTTGAGGTATATTTGGACCGCGATGGCAGTGTATCTTGGCTATAATTGTTAGGGCTCAGAGCCGAGAGAGAACAGGAGGTGAGAAGTTGTACATTGTCTTGTGAGACGTCGTGATAGCAGGCAGCTGTTGTGCCTTGTGGATTGCTGGGGAAGGAAGCTGCCCCGCTATTGATGTCAGGTGTGGCTTGTAGGGGCACCGCCACATGTTTTGGTGGAACTGACGACATGTAAGTCAGCCTCCTTTCAGATGCTAACAGAACGTCACTGACAAATCACTATATCATAGTTATTAAAATATCGGTTGTAGCGATGCTCATATGGGCCGATTGGACTTCGAATGTATTTAGGAATTTCAACAAATGGAAGAAGTAGGCAACATAAGTAAGAGATATGGATGAAAAAGAAACGATGCAAGAAAAAGAAAACAGAAAACAGAAAGAAAAGAAAAGAAATAGTAGAAAAGAAAATATAAAACAACGGCACCAGAGCCGTTCATAGTTTTTCTAGAGATATCTCTTTAAGTACAGAAAGAAAAATCAAGAAAAATCATCGTGTTGTAGGCGCAAATTTAAAAGTCTTCGGTGACAAAGCAGTATAACTAGAAAAGAACGAACAAAACCAGAAACAAGACCAATCCGTAATATGAAAGCTTATTGCCATCAGTGGCCTGCCGTGAGGCATCTATTTTTAGCTGTATTTTCTTGAGAATGGGTTTCCCTTTCCCACAATATAAACCAACGCACAAAGATAGAACCCAAAATCATCGTGAACGACAAAAGACAACGACCGCTATAGATAAGGAGGACTTGAACTGGATTGAAACTAGCTTCTGGTGTTGCCGCGGCCGAAGCCTGTAGAAGAGCCGTGGCTGCCATAAGACTCAAATGGGTTACCCGTGCCTGGCCCGCGGAGCTGATCAAAGACACCCCCAAGACTGGCGACGGGCTGGACTGTCGACGGAGAGGCTGGGGCCATTGTGGACGAAGGAGGGCAGATGGGCCCAAACGCGCTATAATCGGCGGCATCGCTAGAAGCTCGAGATGCAGAGTCTCTGGGAGGAGGGTTGGCCGAGTAGGCTTGGGCTTGGCCGAGGTAGAATCTGGATGTCTGGTTGGGAGAGCGAATATATGCAGGATCTGCAAAAGAAGGAAGGGAATAGCCCGTATTGCTGGCCGAGCTGGACTGCTGTCGATACTGTTGCTGAGCGAGCAGATGAGCCGGCTGGGCCTGCTGGGACTGACTCTGAGAATAGCCGGTGTCTGAAAACCCGAAGTTGCGGCCAAAGCTGTCGGTGAGCTTTTCAGTAGAAGGCCATGGAGCGGCTTGAGGGGTGCCAGCGCCGCCGCCAAAAAGACCACCAGGCCCCTTGATCTTCTCACTAAAAGGAGGTGTCGGCTGGTTGGCAAGGTCCAGGTCGCGGGTACGCATCATGACCGGCGTTGCTGGCTGACCATAGACCGATGGTAGAGGTGGGGGGATAGCATGTGCCCCAAGAGACACTGTCGAAGAAAACATCTCGGTAGAGGAAAGAGGCTCCTGAGGCTCCTGTAGCTGCTTTTGCTCTTGCTCCTGCTGCCACTTTTTGTACCAAGCCGGATAGCCCTGGAAGAGGCCGAGATCGCGCTGCGTCTTTGTATTGTGGGGCATCTCGTGCTTGTACTTGCAGCCCTGCTGGGTGAAGGCACAGGTGCCATCATGCACCCACTTGCTGCAGTAGATCTTGTTCTTTTTGCCCGGACGCTGGCCAAAAGAATGGCTAAAAGCTGAAGGAGGTGGTGCCGGGCCATTGTACATCTGGTGGCGGGACGCAGCGGGAAACAAGTGAGAGCTAACACGAGCCAGATGCATTGGCATAGTGGGAGACTGGGTCTGCAGGGGCGGGTCTGGCAACACCTTCATGCCGTAGGAGCTGGCCAGGAGTGGCGGGACATTGCCCATCATGGGCAGCGTATCTGCCGGAATTAGCCTTGTAAACATGCCGTTGCCACGGTCGAGACAGTATGCGTAGAAATCCGCAGGCCCAGAAACTGGCTCATTATGGCTGAGAGGTGCTAAGCGGGAAGGTGGCTCGGCAGTGCGGTCCTGAAGTAGCGGATGTGGTGCTGCGAAGTAAGAGGGCATGTTGGTGCCTCTAGTTCCGAGCGAGGCAGAGCTTGGCTGTGTCAAGACCAGTGCCGACTGCGGCGGGAGGCGTGCAAAGAAAGCAGCCACGTTTTCCTCGGAAACTGGCGTAGCACTTTCACGACCTGCAGCTGTTCTCGCGCTATCCCGAGGCGAAGAGAGAGGGGTTGGGGGTGAGTTTGTTGAAGATGGACGGGGATCCATAGTCTCTCCCGCGGCGTTGTTGATTTCAAAGGGGCTGTCGACCGGTAGGTGCGATTCCAACGACGGAAGAAAGGGAGAAAGACAGTTTGGCGATGCGTTCTCAGTTATGTTATTACCAGAAAGAGAGCTGCGACCAAGGAACAGTTTATTGCTCAAGGGGTCTCTGCGTTGTGAAGTGTCTCTGTACGTTTGAAGGGGTGGGTGCTGATGCTGAAGTTGATGTTGATGGCGGTGGATGACACGGGGGAAGGGCTGGCTATTTATACACGGAGTGACGAGGTGAGAGCGGCTGCCGTGCCAGAGACCGAGGCCCTCCTGGAGGCGAGCGGAAGGCAGAGTTGCTGGCCGGGAGAGGTCTAGTCTTCCGTCCGAAAAGTAGGGGGGTACGCGGCCTTGGTACAAGTCCGGGCGGGGGCTCTCGTTCCGTACGGGGAGATGGCGGTGAGCGGCGATGCGATGAGAGGGAGACAGGGCCTCTCGGTACTGATTCCGGTTTATGCTGGGCAGATTCCGAGAGCTTGATACAAATTCCATAGCAAGTGCTGGTGAGACCGAACGAGGTGAAGAGGGAGAGAGGCTAGACGTGAGACGGGGTTGAGTAGAGAGACGGCTTCTACTTGTGTCACTAACGACCTAGCAAACAATGACCTGACCTGGTACTTGCCTGCCTGCTTCCTCCTGTCTGTCGCGTTGGATATATATACACACAGTGCCTTGCCAGTGACAAGTAGCGCAGACGTCTGTGATGTCAGGGCCCAGAGCACGGCACATATGGGGATCTGCCGCCTTTCTCCTTGTCTTGTGCTGTGTATCTTATGTGTACCAAATCAGAGAAATAGAACGGTGAATGGAATGTGAGAATCAATCAAGCAGAGTGTTGATCTACTGCTTGCATAGATGACTGATGAGGTTGTGCCCAGAGAAATCCGAGGGCAGCATGAGCTGGGTGCGACAGCGAGGATACCGGTACTCATATAGAGCTGCGGGAGATGCAAGAGGTGTGAGGGATACAGGACGACAGAGTCAATGAAGCACAGAAGCGGTGAATTGTAGGCTGGCAACTGGGTGCTTCAAACTGATACAAAATGGACACAGAGATGCAAACAGGAAAAGACAGGGACACCGAGAGCGAGACGCATGGATCTCAAGCAGGAGAGGCCTCACTTATAGCATATGCATACAGGCACCTAGAAGATGACGAAATCCTTCCTTTTGTCTACTGACAAGCTGCTCGCCTACGGCTGAGGCTGAAGAAAGTATACCGCCGGTAAGATGATGGCAGGAGGCCGGAGAGGAAGCACAAGCTGTACGATAGCAGCAATGACAACGCAGGGCGAGCAGCGACTTGTGCTCGCCCCATAATATGACACTCTGATTACGTGCACTGTAGGTCCTTGTGGAATCGTGAAGTAGTGCAATCTGCCCGTTTGGCAGTGTGGCTTAGGTTCTTCTATCATGTAGGTCTGCGAGCAGGGCCGTACGCGAGGCTTCTGCAGAGGCAGTCAGAACGAGGCCGGGCCATTACACAAACTCCGCAGTCTCAGCATAGGAACGCCCCAGCAGAGGGTGTGCATATATGGATCACGGGTGTAACAGGGCTGCATCTACGATCTGTGTATGATGCGATCCGTCTTTCGTCTTATTTCTGGTTGGCTTCACACCGTTGAATATGGTCATTTGCATCTCGTGTGGCATATAGGCTTGTACAACGTGTTGTATAATGTCGGGCACAGGATACATATGCGCAGCTGAACTAAGAGAAAAGCGATGATAGTAAGAAAAAGGAAGCGATAGTAAGAGAGTTTTTGAAAAAAAGAAGAAAAAGAAAAAGAAAAAAAGGGAAAAAAGACGAAGAGCTTTGGACAGGACTTGTTTTGTGTCATACTATACACCTGTTTTCACTTAACACGCTCATAGAGAGCATAAAGAACTGAGGGGATATTTAGGCTGCCCTGTACAAACAAGAACCGAGAAATGAACAAAGAATCCTCGGATACATACAGACGTTGAGGTTTAGAGATGTAGAAGACATGTTTGCTACCACTGCTAGGTCATCCTAGACAGGCCTCACGGGTTGTTAAGTCTGATGCAACACGTATATGACACCTGTCAAGGTGTGCCAGTGCATGCGAGAAGTGCAATTTTGTCTTGTATGTATACTGTACGAGAGCCGTTGCCCCTTTCTGCAGATGCTCGCTCTGGCCTGCTTCGCCTTCGGCATCAGGTCGTACAAACGCATCAGACCAACCTGTATCGGCACCTCACAGTCCACTCTTGTCCTCGTGTTGCTCAGGTACTGGTCGCGCCTTTTATCTCGTGCGCCGGCTCCGTGCATCCCCGCCCAGTACCGCGGCTCTGTGCTTTCCCCTACATCTCGCTGTGTGTTTCCTCATCCTTTGTCCTTACGTGACACGACCTCACGGTGGCTTAAAATATAGAAAATAGAATCTGGAAGTAAAAAGTAGATTAATAAATATAATTGGAATGCTCATCTAACCCTAGCACTCTTGCATCGGGTGCATGTGCACCACGGAGCACAGCTAGTTCGTGTAGAGTGATGGGAAGGGGTTGGAGGGGACGCAGTGTCAAAGTGCAGTCCGCATCTCACCTCCCAAGAAAGGCGTGTGCTGCAGGATGCAAGAACCTCAGCCTTGGTGCGTACTGCCGTTGCGTGTTCAGACGAGATCTGTCCTCTCAAACTGCCAAAGGCTGGCGGTAACTGTTGTTACCCATATTCACAGACTGCATTTCAAATCTCGCTTGAGGCTTTTTGAACGGGCTCCAAAGCTCTGATCTTAGCATGTTATGCCCTGTTCCTCAGATAGTAAATCAAAGTTTCCAAAGCAACAACTAAACAACGTTTGTGGGAGAAGCAAGAATAACGTGTAATGCAAAGGCAGTACATAAAATGAAGACTAATGTATATCAATAACATGCAATCCTGCTTTTGAAGAGAATGAAACCAAACGCCTGTCCTTCCAATGCTATGCAGCTCTCGCTTCGCCGCGGGCTTGCTCTCCGCTGCCAACAAAAGCAAAACATCCCAATGTAAACTGCAGTACAAAACCAAGACAATATACCACTCGTATGGTATAGAACATATATAAACGCCGTAGATGGCGGCTGTGATGATGGAGAAATAAGATGGTGATATCCAAGGTTTGATTTACCGGCCGTTCTGGCGGGTCATGGCCTTCTTGCGAGGTGGCTCCGAGGAATCCCGGGCTGCCGTCTCCTTCTTGCGGCTTTGCTTGCGCGAGCGGGCCGGTGGTGGCTCTTCACTGTGGATGTGGCCGAGGTCCTCCATGGCCATGCTGTTGTACCATGCCGTGCAGCGCAAGGTGGTAGGCGATGGCTCTGGCGTTGGCGCTGTGCGCGTGCGTGTGCTCATGCGCTTCTTTTTGCCGTTCGTCTTCGCAGTTGTGGCCGTCGTTGGAGCCGCGTCCGACTCTGCCTTGTCGTTATCGTTGTCTTCCTCAGCCTCCTCGTTGGCGGTGATTGAAAGGTACTTCTTGCGGTTTTCCATGTGCAGTGCAATCTTGCTGCGGTACGTCAAGAGTTCCTTGCGCAGCTTCATCTCGTTGAAGCCCCGTGGGTCCAACCAGCCAATGAGGCCCTCGAGCTCCTTAGGCTCAGAGTAGTATGCCCATTGCGTCGCGTGGAAGACACTCGTCGGCCCCTCCTCCTGCTTCTTGCGCTCAGGAACAGTCATGTTGAACTTGTCCACGTACTCCTTCTGGTACGCTGGCTCCATATCAATATATCCCTCGCGCTCTAGATCGTCCGGTCCTTGCACCCAGATGCATCCGTTGGCATACCCCGACTCGGCCGTAGAACTTGTAGGCAGTCCACCATAGGGCATGCCGTTGCGCTCAAACCAGTAGTATCTGTTCCAGAACCGATCCTTGCCCAGGCAGCGGGTCCGGGGGCAGTCGGCTTCACGCAAGTCGTTGTCGAGAGTCGCAATCTCGTCTTCGCACTCCTTGATTTCAGCTTCCTTCTTCTCAATGTCACGCAGGAGCTTGATGAACTGCTTCGACTGCTTCGGTATCTTGGCTGCCGCTTCCGCTTCCTTCTTGCGCTCCTCCTCTTCCTCCCGCTTCCGCTTCCGCTCTGCTGCACGATCGTCTGCCCGACGCAGAGTGCGGCCGCGGGGCGTAGCTGAAGTAGGCGTCTCGTTGTCGGATTCATCTTCATCCAGCTGCGATACGTCTTCGGCATCGCTCATTTTTGTATCGCCGTCGAGATTTTCGGGTTCCTGGGGAGGCGAGGGTGGCATGTTGTCAGGAAGGAGGATCTTGCGCTGCTCATTTAATGGCTTGAGCTCCTCGATCAGCTGCTTCTTTGACCGCTGCCACTCGATTTTCTCCTTCCGGTACTTTGTCATCTGCTCACTACAGTCCTCCATGTACCCGCGGACGGCCTTTGTCTCCATTGTGAGCATGCAGATGATCTGGAGTATTTGCACACGGTAGTTAATGTCGAGCGCAGAGTAGTGTTGTTGTACCGTCTCCGTGGAAGGCTCGACATCAGGGGGTACGATCTTAGCAAGCAACTCCTCGCAAACAGCTCGACGCCGCTCATCCTTGGAGAGTTGGTGCAAAAGACCGACCAGGATCAGCTTCCAGCCGCCGTCCTTGAAGTTTCTCTTGCTGAGCTCTTCCACCCAGTCGTAATCCTCGAGAAGTTCCTCGACACGATGGACAAGAACGGGCTCGTCCTCCTTTTCATCTTCAGCAGCAGCAGCTTCTGCTGCGATACGCTCGGCTTCGACCTTGGCCAGGCTGCTTCTAGTCGCACGTGTGCTGCGCTTCGGTTCGGGTTCAGGCTCGGGCTCGTCGTCACTCTCGTCGTCGTTTTCGTCATCCTCATCATCTTCCTCGTCCTCGCTGTCGAGATCCGGCAGTTCAATTTGGACTTCACCGCCATCAGCCTCCGATTGGACCAGAGTCTTCAAGACGGAGCAGTGAATTTCGTCCAACATTTGGACGGGGTTGTCGTTAGATGCGAAGATAAGCATCTCGATAAAGTCGTCAAAGGTGAAGGAGTCAAGCTTGAAGATTTCGCAATAGACGCTGAGTGTATCCCATGTCTCCAAGAGGGGACCGACGGATTTCATAGCGATCTTCTTGGCAACTGGCATTTGAGACTTGGCGTCAACGCCGACTGGGGGATCATGGCACAGGAATTTGAGTGCGGGTCGGGTCGCCTTACTTGGCTCAAGGCGCAAGTCCTCGATAGGATACTTGGGCTGAGGCGGCGGAGGTGGCGGGGCGGGTGCCTGGGGCACATTGTTGAGGCCTGGCGGTGTAAGGATCTGACTCCGCATCGAGAGGGAAAATTGGAAGGGGTTGTTGGGGAGAGGCAGATGCTGGAAGTGACCGGGCTCGGGGTGATGGGCAAAGCCGTTGGGCCGGGTCTTGGACGAACCATTTTGCTGTTGCTGCTGCTGCTGCTGATGACCATGCAGCTTCTGGTCATGATGCTGCATTTGCCGTTGCTGCTGAGCTAGCTGAATATGCTTTGCCTTGTGGCTTTTGACTGGCTTCAGTTCTGGCAGGCGCAAGCCTCCACCAGACTGCTCAGGGCTGCTGGGGGTGCTATTGAGGAGGCTGCTGAGGTCATTGTGCTGCTGAGATTGGCGTTTCTGAGCCTGGAGTTGCTTGCGCTCCATGACCTTGGTGTTATACAGCAGGTTCGATGGGACACGCGTGTCGATGTGATACTGTTCGGCAACATCACTCTTGACCAGCCAAGGGGCACCGTTCCATGCCTCGCGCGAAACAGTCTTCTTGATGAATGACCGCAGAACAGACTTGGTGAACACTTTCCGGTCGCGGTAGATATTGGACTCTTCCAAGACGGCCTCATCTCCATGCTGTCCATCAAGACTGACGATATATCTTGTGTATGGAGGCGTAAGGGTGCCGTCAGGGAGCACCTTACTTCCATAGCGGGTCTTGTCGCGCACTATGCCGTGCCGCCTGGAAGTGTCGGACATGACGGCTGTAACAGCCTCGCCGGGGTGGTAGTCTGATTTAAACTCGTCATAGATCTGGTCAACGAGAGCGTCGATACGCGAGACAATCTGGAACTGAACTCTGCGTAAGACTGGGCCTTTCAGAGCCTCGGGGAAAGACTGTTCGACCTCAGCGGCACCGGTACGCTATATAGTGCTCCTGTCAGCAATACATTCTTGTCTGTAGGCTGTGTGAATTAGGAAAGCTGACATACCTCGCTCTCCAGAGCCTCAAAGAAAGTCAAACTAGAGTGACCAGTAATTTCGCAATTGAACTTCCGCTGAGAAAAAAAAGAAGCTTGTGTTAGTTGTGCTCTTATCGAGATTCAAGTTGCACGTTAAAAGTGCCTGTCCATACCTGCTTGTAAAAATCCATCCTAAGGCCAGTTAGTACGGTGCTGACAGGCGGGAATTGTATACTGATAAGGTGCAACAAATGAACTCACCGTGAGATGTACAGGTCGTAGGTGTTGAATGTTTCGCCTGTCTGCTTGATATACCAAACCTGCAGATGAAGAAAGCATGGTTAATACCGAAAAGAGATGGATGCCTGAAGTGACATATAAAGAGTGAGTTCACGAACCTCTTCATTGTCTCGAAGGTTTTTAGGTACTGGCGCCAGCTGCACCGGCTTGCGCTTGAAGAGCACCTGTGATGCGGGAAATGTATTAGTATAAGAATACTCTTACATGAGAGCACCTTTGTAAAAGGGGGCAGGTGTGAATAAACTGTACCATTGAGAGAGGGCGGCGAGAACGCCACAGTCAAGACTGTGAATGGGATCTGAGTGTATGATCTTCAAACTTTGCAGATGATGTTAGCACATACGTCGAGGGACGCAGCGTATCGCGCGCGAAAGCGTGACAAAGAAGCTGCTTGTTTCTGATTTGCAGGAGACAAGAATAGACGAGGTGCAAGTCTGATGATGATATTGAAGCTGGGGTGGGTGGGTGATAAGAAGGGAATGAGAAGATAATTAATGCGAAGGATGGGGGTGAAAGAGAAGAAGCCAAGATTTTTCGGTTGTGGGTTGGGGGGAGGAGGAGGAGGAGGAGGGTGGTGAGAAACGGCACGTAGTATAAATGCGAGAGAAAGGGACTGAGTTGAGTGAGAGGCGTTATGACGGGCGTGTTGGGTTTTTGTGTTATTGTGGAGGCTCCTTGGCTGGATGAAAGTTTGTTTGGCGACGGGGGTCGTGGCTAAGTGGGGAGGACGGGAGGAGGGCGGAAGGGGGGTGGAAGAGCGAGAGGTGAAGAAAGGAGGAACAACGGAGGGGAGGGGATAGGAGAGAGGCCAAGCCGGCGATAAACTGTGGCGAGGAGAGGAGAAGAGGGACGTCAGAGGGGAGAGGAAGAAGTACGCGCCGGGGCTGAGGAAGGGAAGGGAAGATCGAAGCAGGGTGTCAAAGACCAGCACGATCACACATGATACGGCAAATGCGGACGGCGAAGTTGGGAAAAGCGAGGGACGCAATAAGGCAGTATGAGAGGCAATATGAGAGGCAAGATGAGAGGCAAGATCAGATGTAGCAAGAGGGAGAGCACGACGGTCAAGGTCGTCGAGAGGTTGTAACAGATTGCGAGATGTGTGATTTCTGAACTGCAGTCGTGACTTACACGGAGGTGCGCGCAGGGCGATCGCGATACCAAAAGAAAGGGGCAGACAAGGCTGAATAGACGGAGAGTTTGAATGAGATAGAAATCGGAGTTGGGGCGTGGCGTGGATGGTTGAAGAGAAGAGTCGATGAAGATGGAAAGCCAAAGGGGTCGCGTCGTTGGCGGCTTGTTGTGCTGGGCGGGAGAAGTGGAGGTCCGCGCGAGGGAGCAGAGAGTAAAAGTGAGAGGCGAGTGCGAATGCGATATTCTCAAAATTATAGAAATAAAAGATAAACTGGCGATTTAGGTATGCCGAAAGGACGTAGCGATGGCGATGCTGGAGATTGATGACGATGCTGGCGGAAAAGGAGTTGAGGTTGGATGTCGTTGGTGAAAGGTGGAAGGTGGAAGATGGAAGAGTGGGAAGGAACGAAGAAAGAGAAAACAGAAAACGGAAGGAGCGAGGGAGGTGGAAGAAGCCGACGAGAAAAATCGAGGAGCACGAAGGCAAAGTGGGACAGGGGGAGGGAGTATGATTAGGAGAAGGGGAGAGCAGCAGGAGGAGGAGGAGGAGGAGGAGGAGGGAAAAATATGAGACTAAACAACTAACAGACTAACAGACGACTAGTAGACTAAAGACTGATGAAAGGCCAGCACGTCGGCAGCGGAGGCGGCGGACGAGAACGAAGAGACAAGAGGAGACGAGGAGAGCAATCACGAGCCGGCGCGCCGGTTTGGGAAGGAACAGGGACAAGGGACCAGGGACGAGGGACGAGGATAGGACGCAGAGGGCAAGCGATGATGCAAGATGGTCACAGAGAGAAGGAGCGAAGGAGAACTGATTACCTGAGAAGGGAAAGAGCAAAGGACCAGCGAGTCTGTCGACGAGGAAGGATAACGCAGCAACTGGACAACGAAGGAAAGAACGACGCAAGAACATGCAGACCCAGCCCAAGTCTGGCGTCGCTGGCTGGCTCGTTTCTGGCAGTGCGAAATCCGAGCCAACGCGCAAGGTACCGTTCCCGCGGTGTGGGTCCCCCACCAATCTATGTGGCCTGCCTCCCGCTTCGTCCCTCCTGAGCTCTCTCCTCCTCTCCATCCTTGCTTTCTCTACTGACGGGGCTCGATGTCCACGCCCAGGCAGACCCAGCCCGCCGCATCTCAGAGTGTTCATTCGCAGCGCCGCAATAGCCTGCAAGAAGGAGAAGGGGCCTTTGTCCAAATACGAAATATGGCCATGCATTAACGGCGATCTGCCTGGGTGTAAATCGCGTCGCGCCTCGCGAGGGACTTGCCGACCACCGCCGTCCGGCCCTCGTGGTCCAATTGACATTCAAGCACCGCGAGTGTGCAAGCCATACATGTTTTTGTACCCGTTCGACTCCCCGGAGAAAGGGCTGTCGAACAAGTCTACTATTGTACGGTTTGCATGCTTGTTTCGTGCGGGGAGCTGGCAATAACAGCATCCTGTCAAGGCTACGTCGTGGGTAGGTAAGAAAAGTGGCACCGCACAGCTGCAGAATGCGCGATGTCGGACAGATGGCATCTTTTCTCGACTGGGTCTCCCCAGCCACAACGCAGCGAGATTGAATCAAACGTATAGCAATGGAATGCCTAGATGAAGAGCACTCTTCCTATGTGCATATCTTTTGCGCTGTGGCCTTTTGTGCATCACGAAAGTATGGCATCGAGACCACCTGTTTTGTGTCCCGACCTCCAAAGTCCTATATGTTTCTTCTCATATGTTCCAAACTGCAAGCCACAGCGTGCATAAAATTTAAATCTTACAGACTTCATATTCTTTGTCTTGATTCTTCTCTTCTCGTTCTTTTTTTTGTTCTTTCTCCCAAAAAGTGGGTGCGCTGCGAGTGTATTTCTACGCGGCAGTCTTAGTGATCGCGGAGTTTGCAAAATAGCCTTCAAATTTTGGGACTATTTAGGAGGCGCGTCTATCACAGAAGCACCGTAGCAGCTGATGTACGCACATAATAGGCCGGGTGCCCCGGTCTAGTTTTTTTTTTGCCATCTTTATTTACTAAAAAATGAGGCTAGTGGGATGTAGCTTTTGCATGTGCGTACAGAGGAAAGATACTTGGTGCACTTCCCATTTATACGCCAATTTCCTTCTTCAGCCTTGCATTCTGCAGGCAAATGACCAGTCGTGTCCCCCTGCTGTGAAGACGGTCAGGTATTCATGAAAGGGAACGCACGTCAGAAAGTAGTATGGGGCCACACTATGTACTAATACGGCTAGCGCATCACGTGAACTACCTACAGCTCGACCTCACCTCTAGTTTTGCCGGCACCACAGGGCTTCCTGCAACAGGAGGACGCCCCCCTACGGGCCACTGCATGGCCGACGCGCACACGACTGGGCTCGTCTCAAATCCGTGCTGCACCCAGCACCCACGAGGACCCCGGAACCGTACATTGAAAGCCACAATAAATGAGCGATTCCATAGCTGCTACTCGCGCACATTTCACCGTCGACTTGCACGGAGCGGCTGCGATCTGTATATGCCGTCCTCGATGCGGGAATGTGAACTGTGAGTGCATCTTACAACTAAAACCTGTCTCGGGGCCCGATTGGGGAATTATTATTTGTGATATATCAATAAGATCTAAACAAAAGAAAAGCAAGCGATAGCCTCTATCGTACTATCCCGACGTGAAATACACCACCAGGAAGCCGACCCAGCTGCCCACGACACCGATCGCGGAATATGAGCTTGTGAACATCAACGGCAAAAACTCGTAACGCGCACCAAACACAAGCTGGTGAACGAGCGAGCAGTACACAATAAGCGGGATGCTGACTGCAATATAAAGCGTGCTGAACCGGTCGAAGAGGAAGAAGCGAGCGCGTGCCGATGCTGGCGCAAGACTATCAAATGTCAATAGGAACAGCATCAGCCAAAAGATGGTGTAGACGGTCTTGATGGGGAATTCGGCAGGCGTGAACAGCAGCGGGAACAGAGACACGTGGCCAGCCACGGCGAGCGGCCGGAATGCGCTGAGGTACCGCCGGTTCTTGAGAGCCAGCAGACTAAATGGAATAATGACAAGCAGAATCGCCTTTTCATGCACGTGCCAGCCAAACAGGAAAGACGCATAGCCGCACAGTGTGACGGCACCCACAAAGTTGTCCCACGTAGGCTGCACAAAGAGCTGCATCAGGGGAAGCACCTGGAAAATGATGGTAAGAGCGAAGCATGCGCGTGGGCTGACGTCCGGCAGCACGGCAAACGACGTATCTCCAACCAGACCGCGAGTCACGCTGTTCAGTGCCTCCGTTCTAACATGCCATCCCAAGCGCGGGGCAACTGCATTGTTAGCATATATCCTCCTGATGCAAACTGACATAAATGTAAAACAACTGTGATGCAAGGTATGGTGTGCAATGTGCCGAGAGCTAACGTACCATGAATCAGAATGCGGTCTGCGAAAGAATACAATGCCCAGACGTTGGGTGCCCAGTAGGCGTGGCACAGGCCACGTGCAAAAGGAAAAAGGCGACTCAGGATCTGCGGGATCTGGTTCTTCAAGGCAAAGGGGCCGAACGCAGCAGCCAAAATTGCTCCGATGCCGCCGCCCAGCTTGATGCAGTTCAGCCACTGGATGCGGAAGACGGACTTGTGCGAAAGACAGTAGGAGCGCAGCAAGAAGACAATGTATGCAGGCGCCAGGTATGCATAGATGTGCTTCAGACAGAGCAGGGCCGCAAACACGAGGCCGCTGGACAGCAGGCCAGACCTCTTCTTGGCCAGCACGAGCGAGTACACCAGAATACCATAGAGGAAGCCATTGTATTGGAAGTGGATGTGGTCGATGATGAGCAGGCCAGGCGACAGCAGCACGGAGATGGCGGCGGCCGTGGCAGCACGCTTGGCAGTCGGGGTGGTGCACGAGTCGACAAACTTCTGGAGCGCAAACACCAAGAACAGCTCCGTCACGATCACAGACGAGCGCTGGAAACAGACCGTCTCCCAGCTGTCGTAGTTGAGATTGCGCACATGCAGCATCGCTGGGTCGACGAGCGCGGCGACCTTGGACATGGTCCACTCAAAGTAGGCAAAGAAGGGGGGGTAGTCGAGCGTCCATTCGGACGTGTGTTCGTAGTACCAGTCCCATAGCGGCAGGCTGTTGGTGATGGCGAGCCAGTTGCGATGGACCTCGAAGTCGGTGGATTTGCTAGATACGGCATTCTGGTCAGCGGCAACACGACGAACAAGCCGACGGCGCGCGGCGACAGGAAAAGGGACGAGGAAGAGCGACAACACGACCAAGGGAACTCACTAGGCCGGGAACAGGAGAATCTTGAAGGCTGCGGCAACCAGTGCGCATTGCGCAATCGAGGGATACGATTCTACCGCCATTGATTCATGTCGCGTTGAGATGCGGCCCAAACGTTGGATTCGAGTTGTGTTGACCGTGGTTAGTGTTCATCGTGGTAGCTGTGGTGGTATCGCGCAAAAGTACAGTCTGTAGTGAACTGGCTTTCTGGAGCTTTCCAAAGTAGTCTAGCGCCAAAACGTCTAAACGACCTCCAGCCAGTTAAGCGCCACGCTGTCGAGCCACAGCTGCGTCCCGCCGATTCTGGCCCTTGGTGTCTCGCGAGCTAGATCCCCGCAAGCGATAGTGCTCCTGCCACCTAAGTGATAATAGGATTAAGCCGAGGGAAAGAGGAAGGTGCGACCTTGGACACTATGCAGGCTATTGCGACTGGTGGGCTTGAAGCTCTGCCGAGAACTAGAGAAATAGACAAGTCACTGCGACGTGTCCGTTCTCCAGTCCTTAATAAGAAGGAACGGCACGCCTAGTAGGTTACACAATTGGAAGCTGCGACCGCCGCACGGTGGTAAGATGCTCAAACAATGGGGAAAATGGGGAAGGAGCGTCTGTCTAGGCCCGTCGTGGCTGCTCCCTGAATGCTTCTGTCTCAGGTATGTGGCGCTAAAACAACTGGGGCGGCCCCTGGAAGTTACACTATGTCTACCTCTAGGGCGCATCACTACTTCTATATTAGCTATATCTGGCGCGGCTTCCCTATTCAATTGGCTGCAGGGGAAAGCGAGCTCTGGCTTCTAGAATAAGCAATACGTATCTTGATTGCATCGCAAGCTGCCTCGATCGCCGAACGTTCAAACTGACAACGACACTTTCACGCGACACATCACACATTGACGACACTACCACGAACTAGAACAATATCCTTTCCCGACTCCATACAACCTCTACCTTAAAAAAACATCGCATACTTGTGCCAACTCACTTCCAGCCTCAACCCTACCGATTGAGTCGACCCCACGGCGCCGTTGCATTCAGCCTATTCGCAGACAAGCGACGACAAAAACGAGAGACGGAAGAACACTGGTTTCGGTGTCTGGGTGGCCTTTTCGGAAGCACGCTAGTTGTGTTACCTCCCGCACCTGCAAGCTGTCCTTACGGTGGCCAGGATCTCGAGGGATCACACATTCGCATCTTCCCACCTAGAGCAGGTTATAAAGATACATAAAGAGTCTCGGGCTTGATCAAGGCCCTGCCAGCTGTTTATCGACCCAAGTTCTGCACTGCATAAGAAATACAGCCGTCACAATGCGTGTGTCCTCCTCATCTTTAGCATGCACCTGGGGTCTCCTTGTTGGCGCGGCGCAGGCACAGTTTCTCGTGACCGAGCTCAGCTTTGGTTTCGGCAACAGGTAGGACACACTAGGACACACTCGCTCTTCATCGAGCCGGTCGAATGATGCGCACACTTGCTGACATTTTGGTATAGAATATCGCCGGACCACAATGCGAAAACCGTCCCCCACTTTGAGCTCCAGGGCAGCCCATACCAGCCCGAAATCCTCTCCAACAAAGTCATTCTTACACCGGGAGCACCCGCCCCAGGCAACCAGCGAGGTGCAGTCTGGTCTGAACGGACACTCGACTACCAGCACTGGATGACCGATGTCGACTTTCGTGTCAGCGGCCCTGAGCGTGGTGGAGGCAACCTCAATATCTGGATCGTCAAGGATGGACCTGCTGCGGTTGGAACCAGCAGCATTTACACAGTGGGCAAGTTTGAGGGCTTGGCGCTCGTGCTTGATACTTCCAGAACGCGCGTTGGCGGTACGCTGCGCGGCTACCTCAATGATGGCACCAAGGAGTACAAGGCCCTGACGGGCGTCGACAGTCTGTCTTTTGCGCAGTGCGAGTACCCCTATCGCAACCTGGGGCGCCCATCGCAAATCAAAGTCCACCAAACCGATCGGCTGTTCAGTGTCGAAATCGACGGCCACCTATGCTTTTCGAGCGAAGATATCATCATCCCTTCGGGCTACCGTGTTGGTGTCACGGCTGCCTCGGCTGATGTGCCGGACTCCGCCGAGATTTTCAAGCTGGTTGTGATGCACAACAACGGCGGCGGCGGCGGCAGCCAGCAGCAGGCTCCCGTGGCAGGCGAGGAGGGCCACGCGCCGGTGCGCATTAGCCGTTCAGGCATCAGCGAGGACACCCCTGACTCGCGCGCCTACGAAAAGGACAATATCCCTGATGCCGACGCCAACACGATCACAAGCTCCACAGCCCAGTTTGCGGACCTCCACAACCGGCTCCAGAGCATCAACCACCACCTGTCGACAATCTTCCGGCAAGTTGCGACGTCTGACCAGGTGGGCGAGCAGCGGCACGAGGAGGTCTCGATTCAGCTGGGCCAGCTCAAGGGTCTGCTATCGAAGCTGGACCGGCTGGACATGATTGAGGATAAGCTTGAGAAGATGGAGCGCGACATGAGGTCGCTACACAACGAGCTGCGGTCCACCGTGACGGCAGCCGAGAGCTCGGTCAAGTACCACGTCGCTGGCCACCTTGATGGCCACCACGAGCGGCTGGCTGATACACTCAAGCACCCCGGCCACATGCGACTGATCCTTGTGGTTGTCGGCGGCCAGATCCTACTGGCGGCTACGTACTTGGTATACAAGCGCCGCAAGGCCAACTCTCCCAAGAAGTTCTTGTAAACAAGGTACAGAGTCGGAAGAAGATGCGGTACATTTACAGAAAAACGAAAACGAACAAAAGCGCATATAACAAGGCGTGATTTGGAAAACGGCAGGCTGCGTGTGCTTTTATTGTTGGCTATTGTTAAGTCTAGCGGTTTTGATGTTTTGTCTAGTTTTGTTTTCATATCTCCATATTATAAATACACATGTCCTCAAAATCCTGCACTGGCAAAAGATGCTGCTTTGGTTTAATACTGAGTATATGATTATAGATCTTGAACAATCTAGTTCCGATTGCTGGTACATACTTTACAGGTAGCAGGTAGATTGCAAATAGGACACAACTGGATGGCTCGTATGGCCAAGCCGGGGGGAACAAAAGGTTTGGCTTATCGCTAGGAAAAGAAAAGATGCAGACGACGTTGGTTCAGAGGTGACATTCAAGTCACAGTCAAAATCAAACGGCATGAGAACGGGAAAAGGAGGAAATATCCAGAACACAGTCAAGACATGGTTAGTTGCTCTCGTTGATCACCTTCAGGGCCTCGTCGCCCTTGGGAGCTGTCGTCAGGTTCTCGTGACCGGTCTCGGTGACAAGCAGACAGTCTTCGATGCGAATGCCGCCGACGTCGTAGTACTTTTCGAGTACATCCTTGTTGATATACTTGGAATGCAGTGGGTTCTTGAGGAAGAACGCCTCGATATATGCCTTGCAGAAGTAGCTATGGAGTTAGTAAATGGGTACAGGAGGAGGAGAATCTCGTGCAAGGTGAATACTTACATGCCCGGCTCGACGGTAACAATCATACCGGGCTCGAGCAGGCGCCGGCGGTCGCTTTGGGACTTGTACTTGGTCCGCTCGCCATTGCTGACCGCCATCGCCTCAGTTGTCACCTCTGAATACCACGATGGCGTCGTTGCCAGTCTTTTGCTGCCACCTAGGCGGCTCCGCATGTCGGCCGAGCGGGACACAAAGCGGTCTGAGGTACAGTCTGTCGCAGAGCCGTCCACTTCGCCTTCCATGCTCGCCCGTGCCATCAGATCAGGCGACAGCACATCGTGCACCTCAAGTCCAACATGGTGACCGAGACCGTGGGGGAAGAAGGCAGCAATAGTGCCAATGCCGAGGAGCTTGCTGACCGAAGCATCCTTCAAGATACCCAGGCGCAGGAGTCCCTCTGCGGCAACGGATGCTGCGTGCAAATGCAAGTAGCGGAAGGGCACGCCAGGCTTGAAGCGTGAGATGACCTCGTTTTGCATCTGCTCCACAATCTTGTAGATTGAAGCAGCCTCGGGGGTGAAGGTGCCCGAGATAGGGAACGAGCGCGTCACATCGGACGCATACAGGTCCCACTCAGCACCAGCGTCGAGGCAGACTACTTGGCGGCCGGCCAGGGGCTGATCGTTGGCGAAGTAATGTAGAATGCCTGCATTTGGACCAGAGCCCGCAATGACAGGATAGGACTGGTGGGTGGCACCGTAGACATCCAGGCAGTGACCGACAAATGTAGCCTCAATGTTGCGCTCATTCGTCATCCTCTTGAGATTCTGCAGGACGGTACGGTGCGCTGACGAGCTGATATCGTTGGCCTTGCGGATCATGCTGATCTCATACGGTGTCTTTGTGACGCGCGCATTATCCATGGCGGGCATCAGGCTTCGCTCGTCCACCGTGATGGCCTTTGCCAGGGTGCCAGCCAGGAACAGCTCGGGCAGCTGGCTGGGGTGCAGAACATAGAGTGCCGGGGGCCTCGGCAGTGTCTTGGTCGTGGCCAGCAACGTCTGGATCATACCGCTTCTCCGGTCATTGCAGAAACTGCTTCCAATCGATGCGTCGACACGGTGCAGGTCCTCCGTCGGATCCAGGCCGAAAGCCTTTCTGAGGAAGCCGCTCAGGTCTTTTGTATACCGGACGTCATCGAGCTCCGTCTTTTCCTTGCACTCTTCGGGCCCGGGGCTCGTGCCGTACCACAGCACCTGGCGTGGGTCGATGTATGGCACCCAGAGAATAAGGGAGTCGTTGCCAATATCATAGGTCACCGCGCAGCCCTCGAAGTCAGCGCCGCCGAGGTAGTAGAAGCTATACAAGAGTGCAAGTCAGTGCCAAGTTCATATATAATAAAGAACCAGGAAGAACATTCACAAGGTACATACTACCGCCGCTGGCGAAACTGCGGCCCCATGTCAGAGTCCTCGTAGAGAGGTGTCGGTAGGCCTGGTAGGTAGATTAGGCCCTCCTTGACCCCTAGGTACTTGGCCACCTTACGGGCATGTTCCTTGGCTAGATAGCTTGCTGTCAGAACGATAGTCTTTGGGAATAACCGAACGGATTGCAGAATTCGCTGTGATGCTCACTTACCCGGATACTTTGCTTTCTTGACGGGCTTGGGGCTGACATCCTCAAAGGACTCTTCCGTCTCTTGCGACATCTCGATAAGCTTCACATCGATGGACCTGCGCAGCCCATGTTAGTAGATGCTCTTATAATGCTCGCTAAAAGTACAAAGGAGCGGCAGATATGGTTTAACGCACAGAGCATCAAACTCTTCCACGAAGATCAGCTCGTAGTCGAGAGCCGCCTCAGCTGCGGAGGTTGCTGTTTTTGCGTGGCTCATGGTTACGTCGACGGCGAGATAGGAGTTTCGACAAAGATACTAAGAGGCTGCTTATTGGGCCGAGTTTAGAATCCAGGGAGTTCGGTTGGTGAAGCTGGAGTCGAGTCGATGCACTTAATAGTTCTGGGCCAGGCGCGGATGAGAGGGTGCCGGGAGATGGGACGTCGGATGACTGCTCGCCGCCAGAGCTATGCTGCTTATCGTTTAAGCGTAGCGGGGGATGGCAACCGCAGATGGCCGGAAATATCAATGAGGTAGGTAGCTGGGATAACAGCGGCCGAAGATAGACAACGAGAGCAGCGAGCTGGTGCTTGCGACGAGCTGAGAGATGGTGACGACTGGAGAGCGATTGCGCATGTAGGATGGATGCAGCGGAGCTTGGGATTAGTAGATGGGGCAACACTCATTGCGCATGCGCCCGGGGGCGTTGCGTGACCCACTTTTCCTTCACATCTTTGTTGCAGCTGCCTCATATGGACTGTTAGCGCTCTGCCGTGATAAGACGGCTCATGAGCTTCAATATCCTAATAATAGGGTCATTGAGGTGTTCGCCACGACATGATGTGATATTGAAAGAGAGAAAACACCAATGAAAAGTAAAATGTGGTATTTAGCCTTCGTTTTCATCAGCAATGATAAAGTCACTTGTTAGACGACTTGGCATCTAAGATACGTCAATGCCGAACGCTCCTTCCTCGTATTATTGATAGCTGCAATTTCGGGCAGGTGCAGTGCAGGTACCTGCCACGTGAGTTTACTAAGGATATTACGGTGCCCCTGCGCCGTTACATAATCATTCACATGAAAGCAACTTGAAATAGGCATGGCCCGATCATATCACCGTTGTGGCGTAGACGTGGTACAAACAATGATCTGTAAATAGCACATCCCACGATATATACGCCGCTTCCATTGTGGTATCATCCCAGATGGTATATATAAAGAGACAATAAATAACAATAAAACAGAGATTATCACCCTGCCCCCTGTAGCCTGCACCTCTTGAGCCTGGTCTGCGCCTCACCTAAATCCCCGAACAACATCACCAGAGATATTTGTTGTCATACCTGCAGCAGACAGGTGATTCCCGACTTTGCAGTTTCTACATCGGCTGCTGGTATTGTCCAGAGAAGATGTCAAAGTTGTTGCTTGCAAACACCTCTTCCATTTGTTGCTGGTGGTGGACATCAGCTGGCTGCTGTTGCTGCTGCTGTTGCTGCTGTTGCTGCTGCTGCGCATTATGCATTTGCGTTTGCTGAAGCGTGAGCAGGCTGCTCGCATTGTACATCTCGGAGGCGAGATCAACTCCGGTAGGTGCACCCGATGTCTGCATGAGATATGCAGGAACGGGGCCGAGCAGCTGTCCCTCGATGTCGCCGTAAAGCCCTGCAGCATAAAAGTGTACCGCGTCAGATTGCTGCTGCTGCTGCTGCGGCTGTTGTTGAGAGTCGAGTAAAATGCTGCCACCGCTGGCACTGGAAGGGATTTGCCCTTCCACTGACCTATCGCCGATGTTGCCACCGCCATCACCAGTCACAGCACTGCCACTGTTGACTCCCATGAATTCCTGCAGGCCAAAGTTCATCGCAGGTTGACTCGGGTAAGCGAAGGGATCGCCAGATGGAAACATCATTGCGTCGAGTTTGTACAAAGGGTTCGATGTGCTTGACGCCGAGCCGTCTGCACTCGCCACAGCCGCACCGCCAGAAGCACCATGGCTCATTCCCAATCCGCTTAGACTAGCATTGGGCGCATGGTGTGTCGCAAAGCCAGCTGCTGATCGCTGACCAGTTGAAGGTGTGCCACCAGAGTCTGGACTGCCAGTCCCAGAAGGAACATCCAGCGGCAGAAGATCATGAAAACTGCCTGGGAAGGCTGTACTAGGAAGCACGTGTGGTTGCTGCGCTGGTATCTGCGATAATTGTTGCACCGCATGTTGTTGCTGCTGCTGCTGCTGTTTCTGCTGCTGCTGAATGGTATCAAAAGACATGCGGTGCTGTGGCATCTGCCGTAGTGGATCTAAGCCGGTCGTGCGGCTGATTTCGGTCGATCGCCTGCCCTTTAGCCCGATCGAAGGTGATGGCTGGGCTACCTGAGGACCTTTTGGCCCTTTTGTCCCCGGGGCAGAGCGCTTTCGCATCGGCGCTGTTGGCCGTGCCTTTCCCTTTTTCAATTGACCCGGAAGCTGCTCGAAAAGCGTCTGTTTATTGTTAGTTGGCATCAAAACATGCTCCTGGGTTAGGGTTTGGCTTTGAGCAGTGACTACGGATTATGCAGGGTTTCTGCGGATTCCCACATTCTCGATTATACACCGCTATAAATCGGGAATCATACTCACATTAAGAGCTGCAGTGACCCGATCGGCAGTCATGCTCCGTTTCGAAAGAGATGCTATGACAGCTTTTCCAGAGATTGCATCGGACATGACCTCGGATGTACCAGGCTTGTCGGGGTTCTCGAGCGCGTAGTATACCAAAGACAAGATGGCAAAGAATTCGGTGTACAGAATGAACCAATACGGTCCGATGAGCACTGCTTGTTTTCGAATCTCGAGTCCGATGTGCACGATATTGCGCGATACACTCACAGCTGCCGCCGCACAGGCATAGTATCGCTCATCGACGCTCTGACCGGCTGACATGCGCGGAGACACGTAATGCAGAAATGGCCGATACATCATCATCTGGACGTGAGCGTATGCAAAGCGAAGCAGAGTTCGGACTCTGCCAAGGCGTGTTAGTCATGTTCATGGGAGGACTTAAAATCGACAAAGCATATATCTAACGACAAGATTGACGTCCACGGTATCCGACATACCTAACCACTTCAATCGGGCCATCAGGGCTTGGGCGCCAATGAGCAGGTAGTTCTTCAAACCACTCCTGCAAGTCGCGTTCGATTGACTTTATCTTTGAGTAGCTGATCATATAGGTCGACTTGGTGCCCTCGCGGTTGCTGATGCACTGCTCCAAACCCTTTACAGGGTAGATACACTGAATGACTTTGGTGAGGATTTCCATCAGTTTCGAGTAGGCGTTGCATGCTTCGAAAAAGGACGGTGTGCCAGGTGGTGGTGCTATAATACCGTCCTTTGTTATATATTCGTCGTCAACCTCGGTAGGCATCGGCTGGTCGACATCATCGTCACGGAGCGACATAGGAAAGCCGAGAAGCGCCGACACGTAGGTGTCCATTTGCCGGATGACATAGAAGACACGGCGACGCGATTCGGACTCGATGGCTGTGAGTTTAGCATGAGGTAGGTTGCGATGTAAGCCCATACGCAAGGCCGTACGCAAAGCGATGCCGATGAATGAGTAGCAGCTGCTCAGATTGGATGTCGCTTGCAAGAACAAGATAATGTAGACCAATGCTTGCAGAGATGTCAGGTCCCGACAGTCTGTGATGTCCTGGAGCAATATGCGCGCCGTCGTGTAGTATTTGAAACTAGAAGGTCAGAAAGTCAGTACAATATTATTGCATTTGGGCTCCAGAACTTTCTTATACATATTTCCTTCCTTCTTCTCCTGAGACTTACCCTTCGTCCATTGCCGCCTTGTAGTTGATAGGGTTGGATTCGCTCTCTTCTGAAATGTCATACATGCAGCCTAGTGCAAGCACCGAGTAGAGTAGACCTAGCTGCCTGTGGTCATCAGGGCCCAAGTTTTCGGGTGCCTGCTCGTAGAGCCGATCGAACGTCTCAAAGAACGACGGGAGATGGATAATACGCAGCAAGCAAGTAGCGCAGTTCAAAGAAAAGTAGCAGAGCGCGCGGGCATGCTCCTTGGGTGGTAGTGTGTAGTAAGGGGGATTCGTTGCACCCCAGGGCGAGCTGCCTGCGGACTGCGGCGAGTCGAGACTGAATAGACCAGGGGGACGCGGAGGCCGTGCTAGGTACGGAACCAACGAGTCACGGCCCAAGAGGCCATGGAAGTTCTCCTTCATTTTACGCAAAAACACAGCACCAGAGGAGATGCCATGGAAGTCCCACTCGCCGCCTTCTGACAGGTCGAGTTGGCCGATCGTCTCGATCATTGACATGAGCTCTTCACCGTCAGCGCCGGCTTCCCCTTCCTGGTTGTCGGTTGCTTTCTGTTGTGACAAAGTTTCTTCTTGCTTCGAGTTCTGTTGCTGCTGCTGTGATTGTAGTTCCATTTGATTATGTTGTCGTTGCTCTTCTAGTTGGAGCTTGGTTGCTTGTACACGCACACGTTCACGGTTCTCGAACTCTTGCTGCACTGTCGGGTCGAGGCTCGGGTCCGCTAGATCAACATCGGGCATGAATTTTCGGAGGAGCGTTTCTGCTCGCTGTAGCCTGTTCTCCAGTGCCTCAATGTACTGTGGTGCAGGGTTTCTCCTCCGATTTGATGGCTTGTCGTATGTGCAATCTACTCTAGGTCAGTACGTGAAGAACACGAGTTTCTAAACACAGAAGATAAGATTTGGCCGAGACAAAAAAAAAATGCTTACCATAGCTATAGACAGAGCAATGGGTGCAGGGCTGCTTCCCGTCACACTTGATTTTCTTCCGCCTGCACTCATCGCATGCCCGCGTTACACGCCGCCGTTTGTGCACGGGCATAGACATGGACGAGGATTCACCGGCACCGCCGGATAGGCTGTATGAATCTGCCGTCGACCCCTCGAGCTTGACATCTGGTTGATCTTCGTCATGGGATGGAATGCTTCCAGTCGGTGAAGGCGCGTCATGTGCCTGCCAACTCCTGGCAGACATGGCACCGGAGCCGTCGTCGTCGGACATGGTGGGCGATACCGTTGCATCCATAGTGCCAAGCGAGGCACTGATGATGATAGGGGGGGTTGGTGGATGCTGTCAGGCTGCTTTTAGCATCAAAGAACCGTCCGCGCCTGTGAGAGCGAACAGGACTGCTATGATGGAAAGAGACGAAGAAGATGGACGGTGGGAGGAGGTTTTCTGTGTTGGCCCATGCTCGACCCGGCACTGGGGTTATCTACCACAACGAGGGGAGAACAACCGAGAACTGCGACGAAGGAGGAAGGGCTTTCCTAAGACTTGGCAAGGTGGAAGGAGCAGGTATTGGTTGACACGGAAGGTGCTGGCAACTGTACGAAAACGAGAAGCTGTACCTCTTGCCTGATCGATTCAGTGAGTTCGAGGACGGACAAGAGTCATGTGCGCCGGCGGAACAGGAAGACACAAGATATGAGGTAGGCGGCGAGTTAACAAATGTGTGAAGATGCTCAAGTGAAATATATATGCGAGGCTAGAAATATAACACGACGGCGAGTCTTGATGAGGTCTAAGTAGGGCATAGGAAGCCAGGGGATGTCGATAGGCTAGGAAAGGAAAAGGGTTTAGTCTATGTCTATCCTGGTGGCATAGGTCTGTTTGTATAGCTTAAATGAGACGGTGTCGGGAAAGACGATGATCAAGACGGGCTCCAGATGCTTCAGGCATCAGGGGGGTGAAGGTTGGAAAAGAAGCAAAAAAAAAAGGCACAGAAGAATGACGGGAGAAACTAGAGAGTAAAAGATAAACGGCAGTATACCGTCGAAGTCGATATACTAGGAAAACTCATCTCTCTTTGGACGAAGTTCGGAGAAAAGAAGTAAGCAAAGAACAACCAAAAAGTGAGGGGAGGAAGCTGGCGATCGAGGTCCGTTAAGAATGGGTGTCTATCGCCCGCTCGAAGTAACAAGAGAGGTGCTGGGGTAGCAGCGCCAGTACTGAACTACTAGCAGGGATGGAAAGCCAGGCACGGCCAGAGATTGGAGCAAGAGGAGTCAGATAGAAACAAAGGAGCATATGATGGGTGGAAGAGCAAGGAGAAAGACTGGGGGGAGACAGAGAGCGAGGAAGAGAGAGTACCTGTGAGTGAGTGAGAGGAGCTCGGAATAAGATGTATTTCCGACCTATATGTTGGAGGTGCCTGCTCCCCAGGATGGCCAGATGGGATACATAATAAAAACAACCGTAGAGCCCCATTGTCGGCGTAGGACCTTTAAAGGACCGATGAAATAGTAAGATTAAAATATAGATAAATCAAAAGAGTTAAAATCAGTTTTGGGTTTAATCATGTTCGGCTATTCCGCACTTGGATATGACGAACAGAGGACAGCTGGGCTTTCGTCTATCTATGTATCCTACATGTTCCTTTCCTTTTCCCCAGCGCCCTTGTGTTATCCGTGTTCTCCGAGTTATTCTTGCTGCGAAGCTACGCCGCTTCCTTCAGTAGACTGTGGTGTATGCTAACAGCACCGGTGATATCTGCGATAATGACATAGGATACAAGTAGTAAACGAAGATGGTAACAAATACTAGCGGACAAACAGCGGCGGGGGACGACGAGTAGCAAAATTGGGAAAGGATTGCCCAACGGGGTGGAGGCAAAGGTGGATAGAGAGGCCAGCGCCAGAGTTTTTCTTCTTTCCCTTATTCTAGCTTCTTGAGAGAACGGCGAGGTGGGACTCTGGGACTAGAGTATCAATGCAGAGCTCTGTGTATAAAACTCGATAACGGTGTGAGGGTGTGCTGGGCCTTGCCTTATTAGTATTTGCTTATGCCAGGAAGCACACAGCCGGCCGACGCGAGAGTTGAGAAAAGGAGAGCAGAGCAGAGTAAGCCAGAAATGGAAAAATAATAGAGTAGATATGAAAGGAAGTATGTGAGCAATGGAACGCATACTCATACGAAGGGGGGGGCAGTTGTAAAACCAAAGCACTGACAGTGGCAAGGGGAGAAATCCAATCCATCTAATCAGGGGCAGATGCTGCCCTGTGCAACGGCCGCCAGAAAAGAAGAATATGACGATGGCTGTCAGCACGGCTCCCAGACTTGGGGATACGCCAAGAAAAAAAGGGCTACATGCTCCTTACGGGGAGCGGAACGCATTGTTCAACATAGAGAGAAGGGGAGTGAGAAGGAGGAATGAGACTGCACGGAAGAATAAAGAGGGGGTGGCATGGGGTGGATGTGAATGGGGTCACACACTCTCGGGGCTGTTGGATCGGGCAGGTCAAGACGACGGCAGGCCAGCCATGACGACGTAGTGCTTATAGTATTCATGAAGTATTCGTAAGTATCTATAGGTATTGATCGTGACGGTCTTGCATCAGGTCTGGCAGAGGATCTGATTTCGTTATGGTAAGGGATCCTCTCACTCCTGATCATGCTTCTTTCTAACCGAAGAGCTACTGATGCAATGCTCGAGGGTCAAATGAACGGGGTTTTGCCCTACAAGGAGACCACTTCTAAACGAGCCAAGCAAACGTACCGTGTTCTGTAAGATGTCCATTCATTATGTATCTGAAGCTGCGTGGGTTCGGGGAGAAAGCAGGAAGGATTGTGGCCCGGGACCCATACACCGGGTGTATTGTCTTGGAATACGACGGATGGAAATACGCTGAACATGGGCCTCGAGGCATGCTCCAAGACATCTGGAGGCTTGGAAAACACAGCATCAGACAAGACAAGAATAAGACAAGGCCTAATATTGACCAGGCCAGTGGTGCCAGTTTACCAGATGCCAAGCCCCTTCTGCACCACTAACGAACAGGGTTCCCATGCGGGAGGAAGAGTAACGTTAATAGCGTTCTCGGTGGAGGAGACAAAGAGGAGAAAGGGGAGAACGAGGGTAGTCAAAGAGGAAATCAAAGGGGCAATCACAGGCAATCAGCGGGATCAACGGCCAACAACAGCCCGTCCTAGGCGTCCTCGGACAATGTGTCAATACCAATCAATCATTGGTTTTTTTATATTCAAACCCTGGCCATGAACTTATATGCCAGCCTGCCAGACGATCTCGGGCAGGGCACGCACTGGCTGAAGGCTGTGGCCACGTCCCTCTGGCGACTCCAGGGCCGCCGACGCCTAAAAGCAGATGACACTCTTTTTTCTTCATCGGACAGCAGACTCCACCGCACCGGCTAAAGCAACGGCCACTGGTGGATCAGAGTAGGGCCAGCCCAGCATGCCCAGGAGCAGCCAAGAGAGCTAGAAGACGCCATGGACGGGTGCCGGGATCTGAATGATAGGGAGGCAAGGCCACTCTTGTAGAGCCTTCTTGGCAGCGCACACAAGAGGATGATAGCGTGGATAGCCTCATTCCAAACACATGCGCCGAGACGGTGTATTATTGCCTTCTCCGGCGATGTATCCTCTCCGTACGCATATCCTCCCATAGGGCCTCTGGGGCTTACTACAAGGACAAAGCGGCCGCATGTGCTATTCTGTAGACGGGTGAGCATCTGTTGATATGCGAATATGTAGGAGACCCTGTGACATAATATACTTGCAACTTCGTCGGAACGTATGGCCAGCGCCTTCTGGAAGGATAGGCCACCTGCGCAGTACGATACTCCGCAGACGGTGCGATATCTGGCAAACGCGGCTTATTCCCGGTAAGGAGAGACCCTTTGTTGTGCCTCGCCGATTCCGATGACAACATACTTATTACAGCTTGTTTAAGACGACTTTTGCCTCTTTTCCTTTCTCGCGTCTACTTCTTCGACTTTGCCTTCATCACGGCTTCCATTATTAATCTCCCGTGGTCCTCGTTCTCTCTTAATCCGGCTCTCCGAATTGCCTCATGTGTGCAAACGCCCTCGTGTCTTGTCGAGAATGCGTAGTTAAATATAGCTGGGATCCATAATATTGCGCGAGTGTTGTTTTTATGGCTCTCGCTCGATAGACGGCCCACCCTCCATCCACACCACCACCAAGAAACCCACGACGAAAAATAAGTAAACGAATGTGGACAAGGCTTGATGCTGCATACGTCGGACGTCGTGGAAGTCCAATCCAAGAGCATACCTTTCCAACCTCAGCATTGGCAGTTGTTCAACCCCACCACTGTGTGCTCGAGTGCTCCTCTCGTCGATAGAAACAGCAGTGATCTGCCCAGGCCAGGAGACAAATCCACAAGCTCTTGCAGGGAGAACTCCACTTCCTCTCGCTCCCAACAATACATGATCGGTACGAGTATCTTAGGTTCCGACAAAGGGCGTCGGTCCAGCTGTGATCTCTTCATAGTAAGGTTTATGCTTTGGTTATGAAGCTGCATTCTCCGGTAGCGGGGCCTCTTATCCCCCGTAAACGGTGTTCTTGGCATTCGGTTGGCCCGACCCATGCCGTCAAGAGAAAAAGTCCCGAGAAGACCAGCCCTAGCAACTGCAGCAGCCGCTACCAAGAACCAGAATCAAGGCCTTGATAATAGAATGGCGAAACAATCCTTCACGACCCAGGGCAAGTAAGAAGCATCGGAAAGATTGCGATCCGAAATACAACGTATCTTGAACGTCGTATAGTGGGAGAAGAAACCCCGAGGGGGGAAACGAAATAAAGCACTGATCAGTCAAGTCCAAGGAGAAGAGTAGACAGCCAAGGACACAGTGGAGAGGTCAAGAAAAAGAAAAGAAGACAAAAAGAGGAAAAGAGGAAAATCCAGTAATAACCCACCCATGGAGGTACGCTACGACTTAAACGAGCACGGTCCCGACGGGTCCCGTGCAGGGCAGTTGACTCACGTTTTCCTTCACCTTTGATTCATTTTCTCATTTATCTTTTCTCACAGAGGCAGCTACTAATGACGGATATCAGATGGCACGAGCACAATCAAAGCTGATGGTCTGGATGATATAGAATAAGGCCGAACGTGTATGCATAGCGTCGTATCTAGGGACAAGTGCAGCGCGCCAACAACATTAGGTCCTTTCAGGAAGCTGCTGAGTGTCGATGTTGAAAAAGCTCAGGCGTGAGGTTCGGCATGCGCTCTGTCCGTGTCAATTTCCCTTGTCAGCTACTACACGACATGCTGTGAGGCTGCAATGGAACTGCAAATCCCATGGATTACGTAGGCCTGGTTCCGGAGCCGTTCCAAACATGCCCACAGGGATCTGTGCGCGGTTGATCCAATGCTTCTCGTCGGAAATGCCGCCGTTGATACCTAGCTTGGAGCGATACGCTGTGGCCATCACCTCGCTCTGCCTGCATCATATGCGTACAGTCGTCCGTAACATATCTTACATTATTGGTATACCGACAGATTGGTAGAGGAAGGTTTAACTCAATCCCAAAAGCAGGCAGCGCGTCATTTCTGAGAAATAAGATACGTTATTGAAAATAACCTTTTATTTGCGCAACTGGCGGTGGTGTCGGTGGGTCGATGTAGGTATGAGCTGGGGTGGTGGATAGGAAAATAATAAGGGAACAAACTAGAGGGAGAAGAAGAGGCGAAAAGGCCTCAAGAAGACACTGCCGGGATGAAGGCTACCCCTTTGATACACATTCTATGCTGGCAGCTTTCGTCCGATCTCTGATCTGGTCGTACTCGCGAAGCCCTTTAAACAGGTGCAGCCTATACAACTGCAGGCGATGCGACTTGAAACTAGACAATGACTCAAACAGAGAGTCCAAAGCGCCTTTCCAAGCACTTCGCATTGCCACTTTGAACAAGATGTATCTTTTATCTTTAATTTATATAATAAGGGTGAGCTTCTATATTCAAAGCCCCCCCCCCCCCCCCCCCCCTGGCCCCTGGCTGGCACCCTGTCACCATCCCCACTAATTTATTAATACACGAAAACGCGAAAATCAAATAATAAACATAAACAACACAACATCGAACATCACGAAAATGCCCCCCGAAACGTCGACGCCGCGAAAGAATCGTATCCAAGGCATCTGCGACTTCCTCGACAAAAAGGGACTCCCATATACTCATAGCGAGGTTTTCCGGCAAGAAAACGTATCGAATGCTACCGGCTGGAAGATCTTACGCGAGCCTCGCAATCTCGACGGCCGAACTTTCCACTCGACTTACGCTGAGACGCGTGGTCGTAAAAGGAAGCTAACGGAAGAACATCTCGATACTCTCGAAGACTTTATCGTTAATAATGGCCACGATTCTCGCACTCTACAATGGAAAGATCTCCCCGCCGAAGCCGGACTTGACATCGAAGTATCAGGAGAGACTGTTCGTCGGAGCATGAAAGAGAGGCGTTTCCGTCGCTGTCAAGCGTGTCAGAAGAACTACGTGTCTCCGCGTCTTGCTGAAAGACGTCAAGAGTATGCTCGTGTAATGCTCGAACGTTATCCAAACTCGGAGGACTGGCGTCATGTTCGTTTCTCTGATGAAACTCACTTTGGTTGGGGACCCGAGGGCAGAGTCTATGTTCTTAGACGGCCTTGGGAAAGACAATGTCCAGACTGTGTAGTCGAGAGACGCGAGCCACCAGCTCGAGACATGAAGCGACTCCATGCATGGGCAGCTGTCGGTTATGATTTTAAAAGCGAGCTGGTCTGGTACGATGTCCCAGGCAATACAAATGGAAAGATGAGCCACCAAGTCTATCGCGATCAGATTCTCGAGCCCGTTGTCGGAGACTGGCTACGTCAAGGCCAATCTTTTGTTCTTGAAGAAGACAACG
>JANSLV010000104.1:0-81669 GCA_029298845.1 Ophiostoma perfectum
ATCAATTTATCCTGATTTCCAAATTCGCAAAAAAGGTCGTTTTTGGTGTGTTTTTGGGACATTTCAAAACTAAAGCTTGAATAGTTGAGTGCCACTGTAAGGAGTCTGATCGATGGATTACGCTCTGGCTACGGGAGTGATAGCTGGCGAGATAGCGACGGAAGATATTGCACGTGCATATAATCACGTGATCACTTAGATGAAGATGCATCAATGCTTTGGGACGAGGCAGCACTCTTGTGGCAAACAACATGAGCGTCGCGCCATGGCTTAGGTGCTTAGGTCAGCCTTGTATCCATTGCTTCGAGGTTGTTTGATGGAGCCCGATCTCAACGATTCTGTGGTTGTCTAGATTCGGCATTCGTTGCCGTGAATGTCATGTGTAGCTGCGAAGGGCTGACAACAAAGGATTACTCGAGACTGCTTGAGAGTGCAGATTAGTCGTGTTAGAGATAGTGAATGGATAAGTTTACGTCTGAGAATCCCACATTCGTTCGTGATGCGATGCAGGCTACGGAATGTTTAGTCAGCATACCACAGTTAGGGACTGCTACTAGCACCACGTGCGCTGCCATAGCAACGTTTAGCCCAGAGACGCTCGGACTGCTCCATGCGTCTTAAGGAGCCAATTACTCCGTATGTGCTCTGAGCAACGGTAAATACGGCGGAGGGTCCAGGCTGCCGCTAACAGGGGGGGTATACGTGCTCCATGCTACTGTACCTGTGGTACCTGTGAGGAGTTGCCCTGGAGTGGCCTAGAGGGGCCTAGAGTGACCCTATATAGTGGCCTAGAGTGACTATGTGGCCCGGGAGTTGCCATAGTGCCTTGGTCGCTAGAGGCTCGAGCGCGTCATCCCCCTTGCAGAACGGTCCTGCAGTGCTCAGGAGGAGGAAGAGCCGAACATAAGGAAGGGTCAAACACTGAAGCAGATGGGACTGAGAACTGGAAAAAAGTAAGAAAATAAGAAATGAAATGGAAAAAGAAGGAAAGAAAAAGAAAAGAAGGAAAATAAAAGAAAGGAAGAAAAGAAAAGAAACTGATAAAAAGAAAAAGAAAGAAAGTAAAGGAGCAAAAAGAGGAAGGAGACAACCTCGGAAAAGGGAAAAGAGGGCAAGCGCGACCAACGTGTGTCTCAACGGTCGAGTAGCTTATCTATCGCGATCTCGTGATTTCTGTGGCTCTGTTGTTCTGCAGTTCGGTGGTTCTTGGTTCCGTTGTGCTGCGTGTCTGCGATCCGAATTTGCGCTTCTGCAGTGCCTCACCACCTTCTCCATACACACACTTCTCGACTGCAACCCCATTGACATGCCAGTCGCGTTCCCGGCTGGACTCTACCTCCACCCGCGGCCCTTCCGTCGTCACTAAACCACGCTTCTCCTGATCACCGGCGACGACATCGACACCGACACTGACACCGACACCGACTTCGTGTTCGGCTGAACCTTCGGACTGCTACCCCATTGCTGCCCAATCATGGCTTCGTACGACCAAGCCGCAGGCGACGACAGCCTTGCCGCGACCGGCAGCGGGCCAATCTTCCCCGTCGCCGCATCGATTGCGCTCCCCGACAACTCGCCCTCCCACTCGATCGCCGACACCACCGGCACCACCGACACCGATGCTGCCCGATCTACCACGCCACCTCCTCCTGCGCCATCTGCACCACCTGTTCCTCCTGCACCTCCGCATGCTGCCCAACCACCACAACCACCACAACCACCACAACCACCACAACCACCACAACACCAGCAGCAACACTACCACCAACAGCAACACCAGAATCCCTCTACATCCCTCACCCACACCGCCGCCATCGACTCTAGCTACCTTGATCGCACCGACTTCGACCACGGCAAGGCATCGGACTCGTTCAACGATCAGTTCCTCAACGACACGCTGCCCGAGATTGAGTCCAGCTTCGTTGCCCCCCTGTCCCCCCTACCCACCATCACAGCTGCCGGCCCCGACGACACATACCTCTTTGACTCCCCACGCAAGCCCTCACCGCCACCCTCACAACTACAGCAGCACCACCAGCAGGCGACTGGTCGTATGAAAAACCTTTCTACTGGCAGCTCTCTTCTTGGGGCTCCACCCGCCGGCTCAGGATCCAGTCCTGGTGCATACAACCACGCCCGGGACGACATCGACCCCAACGACTCGTCTCTCTGGTCGTCTGATGCGCCGGCGTCTCAGCCCCAGCACTTTCAAAACACACAAACCACCCAAAATACACAAATCTCACAGGACTCACAGGACTCGCAAAACTCGGAACACTACGACAACAGCCAAGACTACGACCACCGGCGGTCCCTCAACGACTCGACTAGCAGCGCCGGTGCCAACAACAGTGGTGGTGCCCTTCGCTACGGCAAGCGACCACGGTTCCTGCGCAGCCGCAACGCCAGCCAGCGCTCTTCTGCATCCTCCTTTATGACGACCCCCGACGCCAACGACGATGTGGATAGCGACGTCACCGTCGGGCTGGGTGCAGACTATGCGCTGCAGTCGGGTGGTGCGGCCCCTGCACATGGCGGTGGACGCCAGCCAGGCGACTTTTTGCCACGGAACGTCAGCATGGGCAGCGTCGCCTCTACCATTGGTGACAACCATGGCCACAGCGCAGCATTGTCCAACCGACTCGGCACCCTGTCCGAGAGCGATAACAACGCCGCTTATGGTTCTCATACCACCGACGAGGAGCTGCTACGCACACCAAGGGCCAAGGCTGCCATGGCACCGCCCACCGACACCGTCTTGACGCGCCGCGTCATGGACGTGCAAGTGCCGGAATCGCTCGCCAAGGAATACCGTACGAAGGGCGGCCTCACAACACCCCGCAAACCCTCGGATTTTAATAGCACTATGGGCACTACGACGAACACTTCGCAACGACCTGGTAGAAACATGACGTTGAAGGAGCAGAGCAGCACCATTGAGCGGCTGTCCAAGGAGAACTTTGACCTGAAACTTAAGGTCATGTTCTTGAGCGACCGCCTTGACAAGCTGTCCGAGGACGGTGTCAAGGAGATGATCCAGGAGAATGTTGAGTTCCGCACCAATATTGCCATCCTCCAGCGCGACAACAAGGCACTGCGACGCCGTGTCAAGGAGCTGGAGAAGCGCGCGCGCGAAGACGACGAGCGGCCCGGCACGTCACGCAGTGTCAACTCCTCCAACGAGACGGGCGACCAGCAGGACTCTGCCGAGTCGCAAGAACGCGAGGAAGAAGTCTTGTACCTGCGCGAACGTGTCGAGGAGTACGAGACCATGATCGACCAGCTACGCCAAGACCTGTTCAGCGTCGAAAGTGACAAGCGCCGCATGGCGGACATCATGAAGGACAAGAGCACAAATGAGAACCTAGGCCGCCAAGAAGAGGAGGATGTGTGGAAGGACTTGCTGGAGCAGGAGACGGGGCGTCGTGAGCAGGCTGACGAGGACAACCGCAAGCTGCGCGACGAGATCTTCCGCCTCAAGCAAGACCTGCACAGCTACAGCGGCGGCGCAAGCGGCACATCTGGTAGTGGTGCCCTGCACCACACGACCAACATCTACAACATATCGAAGAAGCCGAACAGCGCCATCTCGCCAGGCAGCCGGGGCCTGTCGGGCTACTCATCGTATGGTGGCAGCAACGCAGACCACGATGGAGCGACGATCAACGGCAGTTCTTCGCTGACATTGGGCACGAATACACTGGTCGAAGAGCTGCGGCGCGAGGGCGAGCAGCTGCGGCATGAGAATGCCGAGCTGCGAAAGGAAGTCGGCGCCCAGACATCTATGTTGACGTCGCGGAACCGGGAGAAGGAGCGCCTCTACCAGGAAATCGAAGATCTTAAGATGGCACAACGGCGCGGCGGCGGCCCAGCACCCTCTACCATTGACAGTCTGCTAGACCGGTCCGCGTCCCAGATTGGTGCACGAGAGCGGTCTGCGTCGCGCGCCAGCGGTGGCACCCGTGCAGAGACCATTGTCGTCGACGACCAGGAGCGCGAGGAGCTGGAGAACCGCATGGCCAATCTGCGCGACAAGATCAACGAGGCAAAGCTGGAGAATCAGAGTCTGATGCAGGAGCTTGAGACGACACTGCAGGCGAAGCAGGACGCTGAGGAGATTGCGCTGGGCGTGCAAAAGGACTACGAGGGCGCTATGACCGACCTCATGGCCATGCAGTCGGAGCGCGACGACCTGATTGCGGAGCTCAACGACCTGGAACAGAAGCATGTTGCACTACAGGGTGAGTTTGAAGACCTGCGCGCCGAGGCACAGGACGCGATTGACGGCTACGAGGAGGAGGCGGATATGCGTGATACCGACAACCAAAAGATGCAGACAGAGATCAACGAGCGGACGGAGAACTTTAATGCGCTGCAGGAGGAGATGCGCAAGTTGAGTGAGGCACTGGTGGGCCTGGAGGACGAGACGGAGAACAAGGTGCGGCGCGTGCAGCAGCTCGAGGAGGAGCTCGGCGACGCGAACAAGGAGCTCGAGGACCTGGAGCACAAGCTGCTGGAGTCCAACGACAAGGCGCAGCGGTTGCTGGTGCAACAGGAGAACAGCCAGGGCGAGATTGCCTTTTTGCGCGAGGAGCAGGAGAGCGACAAGATCAACATCAGCCGCCTTGAGGTCAACGTGAACAAGGCCGAGGAATCGCTGCGCGATGAGCAGGATCGCGTGAAGCAGCTGCAGGCGCAGATTGTGGAGGAGCGCGAGCGCAGCGAGAGCCTCGCGACCAACGACAAGAAGGAGATGCAGCAGATTGTCAACGAGCTGAGCCGCGAGGCGTCGGTGGCCAAGGATGAGTCGCGCAAGCTGCGCAAGAGCCTGACGTCGCGCGAGGTGGAGGCGACGGAGTGGAAGGAGCGGCTCATGGAGCTCGAGAACAACCTGCGCGAGGCGCTGGGCGACCTCAGCGGCACGCGCTCGAGCCTGCTCAAGTCGATTGCGAAGCTGCAGCGCGAGCTCGAGAACACGGTGCGCGAGCTCGACTCCACCAAGGGCCTGGTCATGGAGAAGGACCGCATCATCAAGCAGCGCGACACGCTGCTTGAGTCGCACAGCCTCGAGGCGCGCAAGGTCGCCGAGGCGCTCGATAAGGAACGCGCCGGGCACCGCAACACGCGGCACCAGTTCGACACGTTCCAGAAGACGCACCAGCACGTCACGCGCACCGTGTCGACGCAGGACGCGCGCATCAACGAGCTCGAGTCATCCAAGAACATGGACAAGCGCCGCCTGTCGCAGCTCGAGTCCACGTTCCGAGACCAGCTCACCGAGCGCAACAATCTGCTGCTGCTGCTCTGGACGCGCCTGTCCGCCATCTGCGGCACCGACTGGGCCCACGACAACAGCCTCATTAACGGCCGCGCCCTGCCGAGCCTCGAGGTCGTCGCGACTATGTTACCGGGCTTTGCGCGCAACCTCATGGCTGCCATCAAGCACATCGAGACGGTCGTCGGCGGGTTCCCGGCACGCATCAAGGGCGTTGAGCGCGACCTCTGGCGCGAGTACCAGTCGCTCGAGAGCAGCCTCGACGCGCGAATCAAGAAGCTCGACCGGCTCGAGTCCATTGTGCGCAACGGGCTGTCTACGGGTGCTTTCGTGACCGGCAATGACGTCGTGCAGACGCGCATGATGCGCATTGAAGAGGCTTATCGCCAGCTCAAGGTCGAGAACGCTACACTGCGGACTGCTAACGAAGTGCGCGCGCGCGCCGCCTATTCGTCGTCGGGAGGTGGTGATGTCGGCCTTGGCATTGACAACGACCCGACCCTGTCCGGTGGCTCGCCGTCGCCGTCCATTCCCACAGGCCCGCGCGACCGTAGCACTAAGGCAGCCGCACTCCGCGCCCGCTCTAGTGGACGTAGTAGCGTGCCACGGCCCGTGACGGCGTCGTCATCCATGTCCCCGTCGCGGCCCATGACAGCGATGACGGCAGGTGAGCTGGCACTACAGGACTCGGGTGCCGAGGCCCACTCGGGCAGTGAAGGCGGCGGTGGCAATGGCGGATCAGGTGGCGGCGGTGCGGATCCGCGCTGGATTCTGCGGCTGCGGGACCTCGAGAACAAACTCAAGATGGAGCGCGAGGGGCGCACGATGGACCGGAACGAAGCGGCGCGGCGGCTGCGAGAGCAGGAGGCCGAGCTGGCACGGCGCGACAAGCGGATGGGGCGCGAGGACTGAGCTGATTACGAACTTTTCCTTTGTTATTGAGCTTGATTTTGTTGTATTGTTTACCCTTTGGAATAGATGATAGCGAGCTTCATTATTTTCTTTTTATTCATACTGCTGTTTTGTCTTTTTACTTGTCCGTTGCCCGTTGCCCTTTGTCATGTCTCGTTTGTAGGTTCTGTTAAGAGCAGCGTGACGGTGTATTAGCATGGTGTTGTCACTTTACTTCTCTTGTACTTCTACTCTTATAAATCGCTTTGAATGTATAGCTTTGAACTCAACAACTGCGGTGTAATTGACCGTGCTCATCCACACCGTCCATAATATGCAGTGTGATGCAAGTCTTCGTACGCATTGGACTGTATCAGCCTTCGACACACTGGCCTTCTATCGTCGTGGGACAGATGGCGTCTTCTTCGTTGTGCGGGACGCCTCTGCCCTTGGCCAAGCTGAGCATCGACCGGCGTCCGTGCATATCGAACCCCCGCATACTTCCGGAATCCCTCACTGAAGTCCGGACTAAGCTCGAATGAGTCCGCGCGCCTCTGTAGCCCATGGTGTAGTGCCCTCGAGGGCCAACAAGCAACGACGCTGCCCGCGCCCTCTGCTGTAATGCTAAACATGACTGACATATGCTAGCAAGCAAGCTAGCATGTAGCAGATGGTGTGTATATATGGCAGACAGGCAGCTGACAGTGCATTCTGTGTTTCACAACCTAGCAAACGACCACTATCGTACCAAGACGCCAGACGCCAAACGTTCCGTGGTAGCATCATCGCTGTCACCTTCCCACAAGAGTATTGTCCTCGCACATGGCCAGGCTCGTCTTGCAAGGTTGATTGCATCCTACCGAGTACTTATGCATGGGTAGCGATGGACATATTCAGGAATATACTCATCGTTGGCCATGGACACAGCACGGACAGTAGGACGTAGCTAATAACGGTAAGGTGCCCCTGGGATAAACTATGCCATCTCTACTACACACGGTTTATGTCCAACACCAGCCACCTAAGTCACACTTGTCCTTGCCGCATATATTTCATATCCATTTCTATTCCGCGCCCTTGCTTTGCAGTAGCGCCAGATGTGCTCGCGCTGGCTGACACATGTCTCGCTCCGACCGAGACTTGTGCAAAGCTTCTTCCGACCCCATGTATTAGTAGTGAATCTCCCTGAATAAAGAATCGATGGCAATGCAACAACACTTTGCTGTAAGGATGCAACGGTCGTTTACTACGTAAAATACATGCCCGTCCATGATCCACGATATATAAAAACAGGCCAGAATGCATAGAGCTACGGAGAATAGTTGCATACTACTATGCGACTACTCGGCACTATCGCTGTCTCCAGAAGCTTATCTTGTGTGAAACCACTATAGTGCGGAGAAGCACCGGCTACGCCCTGCGTTAGTCCTCTATTTTTTGTTAGCCCTGTTCGCGTTATCTTCATCTCTATGCTCTGATCCCCTCTACAAATAACAGAGTACCTGTTTGTCTTTCCCTCATTCTGGTCATTCTGTTTTGAAACGCAGAAACGGTGACAGCAACGGCAACGCCGCCATCGATATCCTGTCGGGAGCCAGCACTTATACTTCCTAGGGTGAGGGTGAGTGGTATATAGTATACTACACTTCGATTGAGGTAACCTCCTCGCGTGGCTGGGCCACGGAGAATATGTATAACGTACTGGCATGTGCATTCATACGTACAGCAACGCTGTGCCCTTGTCTGTCGTTATGCACTGCCTCGCAAAACGCCACCATGAGTCTGATTTGGCCATACACGACGGCCGCACAAGACCGTGCCTATTCGGCAGTATTGTTTCCGTAGTTATGTTGACCTCACCCTACCACAAAAGAGATTGTCACTGTTCAGTCAATAATTTCTTGATGATACGTTTCATCTGTCACTCAACAGGTAAGATATCTATGCATAGCATCTTACCCAAGAGCCTGGTGCTACTGGCCTTGAGCAGTCATTTCTGTTTGATTGGAGCAAGATAAGGTCTGCTCAACTCCGTGACGATCAAGGCAGTGATGATCAGTACCCCCGACTGGTGCGTTAGCCCCTGAAACTAAATGTAGACGTATTCCTTCAATGGGGTACTCTGTATTTCTGTTGCATTTCGTTCCTTTTCTTCCTTTTGTTGCTGTTTTTTATTTCCGTATTCTTGAGTTTCTCCCACGGCTACCGGAGAAACAAGTATCTTCGATTCCTACATGTACTCGCTACTAGCTTTTGGTGGCCTCTTTCCTCTTGTGTCCTAGCTGGATGTTACTCGTCAATATTCCTTTACTGGAAGTTGTGAAAGGCATCGCGAAACTGGGCGTAGCTGGCTTCGGACAAACAAGAGCAATCTCCGACTGCTCAACGTTCCTGCATACAAGCGCAAAGCTGACAGTACGGCGTACGCGGAAACTTATCTACGAGGTTTTCAGTGCACAACTTGGACTGCATAGAAACCGCTCCGAAAGTACTTTACATTAGACACGTTCATATGCAGTAGCAAATACATACAAATACGTACAAGTAACCGAGGCTAGACAGTTCTAGCTCTACCAAAACACGTTGCTGGTGTGCTAAGAGAACATCGTCGTTCTAGAATGTCTACACGCTCTCTTACGAAATAGCTGCTGTTTTTACACATCGCAGACATGCCATGAGTTGTGTTTGCTTGCTTCGGCTCTTTGACACTGACAGTGTCGTGGCTTGTAGCAACCTACTAGCATTTGCGTACTTTGATATGAGATGTGCAAACCCTGAGCGGACCCTTTTCGGAGTAGCCACCAAGCTGGTGCGGTGTATGCCCCAACAAGGTATATACTTGAAATATCATCCTACATAGTTGATGAAGTGAAGACCCAGGTAATCTACGGAATATCTAACTACTTATCTCGCCCCGATTTGAACCTTGGTGCTCGAATAGAGTGTTGCCCTTGTCCTCGAGGTGTCATAGCTGCTGTCTGCATGGATTGCCGCGAACACGATCTGGCTCCTCCGTATTGCAACTATCTATCGAATGTGACACAAATTATGGATGTTCGCGATTTATGCTGGCTGCATTTCATGGACTATGCAGCCATAGACATGTTTCCATTTACCGAAACTGAATGAGAATATGCAGCTTTCATTCTACTGAAAACAAGTGGATGAGGCGAAATCAGAATCCGTTACAGAGATACCGCGAAATTCTCCGTCCATGTGCCGCGTCCTGCTGGATGGGCCAAGACCCAAAACCATCGAGTATCAATGCATATCACTGTTAGTAGTCAGTTAAGAGACAACAGACAACAGACGTCGAATTCGAAACCGGGTTTCTTGATGCACGAAGGCACTAGCACTGCACCCCTGTCGGTCGAAGGATTAATTCAGCAAGCAATTTCATCCTCAGGCCTTACTAGCAGCTACCGCAAGAGGACCAGTGTAGGAAAACCAGTTCTCTGTGTTATTGCGGCGTGGCTGAACTGCTAATATGAGATAGTCTTGAAGCTATGGATCTGGGGAAGTAGTATTAATCCAATAGGGGCAGTTTCCGCGTCCATGTCACTCTCTCCCTGTTTACTTTGTCTTATTTTTCTTCTTTCCTTCCTTCTTTCTTTCTTCTTTCTTTTCGGTTGTTCTGTACTTCTCGCTCTCCTACTTTCTTCTTTGGTTTTTACATTTCTTGCCGCTCCCGACAAATAGATAGTCATCGCGAAGACATCATCAACCTGATAGATTACAAACTCTATCTACGCATAAGGTTCTGGTCATTAAGTTCCACCTATTATATGTCGTCGTCCTCTTGTATTTTCTACTCACACGGGAACTAAATCAAGCTCATCTATATAAAGAAAGAATTAGAAAAAGACCAAGTGACATCTCTGCATCAACGTGGAAACAAAACACTTTGAAAGTACTGTGCTTGCGAAAAGAACGCAATAACAGACCGCTAGAATGCACCCGTGGACCAGCCACTCGAGCCACTTCACATCTCAGTTGTGAGACACGCGGTGGACAGAAGGATTCAGAGGGATGGCATGCTCAAGAGAGTATGCATCACTCCTCACCGATCACCAGTGGCCTCCATAAACCGACTTGCACAACGCGGCTGCACATCCATCCCTGATCAAAATAGGGAATGCAACTCGCCCGCTTGAAAAGGGGAGCGAGTAGACGATCGCCTTACAAGCCCCCTAGTCATAACCACTCTTTCAAGTATTTTACTCCGTAAGAGACATTGAAGGATGCTGTTAATGTAGTCCCTATCGACTCACCGTTGCAGTCTTGTTCTATTGGCCTCATTCCCTCCCTCCCAGGCGGCTGGGGGTTGGTGTCTTGTCTCATAACTTTCTTCTGATTCCTACCGACTTAGACTCAGCTGCTCTCTACTTCTTCTGGTACTTTGTAGAACGACGCTTGCCACCCATCCTTCGCATCCTGGTCGGTGTGAAGTCTGCCATATCATCCTTACGTCCTTGTTTTTTCAATGTGTCTCTTTATCCCTGACATAAACCTTATTCACATCAGCCCCCGGTTAAACAGCTACTGAACGGTGATGAGTAGTTAAACTCTGGCATGCCTCAAACCTGCAGTGTCTAAGACATATATCTGACCTTTTGTCTTTGCTATCCTTTGTTCTTCCTACATATCTACTTGGGCATGCGACTGATGCTGCCCCTACCCCGCGACAACTAAACGAACCCGTCGACGAGACGGCGTCGCTTACTATACGCCCATGACCACGCGGCATCCAAAAGGTCCTCGCACCTCACCGCCAACTGTTTGGATTCGTTTGGATCGTGAAGCCAACAACATCGCGTATCACTTTACCCTTGTGCCACTACGTCTCATCTACCAGCAATGATACATGAGAACGTCAGCTATGAGCCCCGTTCCTCGACGGTGGTTGTGGCCAACGCGGCCCTGATGGTGATTGTTGGCATCTTTGTCGGCATCCGCTCCTGGGTCCGCATATTTATCCTCCACTCGGTCGGGCTTGACGATATCTTCATCTGGATTGCCACTGTACGTCCGAGACTGTGTTCCCTACACCTGATCTGCCTATACTAACAATGCAAGACCTTTGCCTTTATAATGGCAGTGATGTTCATTCTGAGTAAGTCTCAATCAGTATGCCGAACTTATGAGAGTAATCGTTGACAACCCAGTGGCCAAACATGGCCTCGGATATCACCTTGATAATGTGTCTGACGAGGAGCTGGACAAGTTTCTCCTGTTTGACTTTGTCAGCGCCATCTCATATATTTGGTCGTTTGTCCTCATCAAGATCTCGTTCGCGTTGTTCTACCTGCGCGTCATCCCGAACAAGAGCTTCCGCAAGCTCAACTTCTTGATGATGGCTATTCTTGCCGCGCAGGGAGTCGAGGAGACATTTGTAGTCTGCTTTGCATGCCAGCCCATCTACAAGTTCTGGACGCCCAAGGCCGCTGGCACATGCCTAAACTTGCTGAAGTTCTACTACATCTCGGTACGTAGAGTCAGGTTGCTTTGAATATGTCTACGTAGTCGTACTGACCTTTATCTTAGTTCGGCATCAAGTTTGCCACCGACATTGTGCTATTCCTCGAGCCTATTCCCACTCTCACTCGGCTCAAGTTGCCGTGGGTGAAGCGTCTCGGACTCATTGTCATGTTCTCTCTCGGCCTGCTGTAAGTTTATGCTTTCCATACACGGGATGTAACGCGTTCACTCATTCTGACAAAATAGTACATGCGTAATCTCTATTATCCGTGCCACTTACCTCAACGACACAAGCACCGACGTCACCTGTAAGTCACACTAGAGCATACCCCCAGAATACACTGCAGCATTGACTGACGATATAGGGCGCCTTGTTGATCCCATCGACTGGTCCACCGCAGAGGTGGCCTCGCTCATTATCTGCGCCTGTATCCCGTACGTCCGCAACCTCCTTGCCGAGATCCCCTACATCAGCGAAGCCCTCGGCCTGTCGTCCAACCACTCCAAGGGCAGAAGCTATGCCTCGCACTCTGGCTACCCGGCGCGCTCTCGTCGCTCCGACCACGACAACTCCATTGCCCTACAATCGCAGCGTACATACATCCAGTCCCGCAACCTTAAGACCGCCCACGGTACCACGTCGGCCGCCGCAACAGCCACTGCGGATGCCTCCAAGGGCCGCATCCGTGCGACGGAAAGTCAAGAAGAGATCTTCCCACATTATACCGACCGCCAAGGTGGTATCATCGTCTCCACAGACGTCAAGGTGGCTGTCGAGTCATCACAGAGCCGGTCGAGCTTCTCGGCTTAGGTATATCTCTGGTGCATTGTTTTGTATTATTTATTTTCGTTATGCGTTACCAGTCCTTTTATGCTCCCTATTGAATGTTCTGCTTTCCATACAGGCGCTACACGCTGTCATTTGTCTTTTGTAGAAGTTGATACCCCCTGTATTTGATATCCGACTCATATTTAGCTTCGAAAAGAACACATTTCACAAGAGCAGAAGCACAGTGAAATTGATTGCCGGTCAATTTATTCCAGCTCCTCATCGCGATTCATGTAGGACTTGAATACCAGAGTTGTAGACGATAAAGGAGCTTTTGTCAACAAAGCAACGGCTATATGTATGATGTTCTAAAACTATAAAATTTTGCAAAAAGAACAATGAAAAGAAACATAACGATCTATAAACGCGAAGAAACACAGTGTGGGGAGCAATTGGAGGCTTTCCCACTCTACATGAAAGCCTACATGTTCTGCTCCAATCAACTAAGCAGTGCCAGACGGTGCGACGGTGCTATTTCCCAGAGCGGTACCGTTACCTCCCGCGCCACTGCCGCCGCCCGTAAAGCTCGACGCCAAGGCATGGCCACCATCCGCATCCAGGTAGGCCGCAACGTTATAGTACTCATCGGCCTGGTAGTCCGCCGACACATTGACACCGATCTGCAGCCAAGCAAACAGACCTTCAGACACATCGTCGCCAAGGTAGACGAACTCCGGGAAGGGATCGTAGCTGCTGTCGGCCTGCACAATGGACCACATATCCTCGTCGTTGGTGGTCGCGGCCTGGGTGTTGGTCGTGTAAGGGTAGACGGCTTCAACAGCAGACCGTAGGTCCTCGGGGAAGAAGACCTGGCCGATGTGGGTGACGGGTGCATTCCACACGGAGATGGTGCCGTTTGGCTCCAGGGTTGCGTTCATGTGCGAAAGCAGGTGTGTGTGCGTCGCACGGCCGTCGTAGTGGCCCGGGAAGATGGTCTCGAACTGCACGACACCGTCGCTGTCGGTCAGCTGGATGCCGCGCAGGTACGTGGAGTTATAGCCGCCCGTTGCGTAGTTGCCGCTTACGCTGACGCCAGAGTAGACGCCCGTGGCATTAGCGTTCCAGATATCGACAGCAATGTGCGGCACCGGCTCGCACGTGGTTATATCGACGTATTGGATCTCCAAGAATAGGTCGACACCGTTGCAGTACAGCGGCTCCTTGACATTGCTGCGGTGGTACTCGCCGACAACGTAGTATGGACCGTCCGTGATCTCGGGGGCCAGAACGCAGCTCGTATTGGCGTCAAACACTGTCTCGAGGGACGTGAACATGTCGTAGTTGTAGGTGCCTGTCATGTTGTGGTTGACGTCTTCCCACGCCTGGAGGTCGGCAAGATCACGGCGGTACTTCTTAGGTGCTAAATTTTTAGTTGTCTGAAAATTGCATCACACAATGAAGACCAGTGGAGAGGGGCATACCTGAGCGGATGTTGTTGCGCGCACGCAACTCCTTCACCTTGGCCGCACGGCGTTCGACGGCACGCTTTCTGCGGGAGAGAGCCGCGTCGCTTCCGGCACACTGGCCCAGCGACCGCGCACCAACATGGGCAGCATGGTCACGAGCCATAATCTCGCGCTTCATTTCCTCGGGGCTATGGTGCTTGCCGTGGGCAGCCACGAGCGCAGCTGCGCCAAGGAGAAGTGTGTTTGTGATGGCAACCATGTTGTCTGTAGTGTCGCTGGATAAATGTGGAAGATGGAGATACTTATTGTATATGCTAAGAGCTAATGTAAACTCATAACAACTACATCGGTCGCAGAGCATCACGGCCTTATATACTATACGCAGAGTAGAGAATCATCTGCCCGGCCAATATCGACAAAGCATTTCCATCACAGCTACGTTGTAGTGTACGTCGTAGTGGCAATCAGCAGCGACTCGTATGCGCCAAGGCCGCGCCACAGCTATACTACAACGCCATCGAGGCTATCATTATGCAGAACGGCCGGGGGTGCATTGTGATATTTGTTTCCTTTACAAGTCTACGAATCAAAGTCCTAGGTGGAACCAGTCAAAGGCGTGCCCTTCGGTTTTACGCGGCCTTGGCCCACATTGCTTATATTCATCATACGCGAATCTATTCGTCAACTAACCCCGACCTCCGTTGATCGACAGTGCTTTAACTAATTAAACCTAGCCCCTTTATCTTAATTCCGCCTCGTATACGATATTCACAGACCTGAGCGAGGTCAAAACAAAACGCGACGTAACTTTGGTGCTTTGACTGCTAATGCAATGGATACACTCCTAGAAGTAGATATTAATCAGGGTTCTGGATCTCCGTTGAATAACGCGTCCTTTCCTTACCCCAAGGCAGTTAGTGTTGGCCAGGCATATGACGTAAACGAATAGATTAGGATTGAGTTTTAGGCTGGATGATCAGAATCATAACTCCAACGATGCTAATACCAACCCAGTGAGGAATAGCATAAATCTTTATAAAATGTGCTATAGATACAGTATGTATGTCTGGACAGTTATAGCAATTCGCACATTAGACGTAGTATTTGAGCTTGAACGGGGGGGTTATAGGTTTCTTTCAGCTTTGATGCTAAACTCCCAGACTCAGAGTCTGCTGCGTTATGCAGAAAAGTGAGTGAGTGGACAAGAACAAGGCGAGCTCCTCTGCGCGGGTTGGAACCAAAAACACTACCGAGAAAAGCTGTGCCAGACCCCATAGATCATATGCATCGGTGGCTATGTATCCATCGTACTAATGCTTGCCCCGGAATCAGCTAGGCTAAATTTAGAACTGGTTCGGCAATGCAATATCGATTCTTTTTTTTAGTCGAGCGATAGATCCGATGAAACTAGCTGTTTACGTCAATCAGTATATCTGATGGTTGTTGATGGGAGTATTCTATTTCAAAATGAACAACAATGTGAAACCTCAATATTCTACCCCACAACTTATTAACAGGCTCGCTAGATGTTGTATTTTTTATTTCTGAATTTCTCGCTATTCTCGTTATTGTCCACTTTCAGATTCTTCACTTCATTCGCTTAGGGCGCAGCACATTCTCCTTTAAGCGTGTAGGCACCATTGTGCCAACGGTCGCTGTACACCGAGTGTGATTAGCGAAGAGACTTTTTCAGCAGAATAAGCTGACCATATAGTACGTCTACATGCAAGCTCCACCAGCATAGGCTTTGCATTGTATCATGGTAGTACGTCCATATTTCGTGAGATACCTGTTTACATACACGTGCCGCTGTCAGATCTAGGGGATGAGCCCGCTCCGCCTTACCGGTATTGTCAGCCTAATAGTAGATGGCTCGGCGCCGAGCAATCACGCCGTCCCCATATCACCTTTGCGCTATGGAGAACAGGAGGAGGCCATGGGATCCCAGTATATTCGCCGGTGGGAGCCTTGGAGATGGGTCTACAGCCACTAACAGCTCTGAAGAGCGGAAATCTGTCGCTCTAGTTATCAGCTACAAGATGACTGCAACCAGCGCTGATAAGCCATGGCGTCTGGCCCCTAATATCTTCTAACTTCGTGATCATTGCCGTCATCCTCTCGCGCAATCAGAACAAGTTGTCGACATCTGCCCAGCATTATGAAACACAAACTACTCCGCCCTTCTGAGAATAAGTCCGAGATCCATCTATATGGCATTCTAGGTCCGTCCTTAAGTAAATGCCAACCGCATAGAAGCTATCGACGGACGTGACTGTTTAATGAAGTCCCGGTGGCGAGCCAGTATACGACCGCGTGTAATATTAGGGACTCTATAGAGCTATAGTTGTGTTTTAACGGCCTAGTTCGCTATGGTTTTAGCTATTATGAGGGAGCAGCACAAGACTGTGTGCTGATCAACCATTTTCTACAGTCTGATAACTAGAAGATTGATTTATTTGTATGCCATTTTTTTTTGTCTATAGAAATGAAACAATGAGAAAATGGTCTTAATTTTTATTACGAATCAAAAATAATGATAATTGGTTTACAAATTTATGTTTTCTCTTATCAATGTCGTAAACAATAAACTCAAGCGAATAACAAATCAAAAAGTTTTTATATTAAACCTCGTAATTTCATAACCTTTCAAGGTCTGAAACATAAACTATGGTGATAGCAAGTTAACATATTTCCAAAAGAATGCTGATTCAACTCCGAAAGAGCGCCTAACAAATGCTCAGACCATGGTAGCCCTTGAAAAATTAACAGGTATATTGGTAAGCACGTGGCTTAATCACGTGCTCCACCACTGCCAGCCAGCCACCGCCCTCGCCCTCTCGCTGCATAAAAAGTATGTGCATCGAGGCCCACGATAGAATAGTACTGAATAGAATAAGCACAACCACCAGATCTCCAGTATACCCCTTGTACCAAGGAGGACGTACTACGATCTGCGGTGTGCGCAAGTTACATACAATTTAGGATATCGATTGTCACGACAGGAATTCCTACTCAACCCGACTATCCTGGAGACAGGATACCGACAAGGTAACTATTATTGGTTCCACTACGCCGTATCGGAAAGTTATATCGCGGAATACATAACGAAAACAACAACTTACCGACTATGTATGGAAAAGGAAGGAGATTAGATGTGCTCTTGGCGGATTGGACCAAAAAAGCTTGGAAACTGAACGTCAGAGCTGCCTAGGTTCCATTTCAGAGCTCTCAGTACGATACTTGATTTAGATAGTAGAGGTGCGCTATGTCGCGAGCATCGAATGCGATCGCGTCATTTGTATGTGGGATAGCAACAGCTGCTAGCCCCTCCCCTAGGAAGAGGAGTACACAACCCTAGAGCAAGAAACGGCAGTGAAGTAGTGGAAATAAAGGAAAACCTAAACCATCTATATTTGATATAGATCACCTTATCTAAAACAGTTCCGGATGAAGACGTGGCTTGCCCGACATCCACCACGACAAGAATCAATAGTTCAACACCAAGACGCGTTATAAGCTTCACAGGAGCGCCAACTCACATTACCGATCACGGACAAGCTCTAGAACTAGAAAGTACCTTTGCACAATGTCTGGCGTCGATAATTCGGGCGGCGATGTCGAAAAACGGCCGGCGCTAGATTCAGACGGACCCGAGGCCGTTCCCGCGGCATCCAACGTTAACGAACGTGCACTTTTGAGGAAGCTTGACTTGCGGCTGCTGCCGGCCGTGGGCATCCTCTATCTCTTGTCATTCCTGGACCGCAGCAACGGTACGCATTCCAAGTACAAACCGTGGAGTGTTTATATACTGACAGACTGTAGTCGGAAACGCAAAGCTGGAAGGTCTTACCAAGGACCTGGACATGAGTATGTTGAATCCACAGAGACCATAAATCCACACACCACTAACATATGCAGCTGGAAACGAGTACCTAACCGGTCTGACTTTGTACTTTATTGGCTACGTTATATTCGAGGTGGGTAAACAGCTCACTGCATCCCTAATCAGACTTGAACTGACTAGACAAGATCCCATGCAACATCATTCTGAAGCGCACGAGCCCTAGGATGTGGCTACCAACTCTCACTATTGCCTGGGGTATTGTGGCAACACTCCTCGGTGTTGTGCATAACATGGCCGGCTTCTTTGTAGCCCGTCTGTTCCTCGGCAGTAAGTCATTACGGAATGAGACCAACGCATCACGGGTGATATACACTGACACATATAGTCACCGAGAGTGGCCTCTTCCCCGGCGTAGTGTATTACTTCTCCATGTGGTATAAAAGACGTGAGCGCCAGTACCGGATTTCGTTGTTCTTCGCTGCTGCTGCGTTGGCAGGCTCCTTCGGCGGCATTCTCGCTTACGTATGTTCCTACAGACATCAGCCGCGCAAGGACTGTGCTAACTGCTACTAGGGTATTGGATTTATGAGGGTCGTGTGGGACAAGGGCTGGCACTGGATATTCATTCTGGTAAGCATATGCTGCCAGCATAGTCTTGGAGTACCACTAACCACAGCCTGATATAGGAAGGCTTGGCCACGATTGTCGTTGCCTTTGCTGCATACTTTTTTATTTATAACTACCCCAACACGGCAGGCTTCCTCAGCGAAGACGAGCGCGTGTTCATTCAGAACCGACTGGCAGCAGACAGCGACGCCACCCACGACGAGGCGTTCACCTGGAACAACGTGAACAAGGCGTTCCGTGATCCCAAGTGCTGGTTGTACAGCTTGAGCTTTCACACGATGAGCCTGCCGCTGTACACCTACTCTCTGTTCATTGTGAGTGCCAAGCCAACCCCCCCCCTCCCTATACGGTAACAGATTCTAATGTCTTGCAGCCGACAATCATCAGCTCGCTCGGATATACGGCTGCCAAAGCCCAGCTCCTGACAATCCCGCCCTATGCATTTGCTTTTATCACAACCCTGGCAGTTGCCATTCTCTCAGAGCGTCTCAAGCAGCGCGCATTGTTCATCATCGGATCAGCGCTTTTCGCCGCCGTTGGGTACATCATTCTGCTGAGCAATACACATCCTACCACCCGTCCTGGCGTGTCTTATCTTGGCACGTTTTTCGCAGCCGGCGGTATCTACCCAGCCACAGCTCTAGTGCTTTCCTGGTCCGCCGTGAATGTGTCCGGGCAAACGAAGCGTGCCGTGGCAGGCGCCATGCAGATCAGTATTGGCAACCTCGGCGCCGTCATGGGAACGCAGCTCTACCGCGCCAACGACGGCCCGCGCTATATCGTTGGCCACAGTGTCGCGCTGGCATATCTTGTCGCAAATGTTGCCGTCTCCGGAACGCTGTACTACCTTCTGCGGAAAGAAAACAAGAAGCGGGACGCGATCAAGCCCGAGACTCAGAATATTGGCTACCAAGAAGACTGGACAGGTGACGAGGATCCAGGTTGGCGGTTCCAGTACTAGAGGACAAGCCATGGCCACATTGGTGTTGACTGATGGGTAGAAGATCTACCGAGAGATGGTGCCTTGCGTTATGGAGGGCGGTACATAATGTAAGGGGCTGTCGAATCAGTCTCTACAAATTGAAAGCTACCGCCACGCTTGATTCGCAGACAGCTACACACATATGTAGTTGCTATCTACAGTGCTACAAGAACGTCCCACTGGAGGCTGCGGGAAGTGGGTGTGTTTGGCTTGGCGGGTTCGTTCCGCTATGCTGTCGTCGACTGCCCACCTTTTTAACTTTGCACTATTTTCGTGAAGCGCCGCAAATGGGGCTTAGATCGAGACAATGGGGCCTGTCGTCAAGCTATTTAGTAATGTAACTTGTGAAATGGCAAATGCAAATAGATATCAGAGATCCACAGCATCACATTGATATCGACGTGAACACCTGATATCGTGTTTACGCCAATATATAATAAAGGCATCTTGATAGATGTGTACGGAGTATTGAGATTGTCAGGGATGCTGTCCGATGATGCGAGATTGGTAGCGCGTTGGCTGTGTCGGACCACTAGATAAGACACATCGCAAGTTCGGGGGAAAACTGAACATCGTTGGCGGAACCACGTGGATGGGCTGATGGGCCGTCCTGTGCGACACGGCAATATGTGGAGAAGTGTCGTCGAGCCGCTATTGAATACTTATTATATGCTTATACTGAGCTGTCGTTGTATTCGAACTGACGAGAAGCGACGTTACTATGATGCACGCCTATTTCGAAGACAGTTCTTCGATTCTAGGGTTGTTTCATTACATCACACAACAGCCACGGTATAATACAAACCAACCGAGCATTCCGACGCGTAAAAACATGCTCTTATTCCCTAAATCATGGGAGTCTGCTGATACCGATGCTGGCCTCCTGATCTGGGCCGCTATCACCCATTCTCGCTGTAATGAGCATCCGATGGGCCGTAACCGAATTCGGACAATTTGTCCAGCTAGTCGTACCGGCCAGCTATGTTCGTTCCGGCCATCCAATAAAGTGTAAGGCTTCTGCTGTCCATTATTTGTGCAGCCACACCATCGCGTGGCCTCTCCTTTCCCAGGGGCCACAGATAAGACGAGCGGGGTCTCCGAGGCTAAGGGCGATCTCTTTGTGTCTTGGACAACCGTGTGTCAACTGCTCTGTATTAGTACTCCGTATTTCGATGTTGCTGCACACGACCTGCTGGAAAATATAACAGTTTTTGTTTCCATCACCGACGCTGCTTCCTATGACCTCTTATGCATTCGTGTATGAATTCAGAGAACAGATGGCAACGAGAGATAGTGTTCGTTGCGATGGCTATCGGCCTGACCAAGAGCCAATGGCATGCTGTGGCGTAGCTGCATACCGATAACAGCTGGCTCACTGACCTGATTGAGTAGACGACGTAATACCCGCAAGGCTTATCTCTTGCACTAGTCATGCATTCCAACTCTGGGATAAGAAGCATCAGTGACAAGTCTAAACTGCAAGACTCTAACACTAGCCAGCAACTTGATTCTTGATGCATCCTAAAGCTTGACGACAACTTCAGCTTTGACGAGCATCACTCGATGCGATCGGTGTGACCTATAAACATCATACGCTCGATAACTACACACCTTATTTTAAGGCAGCGACGACATCGACTTCCAGCAAACGGCTTCCTTGTAGACCTGAAGAAGCTCCCTTGTCGGCTGCGTTCCGCAGCTTGGCTTCTAGAATGGGTTTTAAACCGGGTTCTAAAATATGTTCCGGGATCGTTTACGACTCTAACAACATGATTAACCAACGATCAACACCGTGTGCCCAAAGTGGAAGCTACAAGCGTAGCCTGTTATCAAGCCGACGTACTCCACGCTGCGTCGTAAAGGCATGGAAGCAAGCTACCGTCGAGCTGAGGATTCGATGCGACGGGAGGATCATGTTGCACTATTGGCCACCCCGTACGCTTATCAGCTCCAACCTTGCCCACCCGGTCGTCTTGGGTCTTTTTGGCCACTTTTGGCATTGGACTGGGCTAAGTGGGAAACGCTGGGGCGTCGAGATGTAAAATGTCGCGCACTCGCATAGTATATACTTACTTTATAAGCTTGGCTTATCTCTCTACCACATGTGCACCAGAGACATTCACGTACATATTGTCTCGATTCCCGATTCGCGGCGTCTTGGCTTTTGACCCTGATCATCGTCTTGTCTATCTTCCAAGTCGCACACCGTCTCGATTCATTTCAACCACGGAATCATTATCGCTTTGCCCCATTTGCCACCCACAGACATTCCCTGGACACGACTAGCCAGGCTAACACCAAAAATGTCCTCAGATGACAAGAGCTCTCTGAAGAGGGTCGGCGACGAGCCTGTCACGTCGATTTTGAACCCTAACGAGATTCCCATCCTTGAGGGTGACCATGACTCGGATGACGAAGTCCTAGCCGCTCTTGGTTACAAGTACGTCCCAGTCAATTGGCAGTTTCCATCAACTTACACAAAACTAATGATCCTCGCTATAGGCCTGAGTTCAAGCGTGAGTTCTCGCTCTGGACCACATTCTGTGTCTCCTTCGCTGTCCTTGGTCTTCTACCTTCCATCGCCTCTACACTCTACTATGGTATGGGCTATGCTGGTACCCCAGGCATGGTCTGGGGCTGGCTGATCGCCATGGCCTTTATCCAGTGCATCGCCATGGGTATGGCAGAGCTGTGTTCCGCAATGCCAACATCAGGTGGTCTCTACTATGCCTCGGCTGTCCTTGCACCTCCTAAATGGGGTCCTTTTGCCGCATGGGTCACTGGCTGGTCCAACTGGCTGGGCCAGGTCACTGGTGCGCCGTCGGTAGACTACTCGCTGGCCGCCATGATCCTCGCCGCCGCCTCCATCCAAAACCCCGAATATGTCCCTACAAACTACCAGGTCTTCCTCCTCACAATCCTGTTGATGATCATTCACGCCATGATCTCGTCCATGCCGACGCGCTGGATCGCCCGGTTCAACTCTGTTGGTAGCACATTCAACATGATTGCCCTGGTCATCGTCTTTGTCGTCATTCTTTCTGCCGACAACCGGGCAAGCCAGGGCCTGCCGCGCTTCAACGACTCCGCCAGCGTCTGGGGCGACTTCTATGAGGGCACAGACTTCCCCAAGGGCGTCTCTCTGCTCATGTCGTTCATTGCAGTCATATGGACCATGAGCGGCTACGACAGCCCCTTCCATCTGTCCGAGGAGTGCTCCAACGCCAGCATCGCGTCGCCCCGTGCGATCGTCATGACCTCGGGTATCGGTGGTGCCATTGGCTGGGCTTTCAACATGGCCATTGCCTACACTGTTGTCGACATTGATGCCGCCTTAAACTCGGACTCTGGCCAGCCGTTTGCTGCCTACCTGATGCAGTGCATGGGCCAGAAGACAGCCATGGCCTGCCTGTCTCTGACCATCATTGCCTCCTTCAGCATGGGCCAGGGCTGCATGGTCGCCGCCAGCCGTGTCACGTTTGCCTACGCTCGCGACGGCTGCTTTCCCTTGTCGGACTTCTGGGCCCGTGTCAACCCGCACACCAAGACGCCCGTCAATGCCGTCTGGTTCAACACGTTTATAGGCTGCCTGATCCTGCTCTTGCTTTTTGCTGGTGGTACCGCCATAGATGCCATCTTCTCCATCGGTGCCATCGGTGCCTTTGTCGCCTTTACCATTCCTATTACCATTCGCACTTTCTTTGTCGGCGACCGTTTCCGTCCAGGCCCGTGGAACCTAGGCAAGTACAGCTATGCTATTGGTATCTTCTCCACTATGTTCACTCTTCTCATGATTCCGATCCTGTGCCTGCCCAGCGTCACCGGCTCCGACCTAGATGCCGACGGCATGAACTGGACTATTGTCGTGTGGGGCGGCCCCATGCTATTCGCGATCATCTGGTTCGTCGTAGATGCCCACAAGTGGTTCAAGGGCCCGAAGATCAACGTTGCTCACATGATCCACGCCGGTCAGGAAGAACCCTATGTCATCCAGGCACAGCCCGGTGAGACGGACGACACTTCGCAGCCTATTGTTCCTAGCAAAAAGGATGACTTGTCCTCTGCTTAGCGTGCCATTGGCACTCGACCCGGACTCATATGTGTCGTATTCGTTTACTCTTTTCTGCTAAAGGAGACCCATGTTCTTGCAAAACTGCTGCTGTCACATTTCCATACCTCAATGCTGAATTAAAAAAATATTACAACAACTATGTTCTGTTATCTGCCACTTTGCACCTGAAATGAATGTATGTATTTGATTAAAGGGTAAGGACAGACATATCTATATAATCAAAACCACTAGCCATAGTGGCTTTGCGTACAAGCAAGTGGACGAAAAAAAGGTGCTTCATATTGGGAAAACCCTTCCTCCCCCTAGGTTCAAATTCTAGGTTCAAATTCTAGAGCACACCAAGTTGCTCACATCTCGGTGACTGTCCAGGTGATCGCACCTGTCAAAACGCAGAGGTCGAGAGAGTTACAATTATAACAAGTAATGTGGATACTTTAGCTGGCCAGCTAGAAGTGCCGTGATTTTATCACGATTACACAGAGTATCTAGGATGCTCGGCTATTGTTAGGGTCTAACCTGTATTTATGTTTCTTCACGTATCGTGGGCTGCTGGCTGAGCAGCAACGACTGACAGGATGAGTGGCCTGGAGAGCGCTACTTGCCCATCCTTCAACGACTCTCCTCATAAGCTTCTCTAGGCTTACTCTTGGCATAAGTGTTGGGCTTACCCCTGGCTCCCATCTTGGACGACGACATAAATCTCCAGTCCTCTCTTGATTGGAATCTGAACAAGTTACACCAGTCAAACACATAGTCGGCTTGCGTTGCATTAATGTTGCCCTCGGGACTCTACACAAAGGGGTTGGGGGCACCCGATTCTCATAGACTATTGAAATTGTTTGTGTCCCGGACGGTTTCAAAAATCTCTTGCGGAACGCGTACAGGGTGTCTACCTAAACTGGTACCCGTCTGATTTCACAAAGTTATACATGTGCGACTGATAGACAGGACTATGGAGAGTTTTGCCATCCCAACATCTATTTTTTTAGTTATTGATGTTTTCTACGAGGTGTTTGTATGAGGTCTGACTGACAGTTCAGTAGTTGAAGATTGCTTCCTCTATCTAACATGTCGTGCGCGTTGCTCTTGGTGATATCACCATTCATCAAACTAGCACAGAGCTAAAAACAGGAAACAAAAGCTACGAAATACAAAAGCTGTTTATATTGGTTTGGCCAGGCAGTGTGACACATCGTTACTGTAGGCAATCACTTGATTACACTAACAGCAAGACTTGGCGAAGAGTGGGTTTTTTTTTCGGCAGATAGGTGCAATACAGAAATAATAATAGTAATGATTGACTGTATATAAAAGAGACAAGGAAAGTAACAATAACAAAGTCCTGTTACATATAGCGTATAGCGGAGTCCGGAAAAGAAGAAAAGAAAAGACATTGAAAAGGGAGATTGAGAGAGAGCGATGTCAAATAACGGTAATAAACAAACAAAACAAACACGACTATAATCCGTTTCAGTCCGTGGGAAGATAAAATAACAAAAGACAGTGTAAAAGACGAGATAGATGGCAGAACAAGAGAATCACTATTCCTGGGTCTTCTTGATCCAGAGCTCGCCAATCGGGTCACCCTCCTCCGCAATGCACTGCCACTCGCCCTTCCCGTAATGTGATGGGGCAAAGCGACAGCCGCGGCCACCACCACCAATAATCAGGTTGCCTGGGCGGTACGTGTTGTCTTCTTCCATGCGACGCAGGACACTGCCGTGCACAAATACGTTGTCCGGCACATCACGAACCTCACCGCATGGCAGAGGCCAACGGATCGGCTTCCAGGAGCCATCAGCCTGCAAGTCCATGCGGCGGAATGGCATGTACTCCATAACATTCCAACTCCACACGGTCATGCGGCTTAGACCCTTGCCTTTTTCCAGTGAGTCGTGAATGGGAGCAACGTGTGCCTTGTGCATCATGTCGTGGAACTGTGACCTCGGTGTGTAAGGACGGACATTGATGTTGGCTGCCTTGCCACTCTTGCCTGAGTCGTGTCCAACAGGTGCAACCAGTGTTGAGTTACCGGGTGTCACAGTGGGGCTTGGGATCAAGAGGGACTCGTCCTGGCTGTTGATGCGGATGTTGGGTGGCATAGGAGCCGAGTGGACAGGTTCGACGGTATCGCTATCAGCGGTAGAGGTGTTTCTACTGTGGCTTCCTACCACGGGAGGAGCAAGAGATGTGTGGGGCTCCTTCAGGTTGGGCGCCCACTGATTCTCAAGGACATCCGAGCAGCCCATGGCCAGCACCTTGCCGGCATCGAAAGTGAGCCCAGCACGCATGGCTTCGCGAACCATCCATGTCAAGGGAACATGGCTCGCGCTCTTAGTACCGGGGATAAAGTCCCAGCCGCCACCAATATCGGCGTGGTCACCGGAGAACCAAACCTCAGTTAGGTCCTGCTCGACATCATCGTCATCATCGCTCTCGTGGGAGATGCCGCCATGGCTAAATTCCGAAACGCAGTCTGCGTCGGAGTCGCGCGACACGGAACGGCTGTGTGGGCGGTATGGTGCAGGATTCTCAATGTCATCGCTTTTAGTGTCGCCAGACTCGGTGACGTCAGACAGGCGAGAGTTCTTGCGGCCACGATGCTTCTCCTCGTCCGGTTGAATGTGCTTTACATTAGCAGACGGCAAGATGGCCGAGGTCATGGCTGCCTGAAGCGTGTGCCGCTGGGCCCGGTATTTCTCATGCACGTCGTGAAGGACCTGGCGCGTATCACGATGCTTCTTGGAGGAGTCACCATGAGATTGGTACACTAGGTCTTGACGGAACTTGGCGCGGCGCTCGTCGATGCTGACAGCATGGCGAATGACCTTGGCTGAACTGCGTGCCGTATAGGGGAATTTCGAGCGCTCCATCCAGGCTGTCTCGAACCGCGGGACACTGTTGACAGTATCAAACAGTCCGAGGAACTGGATCCGTCGGACGGGACGTGAGAACGTCTCCCGGAACGCCTTCATGAAAGCATACATCTCTTTCTTCTTCTGGGGGGCATCCTTGGAGTTGTCGTTGCGGCGGCACTGCCACTGGCTAAATGACTTCCACGCAAAGTGCACCATCTCCTCGTTACCGTGAGAGAGAAGGCCAACGTAGTCAAGCATCTCCGCCAGAAAACGGGCAATGTATGCACCACGACTGAACCCAAAGATGTAGATCTCGTCGCCGGGGTTGTAGAACCGCATAAGGAAGCGGTAGCCACCGACAACATGCTGGTCAAAGGAGGAGCCAAAGGCGCTGTCTTTGGCTTTCATGTACCATGACTTCACGCGGGCCTTGGTCGACGTGTGCGAGAGGTCGCCAGAGACAACATAGGTGCCAATGCCAGCTGTTCAGTTGGTCAGTATGGCGATATCACTCATAGTAGGGTATTTATTCACTTACGTTGGTAGTAGTGGTCTGGGAAGTATGTTAGCTTGAAAAATAATAAAGATATATAGTGCGAGTTTGAATTCCTGCCACAGAAGCACCTACACTGGTCATTGGCAGTACGATCAAGCATGCGGAAAATCTTCAAGATATTGGAGTCCGAATCGTCTCCTCGGAACTTGTTTCCTGTGCCGTCAAAGCACAGCACAAGCTTCCGGGCACGTTTGTCAACCGGGTGGTTCATGTCGTCCAGGACTGAGGCAGGTCGCCTGTGAGGATTATATGATATGAAAGAGTGGGCGTCGTCTGGGGGTATACTTTTATGCTGCTGCTGCTGCTGAGATTGCTGTCGTTGCTGGGCTTGTTGAGAATGATGATGGTGACGGTGGTGCTGATGGTGGTGCTGATATTGGCTGGGCATAGGATGTGGCTGATAAGGCAGCTCAATGTCGGGGTGGCTGTTTGGGGAGGCGGTTGCAATGTACTGCAAGGGAATCGTGGAAGCGCTACTGCCGCCCTGTAGGGAGTGATGAGTGGTGTCCATTGCAGCAACGGAGGCTGACAACTGTCTCTCAAATATGAAGATGAAAAAGGTACTGGGGACTCCCCAGGAGAACACGGCCTATGTGAGACGCGGGTCTTCTGAGGGCGTAAATGTCTTTGCCAGAGACAAAAAGTGACAAAAGGTGACAATCAGGAGCGAGGACGCACGGAGGGGTCGGCTACACAACTTGTCCTTCGTAATGCAGAGCTAGTGTCGATCACTCTCCCAGTACAAGATTGTCGTTGGACAGTGGACGAGTAAAAGAGAGGAGAAGCGAAAACGGAGAGCAGTGGGATGACAGGGTGCAGCGTGCGTCAAACATGGAGTGGCTTGGCCCGTCGGTTTCCAGCTTGCTTGAAGTGTCGTTCGTTGCTGTTTGTGGCAGAAAATATGGACAGGTAGAAATTAAAATAATAAGAAAGGGCCAATGCCATATATGAAAAGTAAAAGGTTCAAGTTGCAAGACGAAAGGTTGAATGGGAAATTCAGCGTCGTGCAACATTTAAGAGGAATACCGTGGGGCGTCTGGCGAGTGGACATGGCGTGCCTTGCCTGACCAGGGTCAGGACGAAGATGCCTAACGACAATAAATAAACGAGCACGCTAGTGGCATCTGGACGATAGCAGGCGAACGGTCAGGACATTGGACTATGAACAAGGCAAGTGCTAATATTGATACACGAAACAATGTCGATAAGCAACATGCTTCCTTGCTTCCATGCAAATCATATTCACATGTCGCGGAGAAGACGCCGACAGGGATAAGAGAAGGAGCAAGTGCCATGTCTGCGTATCTAGATCATCACCATCACGATCTAAAACCTACCTTGCTACATATCGCGGACGATACTCCGGGTGTGACTCGTCTTCAGGAATTCTGCGCTGTTACCGTTGTTGATTATGTCTAGGCCGATGCCAGGGGGTGTGTGAGGCATGCTAAAGAGACACGTCCGCAACATACGGACATATATATTACGGGACAGCGAAAGAGCAAACATCTGGCCGAAAAGGGAAGCAAAATGCATACGCTATTAATAACACGGAGGCTTGTCTGGTTCTAGTCAGAACAGGATGATAGAAAATCAATAACAGTACGGCAACTGCGAACATTGGAAAAGCTTGCATGTTGGATCGACGACCAATTGCATAAAGCGATTGGCACTGGCACTTGCAGTGGAGTTCCCGACGTGACATTCGAAGAATATGGCTACTTGGGGGCTAAGAAGGGTGGTCTAGGCCGAGACTATTGGACGCATGTCGAAAAGGAGCAAAGAGACACTACCAAACGTCTACGTTAATAACGGGTTTCGATAGGGCTAGCGAGCCAGGGAGAATGCCCAGTTCCGTCAGGGGGGGAAGAAACAGAGCACGGGAGCGGGAGAAGTCAACGATGACAGTAAAAAAGAATTAAGCGGAACTTGTCTCCCATATAGGGAAATAGCGGATAGGGAAAGGGACGTTGAATAGTGAACGGCAAGGTTACGAGAAAGGAGTGACGGGAGAGACACAAGGGAGAAGAAAAAAATGTTCGGAGAGACCAAGACGAGAGGAGCACGACATGACAAGAAAAGAAATGAAGATAAGACATTGATGAGCATGAGAATAATATGCAAATACATGGTTAACACAAGCGCGAGAGGGGCGTGGAGAGAGCTCATCAGCAGAGTGGCAACAAATTGATTGGCTGGAAAATAGTGCTGATGTCTGTTATATTGATTTTCAACTCAGCTCTGTCGTGGCAGACTATATCGGGCCTAGTGTGCTGCATTGGATGTGGATGCGCGTGTAATGTTTATTGCTCCTATATTCCGCACTATGTGCCGTTACTATAAATTCATAAAATATTAATTGCGCATATTAGCGACTAGCATCTGCTCCGGTTTCGACGTCGTTCGCGTTGTAACGTCGTTCATACCAGCACAAATAGCATATAGGCATTGGGCATTGTTCATGAGACTGTACTTCCGCTGCAAGACATGTGGACATTGTTTCGGGGATCATTATGTGCCGGCGATCACTCTCGCAAGGAATGGTTCTCTCGATGACGATTAAAGTACATAAGAAGGGGCACGGCAGAGACATACAAGATACAAGATGGACAATATAGATACACGAGAGACATGTAAAATATGTGACTGGGTTGCCGGCTAGGCCGGACGAGATATCTGACCGCCAGTGATCATCACCGGCCGGGACAACATCATCGCCGCATTTTGTTTGTCTACTACGGGCGTCTGCTATCTTGGGCTGTCAATATATTATACTCCTGTTCGATTAGACGAGAATTGTAAGCTCATGCTGTTGTTGATTTGCATCCGCACCATGCAGCTCTTGTGACGATCACGGCAATGTCTTTCCTGCGGTCGTGCTCCCTTTAGCCGTGCTCGGGTGCACCGAAGTACTTGATCATATACATATACTCTACTTGAGCATGTACATCTACTCCATACCAAAGTTTTGATGCTGCTGCTCAACAAGTGCATCGCTACTTCTTTCGTCTCTTAAGTACTCCACGGGTATCAGCCATTCGCAAAGACTGCAAGAATGGATGTATGTCTCACCATGCTGCCAAGATGGTGTCCTTTCGACGTCCAAGGAGCGGTGAAAGTGCCGTCAAATGATATGTGATGCAAGGACGTATGTATGATTATCAAGGTCGTGATGTTCGAAGGCTGGACCTTGCTGTCAGAATTATGGAACTCTAGACGGGACTTGAGTCAAAGGAGCTGCGATCGACTCTACTACATGACAAAATGATGGCTGAATGACCCCCAAATTAATGATGAATCACAACGGAACGGGACAATGGGCGCGACGGGCGGCTAGAAAGGGCTTGTGAACGGGTTCCCACGATAATGTACTATTTCGGAAGAGATTCGTTCAGTATCAGGACGACCACTTTGAGTCTTTGCAAGCTCCATATTCCCGGTTGTCCCCATAATTTCCATAAAGCTGATCCTCGTCTGCCGTCCGTGGCGCTTGTAGCTCTCCCTATGCGGGAAGGACGGCGGCGTGGGTCAGGCAGCTGCATGAGAACGGAGTGCCATTTCCAGGTCAGATGCAATATGTGCTGCAAACTCCAATCAGTGTGTCCCGATAACAAACATGAAGCAAATATAATTTGCATGACCCCAAAGGCTCTGCTCTGCTTGCTTTCTCCATGCGGTTCTACTTGGCTGCATGTACGGAGTATGGTGGCCAGTTGTCCTTGTGGCTGCGGGTCTGGCGGCCCGGTCGGTGGAGGAATTCGAGAACGACGTGCACATCACCACCAAGATTGTTGTCTTTGAGGGGTCGAGGACCTTCAGCCGTTGACCTTCCCGCCCCCTTGCTTCGAGATGTAGCTGATCTTCGTTCACGCCCAGATGTGCAAGCCAATGCTACCTAGCCATCCATACCCGTTGTCCGTGCAATATGCAAGCCAACCTGTCCTCCATGATAAAATAAAATAAAAATCATATACTGAGTACCCGCCTCTGCATCGATGTAAGTGACCAGATAAGAGTACGGTTTATCACTGCCGAGAACTCAATAACAAAAGAAATATAATATATAAACACGAATTGACAATAGAAGCCTAAATGGAAGAAGAAGAAAAGTCTCCCGAAATAGATTAAATGTGCAAATCAAACTGCGACAGTGACGAAAGAAAGACCGACATGAGACAGTATGACCGAAGGGGCATTAAAAGTAAGGGATAATGAAACTGGGATAAGGGTGAACAGAACACCCGAGGCCAAAAGATCTTCGACGGCGACGTATGCTTAGATTATTAGTTGGATGAAGCTGAAATGTAGGGATAACAAATAAATTCAATCCATAAATAAATAAATATACGAACAAAACAAAGCACTTGGCTGGAGACAGAGACAGTGCACAGGACCTTAGAGACACCGCATACATGTCTCAAACGAGAAATAAAGTGGCTGATAAATAATATTGTCCACTCATCTGCCTTTTATTACTGTTCAACAGAGGTGTGGTTTCCCTTGGTGGTTGGTCTCGACACTATCATATGCCAATCAGCTCGTTGGCCTCCCAGTGACTTCCCAGCTGTGCTCCATTACGCACCTGACGTCTCACTCCAGGGTCTACATATAAATACTCTCGTTGTGCTTCATCTCGATTATTGCTTGCATGTTCCTTCGACCACACTCTGCCTCTTTGAGTACCCTTCCTACCCATTATCTCTTTGTTTATAACCCCAGAGAATCCCTGTTTTGCATGATCTTAGAAAGCCTGTCACTGACACCCTTCTGGCAGATTTGAATCTGACTTGACCTGCACATACTGCATCGGCTGTATTCAAAATGTCTTCTTCCGAAAGCGGTGTTGTTGCGGTTGGCAAGTCCAAAACCGGAGCCAGCATCCATGCTACTGAGACTACTCTGTCAGAGAAGTCGCGCGGCCATGGCACCATCTCCAATTACCCGCCTCTTGACAAGGCAACCAAGAAGTCATCTCCTGGTGTTCTTGGAAAGATTAGTGCACTTCGTCTCGCTTCTCGTCGTCCCTTGCCCACCGATACAGGCAATGGCAAGTACCTTACTAAGAAGGTGTATACCGGGCTCCTGGCTGATGTCAAGAGTCTGAGCTGGGATGGTACGTGATCCTGTGCGTACCAATACGGATACAAATCATGTCATATCGTCGCAGCTAACATGCAATACCACTTTAGACGTCAAGACTCTTGTCGAGGCCGCAAAGGGCAAGAAGAAGAAGGGCGCACACCTCGTCGATGACAAAACCATGATAATGGAGCGGATCATCAAAGTCGTATCCGGCCTGCCTCACCAGTCTAAAACCCGCGAACTGTTGACTGGAGAATTTATCAGTGAGCTGTGGAACTCGCTGGATCACCCGCCGCAGTTGTACATCGGAGAGAAGTACCAGTACCGGATGGCAGATGGGTCACACAACGTATGCTATTTCCGCATTAGCTCCATTCAGTAACTGGACTTTGACTAACACGTTCGCTAGAACATCTACTTCCCCAGCCTTGGCGCTGCCGGTACTACCTATGCACGGTCTGTGGAGGCTACCACTACTGCTCCTACTGCGCTTCCGGATCCGAGTGTCATCTTCGACTCGATATTCCGCCGCACCGAGTACAAGAGCCATCCCAACAATGTTTCCAGCATTCTCTGGTACTGGGCCACAATCATCATCCACGGTCAGTCGCTATCATATCTATTTTATACCATCGCTCTAGGCAAAGACATTTGCTGATTCGCCTCATAGATCTCTTCTGGACGGACCATACGGACCAAAGCCGTTCGAAGACATCGTCCTACCTGGACCTCTCGCCACTTTACGGTAGCAACCAGGATATGCAGGACACCATTCGTACGTTCCGTGATGGCAAGCTGAAGCCTGATGCATATGCCGACAAGCGTCTTCTCGGTATGCCGCCAGGCGTCAGCGTGATCCTAATCATGTTCAACCGCTTCCACAACTATGTGGCAGATAACCTGGCCGCCATCAACGAGGGTGGTCGCTTCAACAAGCCGCAAGGAAGCCCCGACACCGAGGACGAGAGACTGAAGGCTGCCTGGAAAAAGTACGACAACGATGTTTTCCAGACTGCCCGTCTCGTGACGTCTGGTCTGTACATCAACATCACGCTTGTCGACTATGTCAGAAATATCATCAACGTAAGACTGCCAGTCTCCCAAACTTCTCATACTCAAAACACTAACCAGCGCAGATGAACCGCACCGACTCTACGTTTACTCTGGATCCTCGTCTGGATACGTCGGCTGTTGCTGGCATGGGCAACCAGTCCGAACGCGGTACGGGCAACGTCGTGTCCGCCGAGTTCAACCTCTGCTACCGCTGGCACTCGTGCATCTCAGCCAAGGATGAAAAGTGGATTGAGGAGTTCTACGAGAACATCTTTGGAAAGCCAGCCAACGAAGCCACCATGGCCGATCTTATGGGTGGCTTTGTCAAGTTTGAGCGGTCCATCCCTGAAGACCCTGGCAAGCGCGAGTTTGGTGGTTTCAAGCGGGGTGCTAATGGTCGCTTCGATGACGACAGCCTCGTTGATTGCATTAGCGACTCGATTGAGGACGTTGCTGGTGCGTTTGGCGCACAAAACGTGCCAGAAGCCATGCGCTGTGTCGAGGTGCTCGGCATGATCCAGGCAAGAAAGTGGAACCTGGCTGGCTTGAACGAGTTCCGCCGCCACTTTGGTCTCAAGGCCTATGAGAAGTTCGAGGACATCAACCCTGACCCCGTCGTGGCGGACCAGCTCCGCCACCTGTACCAGCACCCCGACTTCGTCGAACTGTACCCTGGTTTGGTCGCTGAGGATGCCAAGAAGCCCATGGTTCCCGGTGTTGGTATCGCCCCGACCTACACCATCTCGCGTGTCGTGCTGTCTGACGCCGTCGTCCTCATTCGCGGTGATCGTCACTATACAACAGACTACGGTCCAAAGCAGCTGACCAACTGGGGTCATCGCGAAGTAGACTATGACCTCAACGTCAACCACGGATGTGTCTTTTACAAGCTCTTCATCCGTGCGTTCCCCAACCACTTCAAGCAGAACTCGGTGTATGCACACTACCCCATGGTTGTGCCTGCTGAGAACGTGCGCATTCTCAAGGCTCTGAAGCGCGACCACCTTTTCGATTTCAGCCGGCCAACTGCCGTTCCCACGCGTATCAACATCATCACATACGGGGGTGCCAAGCACGTCCTCGAGAAGCAGGACAACTACAAGGTTACCTGGCACGAGGGTCTTGGCTTCCTCATGGGTGAGGGTGGGAAGAGGTTTATGCTGTCTGGTGATACGCCTTTCCACGCAGATCAGAGAAAGTGCATGGGCAGTCTGCTCTACCATGATCAGTGGAAGGCTGACGTCAAGAGATTCTATGCCGAGATGTCGGAGAAGCTCATCACCAGAAAGAGCTACACTCTGGCTGGCAAGCGCCAGGTTGACCTGATCCACGATGTGGGCAACATCGTCCACGTGCACTTTGCGTCGCGTGTGTTCAACCTGCCTCTCAAGTCGGAGGAGAACCCCAAGGGTATCTTCTCCGAGCAAGAGCTGTACATGATTCTCGCGGCCATCTTCATTACCATTTTCTTTGATATTGACCCGGTCAAGTCGTACCCTCTGCGCCAGAACACCAAGGAAGTGTGCGAGCAGCTGGGCAACGTTATCGAGACGAACGTAAAGCTGGCGCTCGGCCTCGGACTGCGTGCCATGTTTTCAGGCTCGTCGAAGAAGACCGACGCCTTGTCCTCATATGGCATCAACATGGCTAAGGGTCTTTCTAGCAAGGGCCTCAGCGCGTATGATATTGCATGGAGCCAGATCCTTCCCACCGCCGGCGCTATGGTGCCCAACCAGGCCCAAGTTGTAAGTAAATCCTCGATTTCCCCATGGCCGTCACTACTTCGTCACAGATTCTAACATTCTTCCAGTTTGCTCAAGCTGTCGACTTTTACCTGTCCCCGGCCGGCACTAAGTACATCCCTGAGCTTCACCGCATTGCCAACTCTCCCGAGTCTGCAGAAAACGACTCTCATCTACTTGGCTATGCCATGGAGGGTATCCGTCTTGCTGGAACCTTTGGTGCCTACCGCCAGGCTGCTGCTGCCGACACAATCGTCGAGGACGACGGCCGTGAGGTGAACGTTGCTGCAGGAGACCGTGTCTTTGTGAGCTTTGTAAGTATCTTTTTCATTTCTTCCACATTTGTCCTCTCCATGTGCTAATGCTCTCAGGTTGGAGCCGCGCGCGACCCCAAGCACTTCCCTGACCCCGAGGAGGTGAACCCCGCCCGCCCGCTGGATAGCTACATCCACTACGGTGCTGGACCGCATGCATGCCTGGGCCGTGACATCAGCCAAGTGGCCATCATCGAGCTCTTCCGTACGTTGTTCCGTCGCAAGAACGTGCGCCGCGTCCCTGGTCCGCAGGGCGAACTGAAGAAGGTTGCCCGTCCCGGCGGCTTCTACGTCTACATGATGGAGGATTGGAGCTCGTACTTCCCCTTCCCGACTACCATGAAGGTAATGTGGGATGAGTAGATGCTTGTTGGTGTTGGTATGGATCCTGTAGCTGCTATCACGTCAGTTTGTTGTTTAATTGCATCAAGTTCTCGTTGATTAACGCTGCTGTTGCTGATATTTCGTTGCTCTTTCTGTATGTCTTTCGTTACCCTAACAAAAATATATCTAAAACCATACAATTCGTGAATGACTGCAGCTAGTAATTCTCAGATGGTAGTCTTACAAAAAATAATGAAACGGTTGATAAAAGCTGATTGTTGACATAGACCGCCCTGGTGACGTTTGTTGATTACGTAATATTGCTAGTACGGATCTCCACTTTTTACTAGCTGAGCTGCGGTGGGGCTACTGCCTAATAGTAGACAAGACGCCTTTCCTGATGACAACCGACCTTGTCATCACCTCTGTCCAACAAACAGCCCGAGATGTGAGTATGATATCGAGATTGTGTCTCTTCGTCTTTAGCTTCACCAATCTAACCTGTCATTTCTCTGCAGGATCGACCCATCAATAAGACTTCGACGTGCCATCCACGCAAACGACCAGCTCCTGGTGGCTCGCATCCTCAAGTCACACCCGTACCTCCTCCACAATCCAGACACCTCTGACGCCGGCCTATCAAACTCCAACCTTCATCTAGCAGCTTCCTTGGGCCATGTGCAGATATGCCAGTTCTTGGTTAATCTCGGCCATGAGCAGGATGGCCCCGCGTTGAACGAGAACCGGGAGACGGCGTTGACCCTAGCGGCTAGAGGCGGTCACATCGAGACTGTGCACTACCTATGCCAAACAGATGCGGACTGGATACTCGGCCAGGACACGCATGGCCGCGATGCCTTGATGGAGGCCAGCCGTGGGGGGCATGATACGGTTGTGCAGATCCTCTTGACCTATGTTCCCGGCGGTGCCGAGGATGCTGTGCGGCGTGAGGACAAGGAGGGCAATACGGCCTTGCATTTTGCTAGTAGTAATGGGCATCTGCTTGTTCTTCGGACACTTCTTGCCGCCGGCGCTGATGCCGAGCATAAGAATGTCTGGTGCTGGACGCCAGTAGCGTACAGTGCGTCAGTGCAGGCTGAGGTCTATCTCAAAGCATTGATCAACCAGAACAAAGCACAGGCACAAGGCAAGGGGCAGCAGTCCGCCCCTGTTGCCGCTCAGGTGCAGTCCCGGAGGTGGAAGTTCGGCACCAGCGACAGTTCAAGCAAGGCAAAAGCAAAGGCGGCCGCAGCTGGCTTGCGGATCGTCCGTGACGAAGACAAGTAGCCAGTTGCCTCTCCCATGCTTGGCGATGCTAAATCCACCTATCGAGTTGGCTTAGCATCTGTCGTAATGACTGGCGACTGGTCATTGAGTATATCATGCGTATGAGTTCAGTCTATATTGTATTAGCAAGCGTGCCACGGCGTCTATTTGTGTGAATCCTACTTCTTGAACGGTTATCATTTTATATCTAGTATATATTCGGGTTGTTTCTTTTTTTTACCACTTGCTGTCCATCATGTAAACATTATTCTCAGGCCACAGTATACTAGGTCCCAGTTCACAAGTGACAAACTTCCTCTCCTTCAAACCTTATGAGACGAAAGAAACATGGCTTATTCCTTGCTATTCTTATCATCCGGCACTGTAAAGGACGCGCACTCATGCCATCCGATGCCAAGTTTTCCAAGAAGACCTCGTCAGCGCTTGATGTCTTCTTACTTTACTAGGTATAAATATCTAGTATTATGTCGCCTCCTTCTCTCTCATTTCACCTTTACTCTCTCTCTAGTAGTTATCGATTTATTTATCAAAAACCCGCACCTCCTACGCGCCGCTCAGTCCCTCGTTGCCAACCAGCTGCCTTGTCTGAAATCCAACGTCGTCACTCTTCCTTGCACAACTTCTTCCTCCACACTCACAGCCAAAAGCCGCCAAGCTGGATTACCACAGTCCAGATTCCCGCCGGCAACCCTCTGGTTTCCCAACAGGACCTCTTCCTTTCCCGGCTACAAAGGTAGTAATTGGGCAGTACTTTGGCTGTGACCAAGGACAAGATCCTTACTGGGCCTGGCTTATTGTTGCCGTGTTCTACGATTCTAGTGATAGGAAGGTTTGGGCCACGGAAATATTTCTTGCCCAGGCAGGAGATCACTTGTGAATTTCAAGCTGCGACCACGTCGGTAGGCAGCCAGCTTGTCACGGCCGAATACCAAGCACTATTAGCTAACAAACTTGTCACAGCGTTCACACTGTGACGACATATAAAAAGGGCACGATCTTGCTATTCGTTGTGCTATAGCTGCGATACACAAGCTTGTTTGCCCAGTGTGTTCACCTGTACAGAATCTCGCATTTCTGTCTTTGGGAGGATCCGACTTTCTAATAAAAGCTCAACTTCCAATACCATTTTAGCGCAATACAAGGGCGGCTATGGCTTTCAATGGCTCCGGGGGTGGAAACCCAATATATGGGCGTGATGGTCAGGGCGGCGCTCCACCGGCACAGGGATATCAGCCCCGACAATTCTCGTATGCGGGTGCTCAACCACGCTTCTACTACACGCCGGTAGCTCCAGCAGCTCCGACACTACCCGCAGTCTGGCCGTATGGAGCACGGCAGTTTTCTCAGGCTCCGGCAATGTACCCCTCTGCAAATCAACAATTTATGCCTCCGGGGACCCGGGTGCCGCAAACATCCCAGCGACCAGCACTGTCCCAGGGCCAGGGACCACAGCCACCGATACACCGGGACTTCCGGAGCTGCAGCATGCGCAACACGACGGGCGGTTTTGGGTGCGAGCCAGGGTACAACTACTTTTTTCCTATGAAGCATACAAAGATCCACGTCCTCAAAACAGGTGTAACGCCACCATGGCAGCTGCCTCCCAACTTTGCCATCCAGTTCCACGCGTGCCATGTGCCAGTCAATACGACTGTGTCCGAGCTGATGAAGGGATTTGGCGCCAAGAACAATGTGCCAAAGCTGAATGTCATTACGGAAGTGTGTCCAGGAGGAGGTGGGAAGTGGTACAAGGGCATCGAGGTGACCGGCGAGTGTTTTGACATGCTCAAGAAGCCCATCAAGGAGCTAGGCTGGGATGAGACACGGACAGGGCTTCGGGGGGAAAAGAAAGTGGTGTACATCTATGTGCAGAGGGACTGATCTACTACAGCTTTGTTACAGCTTTGTTGTTTATACAGAATTTGTCTTATTCTGCTATTGTGCCTTTTGTGTCATTTCATCTTTGGATCAAATTGGGTATTATCGATGCCTTCAAATCACGACGCTTCATAAGTAGCGTTAGGTTTTTTCACGATTATTATTGTTACAACATTACTTTCGTTTCCTATCTTAGTCCCTATCCATTTTCAAACTCAACAAAGGAAATTAAAAGTACAACAGGAGAGTGCATAAGTTCGTGTAAAACTGTATAACGTGCCACATACAATCATACTCAACACGGTTGCATTACAGTGATTATGCCAAACTCTAATAGCCATAGTAGCGAGGCTCGTCAAAGACGTGGTATCTGTGGCCTCTCACGCCCTCGCCACGGAACAGGGCAGGGAAGCGCCAGCCCTCGGGGATCTCATGCTCCTGAACTCTGTGGTTGCGAGCCTCTGCCTCGACATTGAACAGGTAGTCAGTCCGCTCTTGGCTGTCGGGCACCACGAACTTGGCAACCTGTAGCTCGGTATCGGTGATTGTGCTACGGCTAATTCTGGCGTAGCCAATACGCTGCAGGCCTTTGAAGAGAATATACTCGCACCAACGGTCCCAGTCGCTGGGATCGACATCGTGCATACCAGACTTCTTGGAGACATACGTATTGTAGTTGCCCTCGAGTGGGCGGGTGACAAGATAGCTAAGCAGGAAACTAGGACGTGTCGAGGTGCCCATAAGCCGGGCCAGGTACTCGGACTGCTGGCGACGGTCCTCGGGGTCCTCCTCCTGGCCAGAGTGGAATACAAAGACGTCGACGAGCGTGCCATAGACATCGAGGGTGGCGTGGATGGCGGGGGCAAGCTCACCAACCGGGCTAGGGAGCAGGTGGTGGGTTGAGTTGACGATGGGAAATTTGGACAGCAAGGCAGCACCCCAGGTGTGCTTGTTGGGGCCCGGGCCGTAGTCGACGTACATGCCAAGATCCTCGGCGAGGAACTGGGTAGTATCACGGTTGCCCATGATGATACGCTGAAGGTCGCTCTCAAGCAGGCCGATAACGTCCAGCTCGGCTTCTTTGATCAGGTCGCGCATACGGCGTTCAGAGCTCCACATGTCGTTATCAAGACTGAAGTGAATGGTCCAGATACCAGCAGTGATGACACGATCCTCAGCGTGGTAAGGCTTGTAATCGTTGGTAGGGAAGCGGATGAAAGCGGCGATCAAGAAGAATATGTTCAGCACACCGGCAACTCCGTAGTAGTACTTGCGGCGCTGGGTAGTCTGAGCACGCTTCTGGTACTTGGGGGCCTGGCGCGGGATCTTGGCGGTGTTGAGGTTGAAGACACCGCATCCGATCAGAAGCATCATGACAGTCATAATCCAGTCCGTGTGCTCGCGCACAAGGGGTCCACCAGGGACAAAGGCGTATGCAACGACCCAGACGTGGAAGAGCACCATGAAGTTGTAAATGAGAAAGCCAAGACCAAAGGTCAGAGCGGGACTTTTCTTTGATGCGGAAGAGATCAGTGGCACTGCGAGGGCCATGAGGTAGACAGACAAGGTGGTGGCACCGTAGAAGCCGAACCACTCGCCGTACAGGGTGAGAACAGCAGCACCGACAGAGGCAATGCCAAAGGCAGACCAGGACGACACGAGACCAGGTGTAGTCACGCCCAGGAACGCACCGCCAGTCATAGCAAATATGGTGTAGTATGCGTGGGTGTTTGACAGGGGGCCGCGGACCGGATAGCCTTCCCAGACCCAGAGAACCATGGTACTTGTGTCAGACAGCAGCGAGTGCAGGGCGAAGAGGAGGCCACCAATGCTGAGGGCGTAGAGTGCAGAAGAAGACTTGTCGTTGCGCGACACATCACCGCCCAGGACAGGGCGCTTGCGGGTGAAGCGAAGCGCAGCCAGGATAGCAAGAACGAGACCGGTGCCGTTCCAGCCGCCGTTTTCGGCATGCATGATGGGCCAAATAGGGTTGTTGGTGTGCCAGGCAAACTTGGCGATGCTAGACATGAGGAGACCAAAGATGAAGGACAGAACACGGGTCTCGATTTTGGCCTCGTTGGCAGCATCCGAGTAAAAGGTAGCCACCCAAGCCAGGCACTGCATGGAGACACCGAAACCAATGGTGAAGAGACGGTACACGGGATCGTCGACCTTGTAGGCGACCAGGCCGGCAACAGACAGGAGATGGAAGAAGCGTTGGTACTTGACAATGAGATTGCGCAGGGGGCGGATGGCGAGAATGACGGGCGAGAGGGTCGACATGACAAAGGCCTCGTAGCCAGAGATGCCCATGTGCCAGAGAGGGAAATACCAGACCGTCAGGCCCAGGCTGGTCAGGACGGACCAGAAGGCAAAACCGTGGTAGATGTCGGCAGCGGCATCAAAGACATCGGGCCAGGCAAAGCGGGTTGAAAGCGCGGCATTGGCGGCAGCCTTCAGCTTCTCCTTGTCGACCTTGGTGACCTCGATAGCGGAACGGGGGGCGCTGTAGGAAAAGGATGTTTAGTCATTATGCATTTTTGGGGGTGAGGTCAAGGTTCATGAGTGAACAAGGCAGAAGAAAGCAAAGAAAATCCCTGGAACGGAACACGCAAGTCTGGGACGAGTGACGAGGGACGCAAAGCAAAGCAAAACGCAATCGCCCAAAACGCAAATTGAGATATGATCAGTGTGGAACCTTGCTCGGTATCGTGTCCCATACACATGATGCATGCCACCAGCCCAGGGGTCCCACGTCCCACATCCCGTCACCCCAGCATGTTTTGATCGCGTCATCGTTCCTCGCCAGTTTTCATGATGCCCCACCAGCCCAGGTTCTGATAGTTGACATGAACCGCGGATTTACCGTGGAAGCCATTGCACGTACCCCTTGCTAGTTCCTCTGGTGTCCTTGACGACAATCTCCAGGGTGTCAAAGTCCAGAGCAGTAACTGCGTCGAAAGCGACGTCAAAGAGGACGAGCGACCACTCGAAGAAGGCGTAGGTAGTGTAAGCTAAGACACGTTAGTAGGAGTCAGCACTGGGCTTTCTGTGGAAGCTTCCGCGTGTTGCAAGAGTTCAGAGCCAAGAGACATACCACCAGGCACGCGGTGGACCTTGTGCTGGATGAAGAAGTAAACGAGCGGCACAATGGCACCAAAGAAGGCACCAGCCACATATTTGCGGTACTTGACGGCCGTGGCGTTGGCCGGGCTGAGAGTGATACAGCCAAACATCCACGGGATGGTAGCGACGAGGTAGGAGATCATGAAAATGTCGTGCCAGTCGTGGTTATCGGTCGAGGTGACAAAGGTCCAGCCGCCGCAAGTAATGGTGCGGAAGACACCAAAGTAACCGACGGTCTTGGGGAGGGAGTGGCCGGGTTTGGCAGTCAGCAGGTACCAGAGACCGACGAGAGCGAAACGAGGGCCTGTGAGATCGTCAGTAGGGAGGAGTGACTGGTGTGGCGGTAGTTTGCAAAGAAGGACAGACCTGAGGTGATGGCAATGAAGAACATGAAGAACGACCGTTCGGGGAACCGATCGCCGATCGTTGCGGACACGGATGGAAACCATTCTTGCGGGTAGCCGAACCACTCGTTCTGGACAATCTTCTGGTAGTGGAGGGAAATGCCGACAACGAGGGCACTCAGGAATGCAGCTGCAATTGTTAGATTGACGGTCAGACGGTCAGACGGAGCTGAAGAATGGCGGATGCGCACGCGGACGCGGAGTCGTACCATATGCTGCACCCGTGTGCGCCCAGCTGACCCAGCGGCCATTGAAAGAAAGCAGCGCGCCGACATCCTTGTCTTTGTATTTTGAGGACATCGTGGCGGTCGCTGTGTGAAAGAGAGGGGTGGGAGGTGGTGTCGCGCAAGTGAGGTCCAAGAAACCGCAGGTTTTGTGGATGGTGAGATTCGGCCGTAGATGCGGAAGACTCGGAAGCTATGAGTGCGCGAGCCGGCGTACAAACAGAGATGCAACTGGCGTGAACGGCTGATCAGACGACAGAGCTGAAAGAAATAAAGAAAAACAAGTGGTGATGGTAAGAACACGGAAGAAAAGAAGTCGTCTTGTCAGCGAGGCGAGCTGAGAGAAGGGAATGTCGGAATCGCGGGCAATAAGAGCCAGATGGCGCCAAGCGCATCGCGACCACTAACGGCTCAGCGCGTTCGACAGCTAAGCAGCTGCTAGAGCCTCGGCGCCCCTGACACCCCTTGCATAGTGGGGAGACTTATGTAATCAATGGAAGCGAGCCGGCCTGGCCAATAGCAAGCCGGCGTCGGCCAAGCTCTACGTCGTCGAGCTCAGAGTCGCGAGGCAGCTGAAACCAGTGGCAGATCGCGATACTTGGCTGTGGTGTAAGCACTCGGCCCACCTGCCGACATTATTGTCCCTCTCGTTCATCAGCTTCATTGTATCCTGGATGGGGCACCCTGGTTCTTCATTGCATCATATTCATATCCTCCACTTGCACGGCTACGATAGCTTGGCAATCAGCAGTGGAACACAGAACGGTCCAGTCATGGAATAGATAGCAAGAGGCACCACGACGTAACTGAATATGTAGGCATGGTCGGTTGGGAAGGGTAGAATGAAGGTTCGTTTAGATAAAGCCCGCATGAGAACCAGCTTATGTATGTCTTGTTATTGGCCTTCTGTCGAGCTCAGGGAGAATATAAGTAGAGAGGCTACTTTGACCTTCGTCCAAGGTTTTGTTAAGTAGAGAACCTGGTTGTTTTGTGAGCATGGGCCTTAGTAGGGTATTATCTGTGGAAGAGTAAGGTGATCTATGATGCAGGTTGTGGGATAATATCATTTTATTTTCGGTTTTCTCTTATGAATTAGTTAATTTTAAGCTGTTTTGCTTTGTTTATTTTGCTTTATTTCATGTAGGATACAAAAAATGATATGAGAATCTTAGTCTTGTTTAACAGTGATATTTTTGTTTTCTGAAACTTGTAAGAATACTACATGTCTAGAATCATACTAGCTATTTACATACTACCAAACCTATCGTATCTAAGACCTTACTCTCTACAGGAAGTTAGATATCTGTACTGGGTGATTTCTAGCAGAGTTTACAGTATTGATGTACTCTTTCAGCCTACAGGCAACACAGCTCAGCAACGCAATCGGCTTTGGCCCAAGATGTGTGATCCAGCCGGTTATCAAGCACGGAAATAGGCAGACTGCGTTGTTGGCCTTGTCTAGCATTCCGCTCAAATAAGCCATCTTCTTCCGCAATCAACCAATCAAATATGTCGGCCTGCTGAGCGGCCATACTCCATACCCATACCCATAGCTAACTAGGCAGCATTCTGGCCTGATGAGTCAAACGTGATGAAATGCTCACGGCACCTGGCCTAGTGGAATAGCCGACGACGAGTACATTGTGAAAATGCAGGCGCTCTGTATGCTTGGTCGGGTGCGTTGCGGTAATAAACTTGGGGCATCTCCTAATATATGTAGTGCTCAGCCTCACTGTTGTGGTGAGGTGAGATGCAATACGTGTATATAGAGTTGTTCCGCACTTCTTTTCGTTACCGAGAAACAACAGCTTATCCAGGATCTGTTCATCTACACAAGCCAAGCAGATCGAGCTCGACGTACCCTAATCGACTTCACGAGCCTTCAGAATGGGAACTGCGTCTTCCATGACTGCCGACGCCGCCGCCGCCGACGAAGCTAGCCTGTTTGCGACTCCACCGGCCCGGCAGACGGAAAGCCTTTTGTTCACAAAGCTGCCAGCGGAGGTGCGCGCCCATATATTCGCCCATGTCTTGACCGACTACCCCGACACTGCGAGCGAGAAGAAATACAATGAGACGACATGCTACACGCGACCGGGCTATTTCGCACCTCGCCGGAGTGATACAGCACTGCTGCAGACATGCCGGGCCGTGTACTTTGAGAGCTGGTTTCTCCCGTTCCAGCTTCGCGAGCAGGTCCACTGGCTAGCGGAAAGCTCCCGCTGCCCGCCTGAATACAGTGCTGAGGACCGGAGACGGGATGCTATATGGAGCAGAACACTTCGCAAGCTGAAAAGCGACGAGAAGCTTGAAATCCAGTGCATGAGGGTTTTTGCCCAGATGTACTGGCTCGAGGGCGGCCAGCTGGACGACCTGTTGTCATCGCATGAGATCTTCCCACGGCAGCTGATCTTGACGATCCGTCATGCCGACTGGTGGCACTGGGAAGTCGACACCGACTTGTACTTTGAAGGTGCATGGATCAAAAACGTTGCTAGCTGCCTGCCCGACTCGGTCCGCGAGTTCCGTATCGACATCGAGACAGTCAGCCGCAAACGCGCCCAGATTGACGATATTGCAAAGCAGATGAGTGAGAAGTGGTTCTTCAAGCGGAAAGACACAAATGTGCTGTATCCCGATGTGACACGCCACCTGATGACCGAGGCCAGCTGGATAGGGGCTAGCCAGTGGCATGGCAATCGCTGGGTACGCGACGAGTGTGAAGAAGGGAAGATCAAGTTCATTGTAGTGTCAATCCCGTTCCGTCTGGAACACGTCATCAAGAGGGGAGGGGGAGACATCAGCAGTGAGGCGCGTCAGATGGCAGAAACAGGTGATATTGACGATAGAAAACTGAAGTTGTGCTGTAAGGCGGAGTTACGAAGTGTGCAGACATCGCGACGGCATGCTCTCTATGGCATAGACTATGAAGCCGTTTGGGAAGATGAGGAGGAGGAGGAGGAGGAGGAGGAGGAGGAGGAGGAGGAGGAGGAGGAGGAGGAGGAGGAGGAGGAGGAGGAGGAGGAGGAGGAGGAGGGAGAGGAAGAGGATGAGGAGGAAAGATGAGATTAAGAGGACGAGAGTGATGGCAACGAAGACGGCGAAAATGAGCAATCTAGAGAACCGCAAGCCTTCATAATTACACTTATTTAATAGATTATTCAGCGTATTAGAAATCAACCCGAGTTATTCACGCGTCTTAAATATGCGGTATGTAGTGACGCGACGTAAGATTTTTATTGGGGGAAATCATCGGTATGCAATCTGCTTTCAAATTCAAAACAATATTACTGTCCAGCTGCCGTCTAAAATGCGTTTCTCAAGAGCTCCTCAGCCTTTGCAGACCTCAACGAAAAGCTCGCGGGAAAGGGGAGCGGGTGCCTGGTGAGTGTTAGTTTGCATCCCTGATACATCAAATGTCGCAGAAAACCTACGCCTGTCCGCGGAACGACCAGTCTGGCTCAAAAGGTGTTCGGTGGCCGTCCTTGTCCAAGGGATAGTCAAGTGTCATTGTTGCTACGAGGTTCACGAGAATGATCATCATGCTATTCTCAGCCAGGGTTCTGCCGATGCAGACTCGCCGGCCAAAGCCAAAGTTGCCGACTGGGAACGGCTCACCGTTGCCGCCCTCGGCCTTGGAAAGATAGCGTTCTGGCCGAAAGATCATGGGGTCCGAGTACACGTCTTCGTTGTGGTGCATGGACCAGATATTCTGGTACACAATTGTGCCCTCTGGAATGTACATGCCATTGTACACGTCGTCGTTGAGAGCGGCGTGTGGGATACCTAGAGGCGATAGCGGGTTCATGCGGTACGTCTCCTGAAGGATGAGGTTCAGGTAAGGCAAGTTGGGAATGTCCTCCCATGTCGGCAGCCGCTTTGTACCGACAACGCGGTCAACTTCTTTTTGAGCCCTTTGCTGAGCCCGTGGGTTCTGCATAAGATAGAGAACAAAAAGAATTACAGTGGTTGCTGTCTGTAAGATGGTTAGAGCTGTTACGAGGCGCCAAAGCTAAGAGTCCATTTACTTAGACTTACAGTGTCGTTGCCAGCAATGTAGATTGTAGCTGCCGCGCCGCGGATGTCGTCCATGTTAAACTCATTCTCCACACCCTTTTCTGCGTTGGTATTGTAGATAGCCAGGCGGTCATGGGCAAAGCACTTGCGGATGATCTTTTGGTCCATTTCCTGCTTGGCTTGGCTGAATGGGACATTCGTGATGGCTTCGATGGCCCAGCGCCACTTGCGAGCATAACGCAGCCGCTCCATGAATGGCAGCCACGTAGGAAGATGGCGGGCTGATAAAAACAATTAGATATAAAGTTCAGGCGTTCAACTGCATTGATAAACTGGTCATGACTTACTTGCTGGGAACCGGTCAACGATGCTGCTTGCAGGGGCGCCCGAGTTGCTGATTGCTTCAGCGGCATCATCTGCTATCTTGATCCACGGACTGTCAGGCCCGTCGACGTCGACACCAAACGAGATGTTGAGCACGATTGCGACAGCAAAGCGTCGGATAGCATTGTTCCAGCTGTTGGGGTCGTCGGCGATGCTTTTCAGACACAGCAGGGCCTGCTTCTTCTGGTTATCCTGGTACTGACGGACCTGGGATTTACTAAAGGCCGGCTGGAGAATCTTACGATGGCGCTGCATGCGAGGGCCCCAGCGCAGCCACGTCAGCGTAGGGGCCCAGCCCATTCTAAGCCTGTTAATAAGCGCTGGAAAAATTTGGCTACTTTAGCAGTTAAGGACTAACTAACTCTTCAAACATGATGAACTTTGGCCGGTCGCTATAGTTCGCGCCCCGCTTATCCAGCAAGTCAACCGACGCCTTTAGACTGTCCAATACGATCCATTTTGTTCCAAATGTCTCGAAGTACAGCACGTCAGAGCCTGCCGCAGTGAACCTTGGTTAGAATGAGATGCTGTGGTACTGCATGCTAGCTGAATGTAGAACATACTGTATTCGCGTGACCACTTGGCATATTGTTTGAACGCAGCCACAAAAGGGATCTTCCGATAATGACCAAGCACAAACTCTCCAGGCGGTCCCGGGGGCAAGTGGTATTTCCTCTTTCCAAGTATGCGAGGAACCAGATACAGAGAAACAAAGCAAATCGAGGCGGCCGCAGCGAGCAGCACAGCTGGGGGGAGATCGTGGACGCTCATCATTGTGCTTCGCAGTAGAAACTACAAAAAGCCACAAAAGAGCTGGAGTGCGCTTATATTTATTAGAAAACGGCACACCGGAAGCATGCACCTACGGGTACTAGATTCTAACAACCAAGTAGGTCCAAGGCAGGTCAAGCTATCATGGAAATTTAAAGATAGAGGTAGGATACGATAAAGGATGGCTAACTCCTACAAGCTGTAGTTGAAACCGAGGATGATAAGGTAGCGGCCGGCAATATTGCCGGATAGGCAGCACACACATCTGCATGTACGCTTTTATCCTATCACAGGTCGTGCAACATGTCGTCTACATGATTGCTGCTTCCTATCGTTAACGTTCAAATCGTAGTTACAGGTTTCAGCAGATACGAGCGTAAAGTCAGCTTGCCATGATTAAATTGCACTTGATTGTTGTGTTGAGTTTGATAAATAATCATAATTATGAACATTACGCCAACCACCCCTTTTTCAGGCCATCCAGTGCGTCTACTAGCGCAATAACGTCTCCCATCTTTGCGTGAATATCAAAGAGATTCGCAAAATGTGTTTCCTTGCAAGTATCTGCGCACGCTTCTTTGGCAATCTGTTATAAAGTCAACCGAAATGATCATGCTGTGAAGCTCCGACGTTCCAGCTTGAACTTACAATACCACGGAAGCCAAGTCCTTGCGCATCTAAGGCGCTCTGCCGGATCTCACCACCGGTCCGCGCTCCACAAAAGACAAGAGTGTCAACGTTGAGGAACTGAAGCTGCGTCGCGAGGTTTGTGCCAAAGAAAGCGCTCGCAAACTTCTTGTTGATCACAAGGTCGGGCACCACAGACCTATTCTCTTGCACTGCAGTCTCAGGCGCTAGCCCTTCCAAGAACCCAACATGCTGTCGCTCGCTGTCCTTCTCATTGAACGCGCCCAAGACCTTGGCAGATACCTTTTGCTTCCACAATCCCGCATCACGGAGGTTGGCATTCGTAAAGAGAGTGTTTGCCCAGATCACAGGGCATCCACCACTCCGTGCTGACGCAACGAGAGATGCGACAGCTGCTGGGATCGTCTCACCAGTTCCACATGACGATTGCAGTAGCGACTGTGGCGAGGAAGATGAGAAGTAAGGCTTCGCCACATCCAATATGATCAGAGCTGGCCGGACTCCCCAGCCGAGGGGCGCCTGCGTCTTGTTGGAGATGCTCTCTGCATAAGCTGGGTAATCTGAAGCTAAAAGCGCAGAGGCCATTTTAGAGGTTGTCGATTCGTTGGGCAAGGAGGTGCTTTCGTAGATGATCAAGTTTGTCAATGGAATCGTGAATATTGTGTCCTTGCTTCTACGAGTAAAACAGAACGAAAGCTAATCTGAAGTAAAGCTACCGCTCTAAAGTACAAAGTGTTTGTGTTGCAAGCCACAACCTCCCACAGTATCTTTCTTATCAAGTAATGATAAAGCTAAAAGCTAAATAGGCCTTGCCGGCCGGCATTTACATAGCTATTACTTGATAATCGGCATAATACTAATTACACACCACGTCAGCGGAAAGTGGCCGTGTGAATAAATAGAAATAAATAGAAATAAATAGAAATAAATAGAAATAAATAGAAATAAATAGAAATAAATAGAAATAAATAGAAATAAAATGATATATAATGACGCTACTATTTGATTCACATTTACCAAGATAACTAAGCCGAGGGTACTACTCTTTACCAAGCTCGAAGATTATCGTCCAAAGGTGCCCATACATCCATCATTCCGTAGCTCCCAATCCCAAGGAACTCGGACAGCTCGTGTTCAAACGACGTGTCGACACCCGTGCCCTCGACAATATTTGATGGCTCACCTAGAATAACTTCTACTGTGGAGAGATCCGATGTCCGCGCTGCTGACTCTGCTGCTGCCGTGAGAATCTCTAGACTTGCTGGCATTGACCAGCCGACGGAGTTGTCGTCCACATTTGGGATAACGGTGGGCGGACCATCTGACTGTAGCATGCATTAGTAAGATAGCTTAAATGGTTGCTGGCACATCTTTACATACCTGTAGTGGCGCATCGCTTGTTCCTTCAGAGGACCTTTGCTGGCATGATGAAGCAGCTTTTGTCAGAGACGCAAGCCATTTTGATGCTAGTGGCCAAGTGCTTTGGAACTCTGCCAGCATCTGTAGACACTGCGACAGCTTGGGTATCGCCGACCGTGATATCTCATGACAGACTAGAGCCTGGGGTATTAGTGTACAGCCCTAAAGAGCCGCCAGACTTGAAGGGATAGTCAACTTACGCTGCGGTGTTCGTATTAACTGCAGATACAGAGTTCCACACGTGTATAGAGAGAAGAGCTGAATTTGCGTCAGTAGACCGTCATCTGAGCGGTTGCTATTCGGGTAGAAATCATACCAATATCGCGGAAAACCCCTCTGCCTCTGCCCTTGTTGACATGAACCACTCTACTGGCTCCATCAGTCCCTGCACATTCTCATAGAGCTCACCAGCAACTGTGTCCCAAAATGATACCGGCGAGCCGTCACTGCATTGGCTTGTTACATCGGATACCATACTGTTTGGGGTTAGTGATTGCATATAGCTGGCATAACTTGCAGGGGTGCATCATATGCTGACCGTTGTGTTGTACTTACACATCGAGGAAAACGCGGCGCACGACAATGTTGGCTAGCCGGATGACCATAACAACGCTCAGGAAAGCGAGATGGACTTGTTCAGCACTATGGCCGCGCATGTTCCACACGCTCCAGCGGTGGTTGTCTGGTATTCCCTTTTCCCAGTCCTTCAGCTCACGGCACATCTTTGCAAAGCTACTGTGGGGGTCCCACGCAGGGAGGCCATTTGACAGAAAGTCAGCTGGCTGTGCACTGCGGGCCACCCTCCCCCAGAGGCTATGTGCCTGAAGCAGAGTTGCAAATATAGAACGCGAGGAAAGCGATACCAACTCTGGATGAAGCTCTGCAGCTTTTGTACCGGGCATAGCCGCCCGCGCAGCAGGAAGCCGGCCAAAAGCAAAGTCACTTTCCTCACACGGTAAAAGAGCTGTTATGTCCTCAAGGCTGAATGGAACCGGCGATGCGTGGCTCGTGTGGAGGTTGTCCTCAGCTGTGCCTGTTAGTAGAACTCTCTTAGGCGGTGGCTGCATTTTGTGCTTACTCTCCAGTACCCAGAACGTCCTCCTGGCTATCTCCGCCTTGACAATGTCCTCAGTTGTGGCATTCTCTGACAGTTTGTATGTCTCTTCACGGTGAAGACGCAGCAGTCCGGCCACTTAGAATGTTAGTATATGTAGCGGGCGGGAGTAAACAAGGGACTTTAAACTGACTCCTGACAGCGATTCCCATATGCGTCTACCAAAGTTAGCAAAACAAGTACAATGGAAACAAAGATATGCAATGCAGGTACCTACAGAGCTTCTGACTTTGTCACCGTGGCCCCATTGAGACAGTGCTAGAAGTAGAAATGCTTGTACATTTTCAAGGGCCGGGTCATACATGCAATTGGATACAAGTAGTGATGCGTGGTGCATAAAGTATTCACTTGCTGCTTGGCTGCTCCCATATCGTCGAATCAGACATGGTGTAAAGCGACATGATACACTGAGAATGCTGAAAATGAGGAAGGGAGGGATGGATGTTATATCTTGTGATAGCTTCTCAAGAAAAAGTCGTTTAGAAATGAAGCCTACTTGGAAGCAGCAAGTCCACATCGTTTTGCATCCTTCGATGACTTCTCTCTGAGGAGGCAAAAATGTGTGAGGAGGTTGTGCAGTACCCGACAGTGATGGTGAGCTGCTGGGCGTGGGGAATGGGGGACCAAGCGGTAGATCCGCGCCACTACATATTGAGATGAGTGAGTCTCCCAAACGAACGGCAAGCAGGCGAAGAAAACACACAGCACTTACCTTATGGGGGCCACCACAACGCTGTCTTGGTCAGGAATAGCTGTAGCGACATTATCCACGACGGACTCATCCTTATTCCTCTGAGCCTTCTCAACACGGTACTATCAATTGTCAGCCTCGCTATCTTCGTTTAATCAATGTCTGTAGAGGAGTGTAGGCTTACCCCACGATCAAAATGACTGTGGCCACGTGTGGGAAAGAAACTACCATTGTGTTAATGGTCACCCACATATCGTGGCTAGAAAGTGGACATAATATTACAGAACGCAGAACTTACCAAGAACTCGTGGACTGACCACCGGCACGCTGGCAGCCGTCGCAAGGCGCGTTGCCGGTATGTGTAACACACTTGGTCCGCAGGCGACGGCATCTGTAATCGAATTAGCAACCTGACAATTTATGTGTTCGTTGAATTCTCATGTATTCCGCAACAAACCTTCGACACGCAACGCTGGCCCGTCTCAGTTTCGGGGGCACTTGCCCGGCACTGGTCACAGGAACAGGCGCATCGTCATGGGGCTCCATATCCGGGACTTGTATGGGTGAGTATGTGTGTATGTGCGTGGCGGATATCAGAGTGGTTTCGTAAAGATGACTGAATGCTACAGCCAGTACATTGTCTGACACGGGGCATACCCAGATATAAAATGCCTGCCGAGAAAGTGAATGCCAACGCATGATAAGCAGCTGTCGCGGCCGGCAGAGTCCCCACAGTCCGGCACGGCTGTCTTATCTGTATCCACCCAATGCCGTTTAGTAGATATAGTGAGCTATGATGATAAGCTAACTACCATTTAGTCTCGTTTGGTGCACCTATGAGGTAGTTTTTGGAAAGGGTCCGGGGCTGGTATCTTACGTCGAAGCCGTGTTCCGGCAGGCAGTGAATTGAGACACTGGCCATCAAGATATTCCCATCCATCTAAACTGGTCTTATCTTTACATAGCACGCTCGTTTCGGCAGATTGTAATATCTGGCTCCAGCCCGTTATCAAGTAGAGCTGCCTTTTGCATTCGGATCAGATTGCATTCTTCTCTCATTCGACTTTGGGCTATTTTGTCCTTGCTTGGGCATTTACTTCACAACTCTAGACACTACTTAGTATCTTATCCTCCTATTCTGCCCTCGATTACATAGCGCAGCCGAATCGTACTTTTTTCAAGTCTCGCCAGTCAACAATAACAATGGGCGAGTTCGTCTCCAGTACCGAAGCAAACATGGGTATTGCGGTTTCATCAGACGGCACAGCCACCGTCACCAGCGTATCTGCAGCGGAAGGCTTCGAGTACGAGCCCAGCCAAGATGACCCGTACCGGTACATGCAGGGTTTCGGGAATCGCTTTGCATCAGAGGCCATGTATGTTGAATCTTCATCACGTATTGAACTTGTGCATCTACTGACATTTCTTTCTGTAGCCCTGGCTCACTGCCGGAATGTGGCCGCAATGTGCCTCAGCGGAGTCCATTTGATTTGTACTCGGAGCAGCTAAATGGCACGTCATTCATCTCATCTCGCCAAAGCCAGCTACATGTGTATGTGCCAACTCAATTTTAATGAAGATGTTCTCAAAATTTGCTAACAATAAAGGTGGATGTATCGTGTCCGCCCATCTGTTGCGCATCGGCCACTGGCTCCCATGCTACGAAACGATGACGTGCAGGCCTGCTTCTCACCGATGAACCATTCCGTGCAGTACACCCCTCTCACCTACACCTGGGGTCCCCTCGATATTCCTCCAGCCGACACAGGAACTGTGACATTTGTCAGTGGACTGAAGACTATGGGAGGCCATGGCGACCCCACTAACAAGGAGGGCATCGCCATCCACATGTACGCGGCGAATACCAGCATGACAGATGAGGCATTCTGCAACAACGATGGTGACTTTCTCATCATTCCTAACGAGGGTCGCCTTGATATTCAGACGGAGCTGGGAAACATTTGGGTCAAGCCTGGCGAGATTGCTGTCGTGCAGGCAGGCATTCGGTGGAGAGTTAGCCTTCCCGATGGCTTCGCACGAGGCTACATCCAAGAAGTCTATGGCACACACTATGAGCTGCCTGACCTCGGACCGCTAGGCAGCAACGGCATGGCCCTCCCCAGAGATTTCAAAACACCGGTAGCAAGCTTCAACATCGATGACTCTAAGTGGAAGGTAGTCATCAAGCTAGCTGGAAAGTTTTACAGCTATGAGCAGGCGTGGACTCCTTTTGATGTTGTCTCCTGGCATGGAAAGTAAGTGAACGCTGCTGGAAAGAACCACATTTGAGCACGGCTGACATTCTTGTGTATAGTTACGCCCCGTATAAGTACGACCTCTCCAAGTTCATCTCTTTCAACACCACGCTCAAGGAGCAAATTGATCCTACGGCACACACGGTCCTCATGGCGCGCTCAAAGATCCCGGGCGTGTCTCTGACAGAGTTTGCGGCATTCTTGCCCAAGTGGCAGACAAGCACAAACACGTTCCGCCCTCCTTACTACCACCGCAATATGGCCACTGAAATTGGCGGCCTTATCTATGGCAAATACGGTGGTAGTTCGCGGCAGCAGGTTGCTGGAGGGCTCTCTTTTGAAAATAGCTACATGCCTCACGGTGGTAAGTCCCCTTTCTGTGTATCTGACTTAACACATGACTGCCAACGTGGACTGATGTTTTCCTTTTCTTTCAATCAAGAAACCTACGACACCTGGATCAAGGCTACTACAGATTCGCTAGAAAACGTTCTTGTAGGCACGGAAAGCCTCGGTTTCATGCTGCACATCAGCTCCCATCTCTCGATAACCACATTTGCCATGGAGCGCCACAACTGTATCCGTCCACAGCAGGTAGAGCTCTGGGATAACGTGCAAGCCTGCTTCTACGACCATATTCCGGCTATCAACGCAATTCTGTTGCAAAAAGGACTCAAACCAATGTCAGTTCCAGCACAGTCGGGCCTGAGAAAATAGGTTCGCGTATTTGTCTTGTGGGGTATCATTATACAGAGACCTTAACAAGTCTTTAGCAGTGCCATTCATAGATCTGAGCAAAATGAAGCGTTAGCAGTGCATATTGGAATACCTTCCTGTCCGTAAGCTGTACGTTAACAGTTAGTGTAAACATGTCCGCTATATCTTAGACAGGGCAGGGAGAAAGATAACAGGACGCCTAGGCGGCCCATAATAACTAGGTCCGGTGAGAATGCTTGTCTCGTGTGCATTGGTAAGTGTATAAGATGATTGGCTACAGGCAGGTACTAAGGCCCATCTAGGAGGGAAGTGCTATTAATCTCTTATTACTTGTAGGGGTCTGGCCAATGGCAATCTGGCGTTGCGATTAGTGGTAAATAAGATAACACTGATTCCGATGTGGCTGAATACTACCCCGGCAGTGGCCTGGCACATACGATGAGTGCCAGAGGCAGAGTTGTAATAACCTAATCTCTACTGGGACATACTCGTAGAAGGGCAGATGCCCGCGCAGCCTAGGGCTCAATCGCACATCTTGTAACAGACCATTCCCAATACTCAACCGCCGGCGACGACCCGGCAAACTTCAGATAGGCAAATGCCGCCAAGAAACATACCGTGCTCGACCCTGACACGCGTTTACGTCGCAACACACATGCTTTCTTAATGATATAAACACACATCGAGTGTCTCTATCATTACTTATTCCTGTGCTGCCTCGATCATTGTCTACGTCAAAACACCTAGAAGGCAGAGCCAGCAGCAAACTCAATCTTTTCTCCAGCCCCCCCAGCTTTCCATCTCTGCTAGTTCTTTCATTCTCCCGGCTCACCGCCATCGCCAGACCCTGTCATGTCGTCTTCACTCAACGGGTCCGATCCCGAGAAGGGAATCAAGGCCACCAGTGAGGCGCAACCAGTACCTGATGTGGACGTCGTCGAAGGCGAGTCCCATCTTGTTCCGAGCTCAGGATATGACCGGATGTGGAAAATATTGTCCTCGTCTGGCGTTGAGCTTCGTGGCGTGCAACCTGTGCCCGAGGAGCTCCGTACTGATTCGGCCTTTAACAAAATCTTTACGGTTTGGTGCACAAGCCTACTTTGCCCATTGCCGTAAGTCTTCAGATTCCCTGAAAGAAAATAATGCCAACTGCTAACACCCATAGGATTGTGACGGGTATGCTGGGTACACTCAGCTACGGCATGAGTCTCCGCGACACGTCTCTCATTATTCTCTTCTTCTCGCTCCTCATGTGTGCTGCACCCGCTTTCATTGGAACCATATCTCCCCAGACCGGGATGCGCCAGATGGTCCAGGCTAGGTACTGCTTCGGCATGTATCCAAACATTTTGGTCGTTATCCTGAATATGTGCACACTCTGTGGTTACAGCATCATCTGCCTTGTCACAGCTGGCCAGACTCTAGCTGCTGTGTCGGGTGACCATATTGGCTCTACTGTGGGCATTGTCATTGTTGCAGTATGTGCAATGATTCCCGCGTTTGGTGGCTTCCAGATCATCCACAATTACGAGAGATGGGCTTGGATCCCAGCCTTGATCGCAATTCTCGTCACTGTCGGCTGTAGTGGCTCGAAACTCCACCATCAGGTCGTTGCCACTGAGCCCGTTACTGCTCCCACGGCGATTACATATATCAGCTTTATCGCAGGTTACATGCTTCCTTACAGCACGACAATTGGTGATGTTGCTGTTTATCTGGGCCCGAACCCACCAAAGCTGCGTATCTTCCTGTACGCGTGGCTGGGAATCTGCTTGCCATCTATCTTGTTGATGGTCTTGGGCGCTGCTATTGGAGGTGCCGTCCCCAACATCCCATCTTGGTCTGCTGCGAACGACGCGGACGCAGTTGGTGGAATTCTTGTTGCCATGCTTGAGCCGGCTGGTCACTTCGGCAAGTTCATTGCCGTTATTCTTGCCCTGAGCGTCATTGCACAAATATCTCCGGGCTTTTACTCGGTTTCACTCAATTTTCAAATTATTTGGCCCAAGTTTGCCAAAATTCCGCGAATTATCTTTGTTATTGCCATCACGGCCATTGATATTGGCGTTGGCATCAAGGCTGCAGAGTCCTTCTTCGACTCACTGGAGGACTTTCTGGGCATCATCAGCTACTGGAGCGCGGGTTTTACTGCAATTCTCCTAACAGAGTGGTTTGTTTTCCGCAAAAACAACGCGAAAAGTGTTGATCCATCGATTTGGAATAATGCCAGGCTTTTGCCAACAGGTCTTGCGGCACTTGCAGCACTGCTGGTTCCATTTGGGCTTGTCGTCCCTGCCATGGATCAGGTTTGGTATGTTGGACCCATCGCCAAGACGACTGGTGATCTCGGCTTTGAGTCTGCGGCTGTTCTTGGCTGCTTGTTCTACATACCTCTACGGTATCTTGAAATCAAGCTCACGGGCCGTATCTAGTCGATTCTCAAGATAAGCACCTTGACTACTCATTCTCATATACGATAGACTGTGACGGAATCTATTTTATATACCTATATTTCTGTTGACCTTACCTTAACTCTCAAAAAATTCAATATAACTATCTTTACCAAATTCTATACTCGTAAATAGCACATTTTGTACCACATGGTCGATGATGCTTCGTCCTCAGATGCTTGACAAAACATTTACTCGATAGCTCTATCTTGTAGAACTTCTAACTAACCCAAATGTACGAAAAGGTGTATTTGACGCGGAGATAAGACAATGCTGATATGTGCGAAATACAGTGGATCTCTTCAGATGCCGCATCGTTTTAGCAGAAATGCCGGCCGGACTATGAGACCGGCATAAGCGCACAACTGGCCACGATAAAAAAAAATGATATCAATCAAGGCTACTACGAAGCTCTTCCATAGATATAAATTATATATTGCTACCTCTTGTTTGTCGTCAGATGCTCAGTCCTACATATTAGTAGCCGCTACATCACACAAGTCAAAACCACCACAACCATGCCGACAGCCCTCGTCCAGTCACATCCTTATTACGAGGCTTCGAAAGCTGCCGGATTCCATAAATCACTAGGATGGGGTAGCAAACCATGTCTCATCTTGATTGACGTGTGTCGGGCATACTGGGCTGAGGGATCGCCATTGTCTCTCTTATCTGATCTCGCCGGCACCTCTTCCCCCGAAAGTATGACCCGTCTCCTCGCAGCGGCCCGTGAAGGAGGAATCCCCGTTATATGGTGCCAAGTGCGCTATACACATCCTACAATGGTTGACGGCGGTGTTATGTACAAGAAATCGCCTGGGATTTCGATTTGGCAGGAGGGCGACCTGCGGGGAATGGACGCATGGATGCCCGGCCTATCTCCCGACTGGGACAATGAGGTCGTGATATTGAAGCGCAATCCGAGCGGGTTTCTAGCGACAAACCTGACAGGCCAGCTCAATGCCCTCGGTGTCGACACTATTGTGCTGTGCGGTGTAAGCACTAGCGGATGTGTACGGGCGACAGCAGTAGATGCGTGCGGAAATGGATTTCGGTGCAAGGTGGTGGAAGAGGCCAGTGGTGACCGCAGCGTAGAGATCCAACGAGCAACTTTATTTGATCTTGATGCAAGGTTCGCCGATGTGGTGGACGAACAAGAAGCGGCTACGAAGATGAAGGCCGGTTGGCTGTAGTATTTGAATCACTTTGTCCAGTTTCTACTATCTTGCAATCAATGCTTAATGATAGTAAAATATAATTGCTTATTGTATACGTGTCATCCCTATTTTTATTTACAAGGTAAATATATCCACAAATAAACAAATGGCAACATCTAATGGAAATTTATGTTTTCCTTTTCTACTTATACTCTTTTTTTTTGTCACTGGAATGATAATATACATTATAAACTACGAATTAAAGTATACTTGAAAATATACAAGAGTAATATTTGAAGTATAATATTTAGGTTCGGTATTTTACAACTAGTCGCAAACACAATTATAGGGTTATGGACGACCTGTAAAGCATGATATATTTCATGTATTTTCGTGTTAAAGAAGATCCTGTATCTGACACTACAGATACAAGGTAGGTAATGCAAAATCTACAGTTTAATAGCAAAAATAAAGAGAAAAACCAAACTACACTGGAGTTGTGGTGTCTGCCTCGGTCGCAGATGCGGCGCTGCGAACATACTGACAGAATTCATCACCCATGCAACGATCCTACCGACCTGCCTTGCAACCCAGTCTATTGCAGTGGTCAGATACGAGCTCTTAAGTTCCGATTTAAGTCGTTACTATATACACACCTAATGCATCTGTGGCATGCCCTGGGGTTTGTTTGGTCTGCAGATGTGCACTCAAAATCGTGACCACCACTGCAGATATAGCCGACTCCTGTGCAGACACCATTATCCCGTAATATTAGCATTGCGCCAAGTCCATCAGACAGGTTTAAAGAATCACCGCACTGCCACGGCAGAGATGATCGAGCTTTGTGATACATTGCAGAGGGGACCCTCGTCGTAATAAGAATGAGAGGAAGTGATGACAGTCGCCGAGTAATAAATGTGGAAAGATGAAGAAGAAATAGGCAGACGGATAATTAAAAACTATGTTATATGAACGAGGGTAGTGAAAAGCTTCTGCAGACCACATGAGCATTAAGTATAGACGGCGCACTCAAAATTATAGCCAACGAAAGATCCTGAGCCTAGAGGTCACCAAATGCAATGGAGCTGAATTCAGTATGTTTTCATCTTGACAGGGGTTGATGTCACAAGAAAGGAGGCTGAAATGGCAAGCAGGATTCTTAAGAGCTCGCTTTGATACTAGTTCAAGGCAGTCAACGACCGAGAACTGGGTATTCGGAGATGCTGCTGGTCTAGAACATACGGTGGCTTTAAATATATTTGGTGTGCCTGGGAATCGACTAACCGTTTCTAGTTCCAACAGAGGAAAGCTGTATGTCTTTTATGTTTCCGTTGGCGACATTTTATCATCTTATAGTCCTACCCCAGATCAGACTACGGAGTATCATCGAGCACTATGTCGTATACAATGCGTCAGGCTCCATGGACTAATTATGTAATCACAACCTACGGATATTTGGACGGCGTGTTGAGAAAAAGCATAAAACTACTATTGCCACAGACATTTGTCTAGGTGTCTTCACTTGCACTATAGGCGTAGTGGAACAGTTTCGACCGTTATGAGGCCTGGACGACGCATCCTAAAACAGACCCAAAGCGTTTGGACCAGAAGCCGTGATATAAGAGCGAAAGCGGTGTCAGAGACACCCATCGCAGCATCACCAGGAGTCCAGTCGAGTGTCAGCTGAGGCATTGCCCCTGCACAAGCTTTCAAGACAATCAAGTGCTAGTGATCAAGGTCTTATTGACTTTATCAGTGATTAAGCCGTTGCTATTTATTTTCCCAGTTCATTCCATACATTTCTGATACTGCAGAAATCAACGCCGAAAGAATTCTCTGACTCTTCCCACCATGTCGATATAAACGGAAGGATATCAGCGTTGCCATAGTTGACGCTGGACCAACCAAACATGTATTATAAGTGGACCAGTAGTTTAAATATCCGGAGCCAGTATTCACCGAGTCTGGTTCTTTTGTTGACGTCGATCTTTTGCTTTAGTAGTGACATTTTCTGAATACGAGTAAAACGACTGGGTTATCAAAAGTAGGAAGCTGGCCCGGGCTTCCTCCTGTTCCACCTACCTAACTAAACACCTACCACTACCGTTGCTCGTGAAGCAGACGGCAGACGTAAAATATGTCAAGGAGGCCGTGCCGGGCTCTCCTGGCGGGTGCTAAGAGGCCCAATTGCAACTTCACGTATAACTAAGGGCATGATGCGCAATAGCTTGGTTGGGAGCAATTTTTGCTCCGGAGAAAGAAATACACTTTTGGGCAGATACATAAAACGATTGGGTTGGAGCAGAAGTACTTGTCTATTGAATACATTAGTAGCGATGGAACTAAGTGAATAAGGGAGATGATCAAAATCAGCATCGTGGTGACCTCTCTTTTAATCCTCGCGGAGTACCTTTTCTCTCTTGTCTTTCTTTTTTATTTTCTCTCTTTATTAATTATATATGAGGCCAAGAGGCGGGATATGAACTCGAATATATACACTACTTTCGTACTCATTTGGCTAGCGATAGTCTCCAGGAACTCACCGAGGATTAAGAGGTTCTCGATTTCATCGTAGTCGCCATTATCGTCAGTATAGTGGCGATGTTTCTCACGATGCCTACTATTACAATAGAATACGAGCAAATTAAATGGGAACGTTACAGCACTGACTAAATCCAGAACTTCACCCCTTTTTGAGTACATAGTCGTGGTCGTATTCGTCGAGATGCATGAAGCTAATTTAAATTTTATTATGCATTTTTGGTGCCAAATAAAGCGAAAACATTGCTCGGGGAGCAAGCTCTTGCGCATTACGCCCTAAAGGCCAGAGTCGTAGAAATAGCACTAGGGTGTTGAGAAGACTACGTTGGGAATGGCAAACGTATTCGAGAAGTAAACTCTGGTGTCGCTCGTGATGTTTATGTTGAAGACATTGGACAACGAGATTGCCTGAGGAAAACTACCCTGTCTTCCGCGGCCAGAAAAGACTAGGGGTAATATAAGGAACGGTGAATGGCAGAAAGCCCCTTTTCAAGAAATTAAGAGTTTCAAGAAATTAAAATGTAGTACAAGACAACCACGAAATGCTGGAGCAGAAAGAATATCCGTACGAAAGGGGTACTAAAAGATCAGAAAACAAATCCCCGACTCTACTGGACTATCAAGTCACTACACATTTCTTTGGCCTCATTGGCATACACACTTTGCCGCATGACCTTAAAACATTTTAAGTCGGCGCTGCTTCCTTTCAAGAAATAGATATCTACTTGCCCTGCACAACATCTGGCCCCGACCGAGACTGCCAAGATGAATAGTGATAACTCGAACACTTTTGCTCTGCGAGAGAACCTTCAACACTCCACACTAGTATCGCAGTCACAGACGATTGACTTTTCAAATGTCAGCGAGGCAACAAAGAATCGCGGATACTACCATCCACAAACTGCGGCACACAACAACGTGCACAGCCACGAGGGCCGACGAAAACGCATGGCTGTGTTCATCTGGATCACAGAAATACTCATGCTTGGGGTTGGCGTACTGTGCTTGATAGGAATATACGCAGTCCTGGCCACATACGACAACTCACCATTACCCAAGTTCCCATACAGCGTCACCCTTAACACAATCATCTCACTTCTCACCCAGATTCTGACAACCACCGTCGGTGCAGCTACCGGTGCCATCATCAGCCAATGCAAGTGGAACTGGTTCTCTCCAACGAAGTCTGGGGATCACCAACTCCGAAAACTCAGTGACTATGTCACATTCGATCAAGCAGCACAGGGTCCGCTGGGGGCGGTCAAACTGCTTTTAACTCGCCCTAGTATGATCATTGGGAGTGGTGCGGCTGTGGGTGCACTTCTTGTCCTAGCGATTCCGGTTGTCGGATCATTCACGCAGCAGTTGGTGAAATATGAAGCCCGGTCTCTCGTGTACGCCAACACTACATTCAATACTGCGGTGGGAGTTCCTACCGTCCCATCGTCAGCATTCTACGACGCATACTTGACCGGGCCCATTCTTGCATCCAAGGAAACGGCCCTGGCATGGAAGGGTGGCTTTAGCAATGCCGTTTACAGTGCTGAAGCCGGAATTGACTTCAACATCACCAGCAACTGCGTTACAGGCAACTGTACTTGGCCGGACTATGCGACACTGGGAGTCTCTAGCATTTGTGTGAACAGGACAAGTGAGGTTGTCAAGAGTTGTGACAAGACCGGCCAGGTGTGCACGTATGCCATGGCATACGGGTCGGGCCCGACTGGCACCTTGAGCTACCACTACGGAACATACATCAATGCAACTCTTGATTCTGATTCATCTGGAACAGCAGCTGTGTTGAACGAGACATCCTCATACGGCAATGAGATTTCAAGAGCCACCTATCTGTTTACAGAGGACGGAGGAACCCCCAAGGCAATCACGTGCAGTTTGTATCTAGCCGTTCATACACGGCGAACCACTGTTCTGAATGGTATATTGACAGACAGTATTGTCTCTACATTTCCCAATGCCTCAGTGGCGGATGCTGGCAAAAAGATCAAGACAGCCGAGGTCGGTAGCAGTGCCTACACCAATATTTCCATGATACCGTCAGCGTCAGATGGTGATCTGTTTTCGCGAGGCAGTCCATCAGCCATTGACTATGGCATCTTCCACTTTAGTTGGTCCACGATAACTTGGTTTACCAAACAGTCAGTGTCGACGTTTGCCTCAGGTGGTATTGGAGAAATCTCATACTCTACAGATCTTGCTCGTGTCTTGTTCAATTTGGACCAGGGAGTCTCTATCAACAACCAGACTTTATCACTTTCAGACGATGAGGGCGGTGCCGTGGGATACCTCTACAAGAAGCTTGCCGACAGTTTCACTGTCGTCTTGCGTAGTGATCCATCCTCGACAGGCACGTCTGCTCAAAATGGGACCTCATATAGGACAGAGACTTTTGTGGCGACAGATTGGAAATGGTTTGCGCTTCCTAGCGTATTGCTCTCTATCACAGGCATTCTTCTTGTCTCAGTCATGTGGCAGACATCTCGCAATGGGGTTGAGCCATTTAAGGGAGACTCACTTGCAGCTCTTTTCACAGGTGTTCTGCCGGCACAGGCCGTGGCGCGAGTTGCAGCACCTCCTGATTCGACGGATGAGATGTCCGAAGTGGCTGACAAAATGCATGTCAAACTGTCCCGCGACAGGAATGGCCAGCTTGTGTTCACCTCTTAGTATATCGTGGTTATTGTCAGGTTCTGGAGACAACTAGCTAGGCTTTAATAGACTCGATGCTTTGAATCGAGAATGTCGACTTGAAGTTGGAAACTGCGCATTGATTAGACGGCCATTCTGCTGAACTTGATCAGCCAAGATAACGTGGGATGACTGCTATTTCTACTTCGTTTATTACCCTGTTAGTCAATAGATAACGTAATTAAGAGACAATAAAATCGCCCACAGATGCAGTCCCGTGTCTTAGCGTTGGGAGAGATAAGGCCAGACCGCTGTTAGTATCCTGAGTTCAAAAGTAGATAAAATAGCGACAGGAGTAGTATATGAACGATTCGCGTGCCACCAATCCTGTCATGCAAACCCTGTCATTGATGCAAACCACAACACCCCGAAATGGCAGCCTCTCGCTCGACGACGAAGGTTATTGTCGTTGGCGGTGGTGGCACCTTTGGTGCGTCCACTGCTCTGCACCTATTGCGCAGCGGCTATACACCGGAAAACATTACAGTGCTCGACACCTTTGAAATCCCATCCGCACAATCCGCAGGAAATGACCTGAACAAGATCATGGGTGTCCGGCTTCGGAACCGCTGTGACATCCAACTCAGTCTTGAGGCCCGCGACATGTGGAGGAATGACGAGCTGTTCAAGCCGTACTTTCATAACACAGGACGCGTAGGTATATCATATACATATCTATATATTGACAAGCACTGACATTTTAGCTGGACTGCGCCGTATCCGAAGAAGCTATCTCCTCACTACGGGAGGAGTATCAAGAGCTGCTGGATGCAGGTGTTGGCCTTGAGAAAACAAACGATTGGCTGGAAACTGAGGAGCAGATCCTGGCTAAAGTCCCACAGCTGGATGCGGGGAAGATTAAAGTATGTACGCCTGTGGCGCGATTCTCATCCTTCGTGGAGATGCTGACTATGGAAAGGGATGGAAAGCCATCTTTAGTGAGGACGGTGGATGGCTAGCTGCAGCAAAGGCGATTGATGCAATCGGCCGGTTTCTCAAGGAAAACGGTGTCAAGTTTGGGTTTGGAGGGTAAGTGACCCAGGCCGTTATTCCTGACCTTACTTACACCTTAGACGACTAATATCATAGCGCTGGATCGTTCAAGAGGCCCCTGTTTAACGGGAACACCTGCATCGGAGTAGAAACTACCAATAACACACAATACTTTGCCGACAAGGTGGTCTTAGCAACAGGCGCCTGGTCTCCGACCCTTGTCGATCTCCAGGACCAGTGCTGTTCAAAGGCAAGCCAGCCTATGCTGTGGTTCGTATACAGTGCCTGTCAACTAACCGATCTAGGCATGGGTGTTTGCCCACATCCAGCTGACAGAGACCGAAGCTGCAGCATACAAGGGTATTCCTGTGGTTTACAACGAGGACGTTGGCTTCTTCTTTGAGCCAAACGAGTGAGAATTCTCTTGCCGCGTTCCATTAAATTCGGTTGCTAACCACGCCAAACATTATCTAGACATGGTGTGATCAAAGTCTGCGACGAGTTTCCAGGATTTTCGCACTTCCAGCAACACCAGCCATACGGCGCAACTTCGCCCAAATCCATCTCTGTTCCTCGGTCTCACGCACAAAATCCTACGGATACCTACCCAGACCAGTCGGATATCACAATTCGCCGAGCCATTGATACGTATCTGCCTGCTTTCAACGGCAAGCCACTCTTCAACAAAACCATGTGCTGGTGTACAGATACGGCGGATTCATCCCTTCTAATATGCGAGCACCCGGAATGGAAGAACTTTTTCCTTGCTACGGGAGACAGTGGGTATGTGCCAACTAGCTATCTCACTGACGTCGTGACGAGAGGATTAACAACTAACGCTCGGGCAAGACACTCATTCAAGCTCCTCCCAAACATCGGTAAACATATTGTCGAACTGCTCGAAGGAACTCTCTCTGAGGATTTGGCATCTGATTGGAAGTGGAGGCCCGGATCTGGAGATGCGCTCAGGTCGCGGCGTGGGGCTCCGCCGCAGGACCTGGCTGACTTGCCGGGATGGCGTCATGATGCTGTGGCATCGTAATTGGTACAATGCTAGTAATAAAGAACTGACGCCATCTGCAACAATTGTGCTATCGTATTATTAGTGTCTGCTATCATTTTCCCGCAATAGTCATTTGTTTGCATGTTATGTATGTGTGTCGCAGGTGTCGCAGTGCGCCGTGAGAGCACGTAAGCGGTTATCATAATTCATCATCCCGACATCGCTCATATTGATATATAACAATGTGGCCGCACCCTGGGCATGTGTAAATCATGTTGGGGCCAACTGAAAGTTGCATTGTTTTGCAAGGCAAGTTCAGCACCATGGCTTCGATTAGCGACCAGGCGACTAAGCGCCGCATATTTATCAATGCATTTGATATGTTCTCAACGAGCCATCTGAGCTTTGGGCAATGGCGACGCCCAGAGGATCGCGGCCGCGACAAATCGACGGACCTAACTTATTGGACAGACCTGGCAAAACTGCTGGAACGTGGTGGCGTTACGTCGCTGTTCCTCGCCGATGGCTACGGACCAGCCGATACATATGGCGACAGTCCAGACACGGCAATCCGAACAGCCACACAGTTCCCTAAAGGAGACCCTTCCATTGTGAGTTTCATTCATCCGGGACCTATCTATATTTAGCCTGCTCAGAGACTAAACCTGCATCATAGCCGATCAGTGCAATGGCCGCGGTGACAACAAACCTCGGCTTCGCTATTACTACCAGCACCAGCTTTGAGAATCCGTTTGTCGTGGCCAAACGGTTCTCTACCCTCGACCACCTCACCAAAGGTCGTATTGGATGGAACATTGTAACCTCGTTCCAAACATCGGCCGCCCGTGCTGTGAGTTGAAAGTATGTGGAAGTGGCGTACAAAACGGTCCAGGTGCTAATAAAATAATAATGTCCAGATGGGATTTGAGCTCGCCGAACACGACCAACGGTACAAAAATGCGGACGAGTTCCTGACAGTTCTCTACAAGTGAGTTAGTTGCACATCCTCTAGGATTGTGTATATACTTACATTGACGTAGGATCTGGGAGGGATCATGGGCAGACGATGCTCTGAAGAAGGATCCCATCAGCGGCGTGTACGCGGACCCGTCACGTATTCGTACGATTCACCACCATGGTGACAAATTCAAAACGGACTCGGTACACATTGTTGAGCCGTCGCCTCAGCGCACACCCTTTTTATTCCAGGCTGGGACATCTGAGTACGTTGATCAATCTCAAACTACCGCCCAGGACGAATCTAAATCTAACTTTCTCAGTGCCGGTATAGCATTCGCAGCAAAGCACGCCGAGGGCGTCTTTGTGTCCGCCAAGTCGCCCAATATTCTCGCGCCCCGTGTGGCTCAATTGCGTGCCGAGGCAGCTAAGAATGGCCGCGACCCGAGAAGCATCAAGGTCTTTGCTTCAGTGACACCTATTGTTGGCCGCACAGAAGAGGAGGCTCAGGAGAAATACAAGCGCGCTCTCGAGTATACGGACGAGCTAGCAGGCCTTGTATTTTTCAGTGCTGGTTCTGGAATCGACCTGGCACGTCTTGCGGACAACTTGGACAAGGAGTTGACAATTGAAGACGTCACCACGAACGGCCGCATCTTTTCTACGGCTGACCAGCTGAAATACCACGGCGATGACGTCCCGCCTTGGACACCGCGGAATGTTGGCAAGTCCGTCGCACTCGGTGCAAATGGGCCCACCCCGGTAGGCACCCCTGCACAGGTGGCTGATTACCTGGAGCAGTGGCTTGATGTCGCTGATGTTGACGGCTTCAATTATGGATACGTTGTGACACCAGGCAGTTTCGAAGATCTTGTGGATCTCGTCATTCCTGAACTCCGCCGCCGCGGACGCTATCCGGAGGCACCCGAGACAGGCACGTTGAGAGAACGTATCTACGGGCCTGGGAACCCACGGCTGCCAGAAGAGCACATCGCTACGACTTGGAAGTACGATCGTTATCCTGAGGAGGATAATAAAGTTCCAGTGTAAAGGTCGCCGACGTTTGTAAACAGAAGCTACTGTTTTATTACAACCCCAGTAACTCAAGATTTTTATCAGTCAACTACTGTACATCTCCTAAGAATGTTATTCGCCGTATCTCATTTCGCGAACCGCCCCCCCCCCCTTCCCCCCAAAAAAAGAAACTGGGCAAGAGATTAATAAAAGACAAAAAACCTTAAGAACTACTTGCTACGATTTCTTTTAGTTAATATAAACCAAAGAAGGGGAAAAAAACGTCGAACTTCAACCGCACATTGCGGCCCAGCGCGACCCTACCACGCCGAGATCCCATATTAAATACCTACGTGGGACCGGTGCCTTTCATCACCTTCGTAGCCAGGAAAAGTGCAAACTTATTCAACAGACAACTTTGACAGTATCTGTTATAAGAACAACGCGAAGAAACAAACAGAAGGTGTATGTGTGTACATATCAAGCGATCGATAGCAATAATAATTTCTATAGTCAGCGCATGGCGTCTTCCCTTCAGGCGTCGCGAGCATAGCGGTCTCATCGTGGGCGAGGCTGCTTACAGGAAAACGACGCTACTTTACACCCTGATGGGTAGCCATGATTTCGAGACAATTCCCACAATAGAATTCAATGTCGAGGAGATCCCATTCAAGTTCAGTCGCAAGTACATCTTGTGGGATATAAGAGGTATGTAATAGACAATGACCCGCAGCAAGGTGAATCTATGTGGGCTGCCATGGACATTGTTTAGGAGACTGTGACAAACCCTAATTTTGAAACAGTACATAACCTCTGACATGTTTTGCATCTTTTTGCATGAATTACTAGCAAGGAAGAGTTCACTCAGTATTCCGTTGGTGGATTTCATATGCTACTCGAGGACTATGCCGCAGCCGGCGGTGGGCGTATGTTCGTCACGTTTACAAAGCAACACCTGGTCAAGTCAAGCACAACAGAGGCAGGAGCGAGCCTAGATTTAGCTTTAACCAAGGTTTCATCACTGGTCAAACGGTTCGAGGACCTAGCTGCACCGTTTTCCACTCGTCCAAGTGCAGTGCAAATCAAGATACTCTTGCTCCCAGGATTCAGTGCTTCTAGCAAATCGTGTGTAGATGAGCTGATGTACATCATCCACAAACTCTTCAGCGGCGGTTGGAGAAACCGGAAGGTGGCAAAAACAACGAAACATAGTTACCGCGCACGAATGACGCACTTATTAGTAAGATAGTCTCGGCGGATGAGTTACTTTCCAGTGTCAAGCAGCAGACGGTGGTAGATTTCTGGAACAAGTTCAGTTCCGGCAAGCTTTATTTATGGAATCATGTAGCACACTTCCGCGCCTGGCTAGGAATCATTCTTTAGGGCTACTTGCGGCCTCGTGGTCTCTTTGATTGGGCAGAGGGGTTTATATTCCACCTTGAACGGCTCCGCAGTCAGCAACCAGAGCTTTTCCGAAATACTGCTCACAGATATGGAAATAAAATGTTTTTATACGAGTAACTGCTTTCTTATTTTAATACTAATACGTTCAATAAGTAGAACCATGACAATCTTCTGGCTTTATCGTATTCATCTTTCTCTCCGGACATACATGATTACTCGGGATCACTACGATGGACAGGATCATGATGGTGCTGTCCTCCCAGAGCTTGAAAAACTCGCCGATATTATTCGATGCGATCCTGCACTTGTAAACCGCGGTCTGTGGCGACAGTACTATTCCCAGAAACTCATGTTTAGCTCCGCGGCGAAGGAGGATTGGTGCTTGCTGGACTTGGAGAACTTGTCCGATATTGTCTCCGGCGAGGCTAGGATTTCTCAGACACTTAGAGGCCCTGCAAGCGTCGACCCCAACGTTGACCTTTGGCTTCCGAGAGGTACGCCTTCACTGTCATCAATCGTCGCTCGTTTTTGGTGCTCGTCGTGGTTATATTATCAGGCACTCTCTGGTTGTCCTCCAGCAAACGACCATGCGGAAACGACACAGGCCACCAGGTTTAATCGCGCATCAATCAAAACCTCTGCCATATTCTGAGACACAGGCATATTTCTGGATGCAGTACATGCACTCGCTCCTGCACACTGTCACTGATGCTGATGGCGATGACGGGAATGAATCTGGTATGGTAACACAGCCGTCTATTCTGCTATTAATAGGCCTACTACAGATCCTGAGTTTTCAGGCTTTGCAATCGCTATTTGCCATTACTGGCCGGGAGTGGCGGACCTTTTACTCTCCACCCGCGTGGAATGGCATCGCTGCTCGATCGCAGTTCATGCCACCAGATCTGCACCAGTTTCGAAACATATTTCCATACCCACGGAGCCGCAATCAGAAGCAAGCTCTCGCAGTTCTGATTATAAACGAAGCATATGGCAGTGCCTTTACCTACACAGAAGACAACCCCGTAGCGGAGGAGGAAGTAGCTTTTTTTGCGGAGCTCGCAATATCTGAAGCTTCTAAGGTTATCTGTCCCAGTGAAGATTCTCCACCCGGATCTTTAGATAGCGGAATCGCAGATGCACATAGTCGAGTCGAGCTTCTACTGTATATCAACCGCGTTCTTTTAGACTCTGTAATAGACGATAATCGCTCTGGCGCAAGCCATGACCTACTGTAGCAGGCTTCCCTCTCCATCACTACAGCCCTCACATCTGATACAGGTGGCAACCTTTTTACAACCCACGCACCTTTTGGGGTCGGCGTGGTAGCGGAAGCCCTGCTACAGGATGTTGCAAATGGCAGGGTACTAGCAAATGACTTGAAGTCATCTTTCGTGTACTTCATCCACCTTCACCCACAGTCTTGTTTGCCAGACCTACCGCAGCGGCACTGCTCGCTCGAGCTCTGGCAAAGTGCTGACGCAAAGATGACGTATATTACACCAGATATTGTGCCTCACTGCACTTAGCTAAATAGCAGGGAACTGCTCAAGCACATTATGCACTTGTCTTTCAATAGAAAGCTCATAAATCTCTATGCCATTCCTATCAACAACTACAAAGTTGTGACGATAATGGATTAGCAATCTCAATCACCACAGGGAACAATCATAGACGCGTCAACATACGTGACAATCTTTTTCTTTCTTGCAGTATTTTAGACGTGGAGCACACTCCGAGGTTCTTCAATATAACAAAATGAATACTATCTTGATGATGGTAGAAAGATGAATGCTATACTCAGCATGCATTGCATATCAGCTAGTCGCCGGTATCCAGTTGTCGTGAAAGAAGGTTATTTCAATACAGCGCGTACGCGGCAACTCTAAACCCGACCACGGTTCTTGTAGGTGTATCCCTTTAACTGCCAAAATATTACCTTTTTTGTGAGTTTTGTTTACTTTCCAGTCCATTACAAGATCGCAAAAGATCAACACCATCCGCCGCTAGTATTCCTTTTCTTATGCTGTATTTAGAGGAAAGACATTGGTGTCTTAGCCCTAGCAACGACGACTTTGTATTCTAGGTATTCGAAGTCGAGACAAGGGCATTGGCCAATCAACTTCACGTCCACAAAAAAAGTAACATTTTGGCGTTTAAAGGGAACCAGCAATGGCTACGCATGGGTACGGGTTACAGACAGGGCGGTTCATGGATTTTTTACACAAATATTACTACATTTAATATGTTTCATTGCCACCGTTCCCCTTTCAAGTCTATGCTGTACCTTGTATTTCTCCGCGTACCTCACCTCGCGCCTTAATAATCTAGATTGGTATAGATTGATCTGTATAGCGTTCGGCTTATTCAAAATGCGGTCACGTCTTAGAAACACTCCCAGTTTTGCTCCGCTTAGCGGTCAGAAAACTTTAATGGTAACTTGAAGCAACGATTAGGCCCAGGGCTTTGATACATAAGTAAACAGCTGGTTATTATATGTCGAAGCTGTTATTAATATCTCATTAGTAAGCGAAAATATTTAACGGCGAAGTCGCGTTATGGGTGTTAAGATCTTTATGTGAGAGAATGCATGAACTCAAGCAGTATTTGTAAATAGGATTGCATGTAAAGTAGTTGAATTTAGCTATATCGTAAACATAGTGCTGCTACTTATTGAGGAACATAGCTCGATACATGCTAGTTTTAAAACCAAAGTCCTGCTTTAGTAGGGATAGAAATTATCCTCCATCTAGGAATACAGATATCTGCACTTAAGTAGCAGCTGTCTTGTTGGCAGCTGCAGTGGGGGCCGCAGCCGCGGCCGCAGCCGCAGCCGTCGGGATCAAGATAGCCCATTCGCCCTTGAGGTTGTTGACCTTCAGAGTCAGTTCACGCTCGTCAGCCTCGAACTCAATCTCCCCAATGCTAGTATCGCCGCCAATGACATAGGTGTTGGTGGCTTTGTCGAGCAGACCGATCTGGCCTTGGCTGATATCGATGGTACTGGCTGCGTTCTGGATGTAGTCGACCTTGGAAAGTGTCAGGTTCTTGGCTGATCCGCCCTTCACCTTGATCTTGTAAGCCACGGGCTCAAGCAGGGCGAACCCTGCAGGCGGGCTTCCAGGTTCGGTGACCTCCTTGACTTTGAGGCTGCGGCCATCTGCGTTTGAGAACTCGACCTCGAGTGCACCAACAACACCGGGCGCGTACAAGACATCTTGCTGGATGTTGCCACCTTGAAGAGCTACTGTAGTCCCAAAGGTACCAGTGATGTCTAGCTTATTCGGATCCTCAACCTCCTCCTGGCGGGCAACAACTCTGTAGGGTCGGTTATCGCCAACATGACGGGCGGGGAAAGCCCGCACGGCGATGCCAAAGGCAAGGAGGTGGATGGCAGTAGAGACACGCATGGCAGCTTTTGATAGGAGTTGGAGTGGTGCGGATGGAGAGAAGAACAAAATAAAACGTAGCAATAAAGAGGATAGGTACTAAATAGTAAAAGAAGAAAATAAAGGTATCGGGCCTGCCAAATAAAAGAATAGAAAGGAAGGGAAAAGGGAATGAAAAAATGAAAATGAAGAAAGAGAATGAATATGAAGCTGTGATACTTTTCTGGTATAATAATCAACTAGCTGCCGCACGCTCTCATCTTTATAGTCAGAGCTGGCCGTCATCATGTAGTTTTCCAAAGCGCTGTCCCCGTAGTTGCCAACCGTTTCTCTCTCCTTTTGTTGACACGGCCGTTCACGGAGTTCTTGGGCATCGCTTGTCACGGTTACCATAGCTAGTGGCTTGGTAGGTCAGAAATTAATAGCCACACACAATGTTCAATCAACGTCAAACAGAAGCCAAGTACAACAAAACATCGCCAAGCTGTCTTCGCACGTTTGTCATATATATCTGCCACCCGTCTCATTACCTCATGCCAAGGCCCCAGCTTTCGCCAAGTGCGAATAACAATGCCAGCGGCCTTCGGATGGTCTAGGTGCAACCTATACGATCGACGAAACATATCTCAAAACACAAAATAAGAGGCAGTGTATAAGACACCACATCGGTTGGATTGTACACAGAGCCCAATATATTACGGAGTAGACCAGTTCTACAGCCAGTAAACACTGGTCAAACGTTGGTCGCGTGCTCATACCTTGGCAACGGGAATTAAGCTACGTAGTGGTTATTCCCAAGATTGTGTGCTGCGCCATTCTGAGTCGCATACGGTTCATCAATTTTTTTTTTGCATGGCACCAAATACCCGAGAACATTATACTTCTACTTTACATGGATATGGTACTAAAGGTGACTTACAGGGAAAGTACTGTCAAAATCTAATGTGAGCGACAACGATGATACAAAGTGCACGACAGTATTTGTACGTCGAAGGTTCTGCATATTTAAATACGACTAGCTTTATTGTTTCGGTAAAAATGACACGCAGTAGTTTTGTTAAATTTGTCAATAACTTTAGCAGCATATGCAAGAGAAATATTTTTGAATGACATTATGGTGATTTAATTCAACATTTCTTCATTGACTAAATTATATGATGGAAATATCAAACCAAATAAACGAGTTTGAATTAAATTTCCCTATTTGCCCTCAATGTATTTATGACAGCTGGAAATTGCTCACGGCTATATTCAAAACAAGATGATTTATTTTGATGAAAGCCAAATATAAGATGATATCTTTGCGACTATACTACATAATAAATAGTGTTCGGGAGACGGATGCATCCATAACAAACCCCACACATATTATATGTGGCTATCTAAAGCAAATGCAGTACACACGTTAGAACTGACCTATTGTTCTTAGCACATACCAGCCACGCGTTCTTTGAATAGTTTAGCTTGGATCAATGACGATGCCAAATGCATAATACGAGCTGACATACACTACAGCGGCTTCGCTGGCCGACAGTATTGCGAACAAATTGCCTAGTGTGTCCGTGGTTGTTATTGAGATAATAGAGTCGTTCGAAGATAAGTTGCTCACAGACGAGTGAGCAAGTGGTGTCATGCTGCTACTATCTCATGTACGCAATCATACGAAGCTGATCACACGAATGCGACCCCTCATATTTGGCCAACAAGGTACATTTTATCGCAAGCCACCTGCTTTATCTGGTAAGCCGAGATAAGGCTGACCACAAGCCGCTGATAAGGGCGCCCATATAAGCTAACGCCGTCTCTTGTTTCTTTCTTCTCAGCAAAAATACGATTAAGACCAATAAACACAACATACACCATAGTACTTCATCAAGAATCTCACTTGTTCCTCTGTGGAATATCGCATCATAGTCCGAGCAGACATAATGGGATCACCCCAGTCGAAGATCACTCCCGCGCATGTTACTCGGCAAAAAGAGATAGCCGACTATCTGCGTGCAGCCCTCCCCGGCCGGGAAGACGACGAGGGCTATGTTTACGTGAACGGCGATGGCATGGAGGATAATGGCTGTGCTGCAAAGCTACTGCGCAAACCGGAGGTACTCTCGGAAGTGCTCGTACAGGGTTGGCAGAACCAGCTGTTGGCTAGCCCTAAGAACCGGTATGAGTGCAGGCCCCTTCCCTATTACACATGATAAGAGGAATGAGCTGACAATACCGTTTGATACCAGGCTGGCCTTGACCGCCCTGTCCTCCATCGACCCTAAGAAGTTGCTGCAGTCGCGCGACGCCCATATCACGCAACACCAGGTTTTCAACATCAAAATCCCGTTTGAAGGCGGACCCATGACCAACCAGCGCAGCAGTGGGCGCTGCTGGTTGTTTGCATCGACCAACGTGTTCCGCGTAGCCCTGATGCAAAAATACGAGCTTGAATCATTTGAGTTGTCACAGGCCTATCTCTTCTTCTGGGACAAGATGGAGAAGTGTAACTACTTTCTCGAGCAGATTCTCGATACAGCCGACCTTGACCTCGACTCACGTCTCGTCCAAACGATCGTTGGCACGCCAATCAACGACGGCGGCCAGTGGGACATGGTGCGCAACCTGGTCGATAAGTACGGCCTCATTCCTCAAGACTTGTACCCGGACAGCGCCAACGCCATGGCCTCATCCACCGTCAATCAAGTATTGTCTAATAAGTTGCGGGAAGGAGCGCTGATACTGCGCAAGGCGGCGCGTGAAGCAGCACGGGCGGCTAGCGATTCGCCCGGCGAAAAGACTACCCCCCTGCAAGACCTCCTGACTACACTAGCCACGGCCAAATCCCGCATCCTGCGCGAGATTCATGCTGTTCTCACTCTCACCCTTGGGCCACCCCCTGCAGCAGACAGCGCCTTCGAGTGGTCTTTTGTCGACTGCCACGGCCGCGCCCGCAGTGTATCTTCAACACCACTTGACTTTGCCCGCGACATTTACAGCACCGCCGGAGGATCCTTACGCATAACCCGCGCTGTCATTGACCGTCAAATATCCCTCGTGCATGATCCTCGCCACCCGCCACTCTCTCTGCTTACAGTTGACCGCCTCGGCAATGTGGTTGGAGGTAGGGGCATCACATATGTCAATGTCGCGATGCCTCAACTGAAGGCGGCCGTGATTTCCATGCTGCGGGCAGGTTTACCAGTATTCTTTGGATGTGACGTGGGTAAATTCAGTGACATCACGTCGGGCATCATGGACCTGGCCTTGATCGATTACGAGCTGGGGCTGGGGGTTAGCATGCTGGGCATGGACAAGGCGGCACGACTACGGACGGGTGAAAGCGCGATGACACACGCAATGGTGTTGACGGCAGTGCATGTGGAAGAGGGTAATACAGCTGTGCGGTGGCGAGTGCAGAACAGCTGGGGCGAGGCCCCTGGTGAAAAGGGCTGGTTCCTCATGACTGATGCGTGGATGGATGAATTTGTGTACCAGGCTGTGGTTGATCCACGGTTTCTGCCAAAGGATGTGACTGACGTCTTGGTTCAGGAACCGATTGTGCTTCCACTGTGGGACCCAATGGGATCTCTTGCATGAGCTGTTGGCAGTTTGAATGCTTGCCTTGCGGATGAAGTAATATACGTCTTGGTAGTAGTACGGCTTATTCTGCTTTGATTTCCTCTGGTCTTTATTCTATCATTAGTATGTTTAGTAATGGCCCTTTCCCGTTAATCTTGTTTTCAATATACTTGGTTTCGTTTCCTGCATTGCCGAGCCCTACACATACAACACTGTCTTGTAGATATAAAACAATACAACCCCAGATTGAGAACACTGACTGTATGTCATATCTCACGCCAAGTCAATTATCGTATTCCCATCTGACCTCAACCAATCACTAGAACTTGGCGAACGGCAACTCTAGCCGCCAGGGCTATCGCCAAGGCATTCCCGCGCCTCAGATATTGCCAAGGACTGCACATATTGCTGACGACAACAGTATGATACTGATCAGAAAAATAGTCCCGTATTAGCGCTGCCTGAATAAGGGATTGCGATCTGTTAAAACATCGTGTGCTTGAAATCCGGAGGACCTTGCTAGTTCGGGGTGTTTCTATTGGGCCTGGTTACAGCTGCCAAGCTCAGCCAAGCGACCAAGCTGTTTTGGCCTGAAACGGTCACTTGGCTACCGCGTCTGAGGCCCTCCATAGAATATGGGCTGGAAAGGTAGTGTTGCATGTGTATAGGTATGAAACACAAGTTATTCTCGGCGGGCAGAATGCCAACCACCAGAAAGGCTGTGTCGCGTGCTTCGTGCCCTTTTCGAGAACCTCTTGTTGGTAAGTAGCGTTTTCTGAAAATGCGCATACGCCCCGGCCTCTGGAGTATTTCTTGCTGTTTGCCTTTCTTGCTCTTCTTCCACCAAGACTTTCCACTGGCTGGTTAGTTTCTTATCCTTTTTGTTGATTTGCTTTTTCTTTTCTTCTGGAGTTGGTCGAGTTGATCTGGATCTTATTCTTTGTCTTTTGTGCCTTTTCCATATATTTCTTGTGTTTTTCATCTCACATTTTTTGGCTATTTTTGTTGGTCCTTGATTTCTACATTTTCCCTATACTTTTGCAGCTCCGCATTCTTTCCCCTATTACTGCTCTATTTTTCATTGTCGAAGCTTGAAAGAATTTACGACCTACATTTGACGTCCTAGGACCCGCGGTATAGGCCACTTTCCTGTCATACGACAATGTCTTCCAATTTCGGTTTCCGCAAGACCTACCACAGCAGCAGTGATACTGTTGCAGTAGGAATTCGGGGACGTGACAGTCTCGATAGTCTCGACGGCCCGGACGATGCAACGGTACCCATGGAGCTTTTGCAGAGGCGGGCCCATCTCCAAGGCCGGAAGATTACAAATCTTCGCATCGATACGCGACGAAGGTCCTCGGTCCTGGGTGTCCGTCAAATCGACAGCCCGGACAGCCCAGACAGCCCGGACAGCCCAGACAGTCCCGACAGCCTAGACAGTCCCGACAGTCCGGCTAGTCCGGGTAGTCCAGCCAGCCCTGACACCCCCAACATATCTGGGGTTGGCTCTAGTCTAGGCACACGACAACGGTCATCGGCGCTGGTCGTCCGTAACATCGACAGCCGGGACAGTCCAGACAGTCCCAGCAGCCCAGCCAGTCCGGGCAGCCCAGGTAGTCCAGCCAGCCCTGCCACCCCGAGTATACCTGGTTTGGGATCTAGTCCAAGTCTTGGGCAGGGTGCGACACTGGGAGCTGCAGAGCCACCGTCACCAGCCTCGCCAGCCTCACCAGCCTCACCAGCCGGAGTTGAATCGCCAGCGACGACAACTGCCCCTAGTTTTCCGCCTGCGACGACATCGACTACCACTACATCAGCAACCACGTCGCTGTCCACTCCGCCGCCACCACCACCGCCACCATCAGCTACTACAACTTTAACTAAATCTGAGTCCTCCACTTCTACAACATCAGCCAGCACTTTGTCTGCATCTCAGACATTGGAATCAGTAACGAAGTCCTCCTCGTCTATTAGTACTAAGACACCCTCTGCCCCGGCAACTTTGGTACCACTGATCACGACTTCGTCAACCTTTTTCACCTCGACGACGTCTTCGTCAAGCACTATACGGACGGCGAGCAAAGCTAGTACTTCAAATGGATTAACGCTAGAGACAACGATTGCCGCGCCAGACGTGTCCCCAGATCCAACATCCACAGTTGAAGCTTTGCCTGCCGTTACATCAAGCAGCGAATCCACCAGTGTCGCTCAGAAAGGAATAAAGAGCGACTCTGGTAACCTCGGTGTACATGTGGTGTTTCCCGTTGTTTGTAAGTTATCTTCGCATGTAGTGTTTCTAGCCTCTACTATTTTTCATACACTAACTATAATAGTTTCTGTGGGTGTCATTGTTGCCATCGCCCTCATCATGTGGATGAGGAGACGCCGCTCCCAGGACAGTGAAGATAAAGCTAATCTCTCATCCGGAGCTGCGCCGATGGGTCAGCAGGATTTGCCGCACCCGATGCAGGGTCAGAACCAGTACTTTCGCAGCGATGGCAGTGTCATGGCCGATCTCATGGATGCGGCTTACGCGGCAGAGAATGGTGGGCAATATCGGCAAAGTCAGTTATCCAACTTCCAAGTGCCCAATGCGCATCTCAATGAAAAGGGAGGGGATAGCAGCAACTACCCTAAAGCCAACACTCCGCCGACACTGGCTCTACCACGAAGCAGCAGCAATCCAGTTTTCAGCTGGCTCGGTGGACTTCGGTCGGGTGCCCCAACTGTCCGGGGAAGTGTGGCACCCCCACGTAGCGAAATGTCATCGACAGACCGCTCAACAGTATCTGGGTGGCCTCAAGGGTTTGAACCAGCCGACCCACAGGCTCGTCCTCTGCCAGCTGGCACGAGATACCTGTCTTACTGGTCAGAAAGCTCCCAGGGAATAGCACCTAACGAGACGTCACCTCCGCCTGTCCCTGCTGTTCCGTCGGTGCATAACCGTCTCACGCAGCAACCGAGGCCACCTATGACTACTATGACGGGGCCAGATGTGCTTCCATTGCAATTGCCGCCATCACCAACGCAAACGACAATCACACAAAATACGGCCGCTATGACTGAAAGCACGTGGAACACTTGGGGTGTTGAGCAACACCCGCGAGGCAACCAGGTAGCAAACACTGGAATATGGGGAAAGCTCAAATCAGTGGCCACTGGTGGCCGCTGAGGCTCGTAACAGATATTGAGACTAGTTGAGAATGGTGGCTTTGTGTGTTTTCCTTTTTGTGTCAGTTTGTTTCCAGATCGTATTCGAGTCCGAGATAGAAAAAAATAATAACAAATACTGCCCGGGAAATACAAGCAATCTCATATCAGTGTGAATATATGCTTGATGTGTGCTTGTGTATACGGCCGAAAGCCACAGTACTGTATGGTATTAGTTTTGATCATAATTTACGGCTGCATGTAATAGAGTATATTTATTTGTATGATTTTCTTTGCGTTAAAGGAGGCAAATCTAATTCCACGATTATCACCGCCATCCTGAAAGGAATGATCGTAGTAGATTCTTTTAAACGGGAATAACACCGCTTGTACAGAATTCTCTCCTGTTTATAGATGGCAATTCAATTATATCACAGTTTACTCCGTCGGGGGGTTGTTTGATGCATGTTTCGAAGACTAAAAGCATTTCTTGCCCCATACAAAATAACGTTGGGGAAAAACAAGATATCTTCACGCTAGTCCCCCTGTCCCGACAACGGTGATAAGACCTGAAGCTAGATAACCTTATATTAGAAAACCTGGGCCCACTATTGCCGGTTTTAACTGTTTCGACATGGCATGTGAAGCAAAGATGAAGCCTGTGAGGCAGTGCCCGTCTAGAAACATGATACAGTTCATAACTTGAAATAAAATATGCCACCACCAGTTGGAAAAGAAAAGGGATGCAGATGTAGTAGTCATCCGCCAGGATTGTACTGGCATAGATATAAAAAGGCGATGATAGAACACCCCGTTTCTCTGTTTGATTATCCTCCATCAACGTCGTTCATCCATTCTTCCTCGTGTCTTCTTATTCTATTCTATCTTGGCTGGTCCATTTTTCTTACACAATACTCTTTATTGTTTCTTTAATTCTACAACCATTTCGATATGCGTTTCACCACAATCTTCGCCCTTGCCGCATCGACGGCTATCGCCCTGCCGGTCCAGGACGTTCAAGACTCTACGGCTGTCGTTGCCCGCGCACCAGCACCTGTCGCCGCATCCGTCATTGATCTGATGGGCCCTCGACCTGTTTTGGAAGCCCGTAAGAAGAAGAAGGGCAACAACACGGCCGCTGCCGCGGCAGCCAAAGCTGCCGCTGCGAACAGCACGGCAAGCGCAGACGCCAGCACAGGCACAGCAGCAGCTGGTTCTGCCACTGATCTTCTCGGCTCTCTTCTTAGCGGTGGTGGTGCCAGCGCTTCTACAGGCAGTAACTCTATTACTGACATCCTCGGGTCGCTTCTCAGCGGCGCCAGCAATGCTAATGGTGCTGCAGCGGGAGCCAACGCCGGCACTGGAGCGGGCGCCGCCACTAGTGCAAGTGGTATTCTAAGCGCTATCCAGGGTCTCCTCGGTGGTGCCGCTCGTCGTTAAGTTACGGCAGACAATTACAGTTATTTTAGTTATCAGTCAAAATAACACACGAGCAAAATAATACTATATTCCCCTAGTGATATTATGAACGGTGAAAGGAGAAACACATTCGAGAACATATCTGGCTTACCCCGTCTCAACCGACTTACCCCGTCTCACCCGACTTACCCCGTCTCAACCGCCTTACCCCGTCTCAAATAGAGGCATCCAATTAGAAGTTGTCCCTATTAAAATAGTACCCGCCTCGCCTTTTGGATTGCGGTGATGTCCCACGGCACTGGCTTCATCCTAGCCATCCAGCTTTTACACTCGTGCTCACGTTCATCACAAGGCTTCATCATCTGTGCATACTCCCACCAGTCCGGAAACCAGCCAGACGACTCCCAGTCAAGCACGCCCATTATATGTCCTGTCTTAGGATCCACCATGATGTTGCGCGGGCCAATATCGCCGTGAGTGAAAACGGCCTGGCCCTGGTCAGAGTGCGGTAGCCGCTGCGGCAAATAATCCTTGCTGTCACGGTAAGAAAGTCCGTTATGGGTAATATAGCGGGCGTAGATGCGCTGGTGTAGGGTAGTTTCGTTGAAAAATCGCGGACAGATGTCGTCGTTGTTGGTGGTGCCGATGAGAGGGTCACGGCTGGGTGAGCCGTCGGCGGTGCAGCAGAGCTTTTTGATATCCTGACCCTGAGGGGCCGCACTTATGAGGCTAGCTGGTCGTGGGATTTTCCTAATCTCAGCGACAAGGTCCCAAATCTCATTGCATATGCGCGCCTTAATCTTGTCGTCAAACCGAGCCCATGCCGTCTTTAAGGATTCCCCGGGGACCAGCGACATGGCCAGCTCGCCGTAGCATATGCGTTCATCGCTATCGTCATCTGACTCATATGTTGACCGATACAATTTAGGTATAGGGATATGTGGCGCATGTTGTTGAACAAGACGCATAGCCGCCTCCTCAGCCGGCTTGACTTTGCTGCCCCATTTGATGACAGTGTCGGGCGGGAACAGCGTGATTGTGCAGCCCGGCTGCCAGGCAAGCATCACCTCATTTTCGGGTTCGACCGGGTCGTCTAAGAAAATTAGCGAAGAGAACAAGACTTAAGATTTTTTATTATATTCGATTGCAGAGAAGCACGTACATGGCTCAGGGTTCATTATTGTAAGAGTTATAAGTGATGTAAACGGCGAGAGAGAGGGCAATCATAGAGCGGGTACTAAACAAAGATAAGATAAAAATGAGAATCTTCCATTTCTAAATTTTTAATTTAATTTAGCGTAATATGTTCTTATCGCTCTTATCGTCTCATTAGTCATCCATGGCATGTATGCCTAAAGTTTCCGGTATTAATTTATATTTAAAGGTGTTAAAAGCGCCGCTTTTAAGGGGTAAATTAATCATCCTTATAACGGGGTAACAGTAACTGTCAAATATAATGCATGTGTTATTGTATCCTCAGGAGAAAACCTCCTGATCTCTAGGCTGAACAAAGGGAAGTGGGCAAGCCCTGAATACCCGAAAATTACTGCAAGAATCCCCACAAAAGACGGCCAATAAGGAGACTGTGGATTCCTCACGATCTGGTAGGCTATCCACGCCCTAGTACATTGATTTCTTACTCTTCCCG
>JANSLV010000105.1:0-81356 GCA_029298845.1 Ophiostoma perfectum
ACCTTGAGCATTAGGCTGTCGTGCGCATTAGGCTGTCGAGCACCACTTCTAAGTGGTGCACCTTTTGGTGTTCCAATTAAAGTGGGGCGGGCACGTGTACCAGATACCGACGGCAGGATGAGCACACACTAACTCAAAACACTTCGTATATGCAACTTCTCCGGTTTACCAGCTCTCGACTTTCAGTAACTTGTCGAGCTTGTCAGCTTGTGCAGTGCTTTCTATATCCTTATTTCCAAGCTTCTTCGGAGGTCTCGCCCCGGTCCAAGGCAACAGCAGAGCACGGGGAAATACCATCTCGATCCGAACAGGTCTGAGCAGGCAACTTTCTGCGTTCCTCTCCTCTTTTATGGCTCCCACCATCAAGTTCTCGGGATGTCGGGGTGATCATGGAATGTTCTTCAAATACCCCCCCCTCCATTGGCCCAATCTCTCCAAATCCCTTTGTCTGTCCATCCCACGTTCTTGCAGCATGCTGTTTACTAATTGCCATCCATTGTTGTTGGGGTGAGACCACCGTCCTTTTCATTTGTCGTTGCTTCGATGCGTATTAGTTTCAGTGGAGCTCACCACCTCAATGGCGTCATGTATATGTCACTGCCATCGCTATAGCTAGAGCTGTACAGACAAATGCCGCCGATGCCATATAATGAAAGAGTCAATGGTGAAAAAGACGACAAAGGCTAAGAGTTTAGTTATTGGACATATATATTAGACTGCTTCCCTCGTGAACTCGTACGGCCCAAACTTCTCTTCACCTCGATTGATATCTTTCTACAATACAAAAACGATAAAAAACACACCCATCATGCCTCATCAAACCACTGCATCCGATGCCAGCGCTGGCGGCGAGCGTGGACCGGCCTATGCCCGTGCCCAGTCGACTTACCAGTACGACAGCCAGCCCGTGTACACGACCACCAGCGGCCATCCTATTGATGACCCCAAAAAGTACCAGCGTGCCGGCACCCAGGGCCCGCTCCTGCTGCAGGACTTCCACCTGATTGACTTGCTGGCCAACTTTGACCGCGAGCGTATCCCCGAGCGTGTTGTCCATGCCAAGGGCGCCGGTGCATACGGCGAGTTTGAGCTCACGCACGACCTCTCGGACATTACGTCGGTTGCTATGCTCACGGGCGCTGTGGGCAAGAAGACGCCGCTCCTGACGCGGTTCTCGACGGTTGGTGGCGAGAAGGGCTCGTCCGACACGGCCCGTGACCCTCGCGGATTTTCCACCAAGTTTTACACGGAAGAAGGCAACTGGGACTGGGTGTTCAACAACACGCCCGTCTTCTTCCTGCGGGACCCCACCAACTTCCCTACCTTTATTCACACGCAGAAGCGCAACCCACAGACCAACCTCAAGGACGCGACAGCATTCTGGGACTACCTGTCGACGCACCAGGAGTCGGCGCACCAGGTGATGACGCTCTTCTCGGACCGCGGAACGCCGGCGTCGCTCCGCAAGATGCACGGCTACTCGGGCCACACGTACAAGTTCACCAAGCCCGAGTCCGAGGACGGGTCGTTTGTCTATGTTCAGATCCACATGCGGTCGGACCAGGGCGTCGAGACGCTCACGCAGCCCGAGGCTGCCGAGCGGGACGGCGCCAACCCGGACTCCTTGACCCAGGACCTGTTCGAGGCGATCGACCGCGGCGAGCACCCGTCGTGGACGACGTACGTCCAGGTCATGACGCCGGCGCAGGCGGAGAAGTTCCGGTACAACGTGTTTGACCTGACCAAGGTGTGGCCGCAGAGCGAGTTCCCGCTGCGGCCGTTTGGGCGCGTGACGCTGAACCGCAACGTGCAGAACTACTTTGCCGAGATTGAGCAGGCGGCCTTTGCGCCGTCGAACCTGGTGCCCGGCGTCGAGCCATCGGCAGACCCGGTGCTGCAGAGCCGGCTGTTCTCGTATGCGGACACGCACCGGCACCGTCTGGGCAGCAACTTCATGCAGATCCCGGTGAACACGCCGCTGCACTCGTTCAACCCCTTTGTGCGCGACGGCCTGATGAACGTCAACGGCAACCACGGCGCGAACCCCAACTACGAGAGCTCGTACCGGCAGCTGACGTTCAAGGCCAAGCGCGGCCGGCCAAAGACGGCGCACGACGACTGGGTGGGCGAGTCGTCGTGGTCGGTGTTTGGCGACGTCACGGACCTGGACTTTGAGCAGCCGCGCAAGCTGTGGGAGGTGTTGGGACGGCAGAAGGGGCAGCAGGACAACTTTGTGAGCAATGTGTCGGGCCACCTGTCGGGCGCGCGCAAGGAGACGCGGCAGCGGACGTACGATATGTTCACGCGGGTTGACAAGGACCTCGGCCGGCGCATCAAGGAGGCAACCGAGAAGGCGGTCCAGGGGTAATTTTTGGGTAGTAATTTGTAACCGGGTAAATAACGTGTGTACTTCTGTACTCAACTGAAAAATAAAAAATAAAATCTATATCGAACGATTCAATCTATTCAAAAGTAAACGCAACGAGGAGACAGATTAGGGTAAATCGCATGCATAATCTACGCAGTTGTCTTGGCGTCGCATCTACGAGTCATGCACTGAATTGGAGAGATGTAGTGATAATGAATAGATTTAGTGGTATCATAGTTTCTGTCGATCACAATCAGCTCGCATCAAGCGCCGCTGTTGCTCAACATCATTGTCGGTGCTCATTATCGGCTGTTCCAACTCGCTGGCTCGCATGCTCGTATTCAAAAAGGCAATACTGGCTTCGCTCGTTGTTTAGCAGCAGCACTTGCAGCACTCGAAGCAGGCAAAGGCAGCGCACAGACCGCAGCAGATCTCGCCGGCATCGTCGTCGCCACCGCGCAGGGCACCCTCGACAGACATGGACTCGGTGTGGTACTGTAGACACAGGGTTAGCTTTTAATGCAGTGATGAACAGGCCGGTCATCTCGACGGATGACGACTGTGTATTGTTGACGACTCGACAGCATTGATTGTCTGTCTTGTAGGGCTGGCCAAGACTTACAGGCTCCACGGCGGCCGTCTCGGCGGTCTTGGCAGACATGGCCTCCATCTGAACGGGCTTGGTAGGGGCATCCATTGTGTTGTTTGAGAGTGCGGTAGTGTAGAAAATGAAGTTGAGATATTGGATAGAAAGAGTGAATAAAAGAGAGAACAAGGAAGGGAAGAGAAGAGAAAAGGGAAAAGAAGAATACGAGAAGGGAACGAAGGGAAAGGGGTATATATACGTGAGAGTGACTACTGCTACTTGGCCCGAGATACAGCTACTCCCGTGTGGTGGCTGGCGAGTGCATCCAGGAGACCAGCTTATTTGCTGCTGCGTCTGCAGAGTATGTTGGCTGGCCAGTCAGAGGAGAGAGTAGTGTATTCTCTGGGCTGTAAAGTTGTTGATTTCTGTTATTATTTCTGGTAGTGTTTCTCAATTTTAATAGTTTTAAAACGGAGAGGGAGGGCGGCGGCACAGCAAAGCGAAACAGGGGTGGAGCGAGCGCGAGGTAGCCGGGAAGACAGAGAGGAGGAGAAAAAGAAGAGGGAAAAGAAGAGAGAAGAGAACGAGAACGTGCGGCAACGGTGGAAGCAGGTATCTTCTGGGCACGGTCCGAGGGGTGTATCTGACGTACATGCCATCTCACAGTACGCAGAGTAGCAGTACATGCAGTCAAGCTAGTCCTAGTCCTGGTCTCTAGTTTCTGCAAAGTGTCTACAGAGCAGACAGTCTCTGCTGTTGTGGTGGAGATAAGAGTGCTAGTATCGTGAGCATCTTTATTTTACTTTCCCATGGCATCCCTGTCGGTATTCCTATGATGACAGACACGTTGATCCCATTACGATTGCATTGTACCGAGTTGTAGAGCGTACGAAGCATGTAGAGTGTATACGACGTAGAGTGTATGTACTCCGTAGAGAGTATGTAGGCATCGTATGATGTAGCTTGGAGAGTGAGATATGACGGCCGAGTTGTGTCTCGTTCTCTTCGGAATCTGCGAGTCATCAGCAGAAACGGACGAAAGAGAGAATGAGATAGAGAGAGAAGAGGGGATGGGAGAGCAGGAGAAAAAAACAAGGACGATACGAGGCCAGATGCAAGAAGAGAAACCACAAAGGAAGAGACTGACTCGAAGGTGTGAGGGTGTGGATGCAGATGGATACAGATGGATGCAGATGGATGCAGATGGATGCAGCTTTCAGCTGGGAACATGTTGCACAGGGTTGTACCCCGGAGGGTGACCAACGAGAGGCCGGTATCATAGACCAGTCGATCAAGTGTAGAAAGCCACTGCGCTCTGGCCGACTCGTAGATAGGGCGCAGATAAGATCCCTATGGGCAATTGTGCGTTGAACGAGCCAAGAAGAAGCATCTGACTCGTGCTGAAGACTGGAGTAAACCCTGAACTGGGCGAGATGCGTGGAGATACAGGAGTGATGCTACTCGTAGTCAGCGACACAACACCCTGCAACTGCCTGCAACACTGTATTTGGGAGACACTCGACGCTGCAAACGCCGCGAGGTGTTCAGCTGAATGTCGGTGTAGAAAGAGACAAGGTGGACAGAGTAACGGTGTCTTTCCGCTATCTATGTACTCGCACTCTACGAGTAGTCAATGAAGATCAAAGCTATGATGAGCTAGAGGGGCAGATATATATCTTACGCAAATCCACAGAGCACGAGTACACAAGCGTGGCCTCCATCCTGTCGACTCCGGAATTCCCCGTATCGACAACAAGCACAGCTGGGCCCTGGTTGCTTAACTAATGATTGCAGGGTCCTGTCAGGCTAGCAGGAGCCGTCGGTCGTCAGTCTGGGGTCACGGGGCACGCACCGGCAAGTGATTGGGAGACGGCTGCTTGGCATTTCTGTTTGGGAGCTGGCCATAGCATAGCAGCGACCAGCCATACAGAGGCGGGAGTCTAGCAGCGTGGAGGACGTCATCGGGAAGCAGTGACGAGAGATGGGCCGGGCAGGCCAAGCGGCTAGCGGTGCGCAATGGCAGGTGACCGTGATCTCTTGTTCTCGTTCATTGCTTATCTTGCCAGAAGCATCGGCCATTCGGTCGCAGCGACGCCCGCTCTCTAAGCTTGGTTGCTTGGTTGCAGTCAATGTCGGTCCATAGCAGAATTCATACTACTGTTTTGTGCAGCCTCACTGCTGTCTAGCTAGCCGACAGACAAGGGCGAGACTGCAGGATCCCCAAAGCCAGCGACTGCTTGATTGTGATGCCGTGATCTCCTCCCCTGACATAGAAATGCCTCAGCGTCATAGCAAGGCCGGCAGATGGCAGATGGCATTGGCCCGGCTGATGTTTGACAGCCGATCGCTCACAGCTGCAAATTCGCTACGGCCCGGGTAGACGGCATCTTACTGACTGCCCTCATGACAGCCTCGCCTCTGCTGCCTTCCTAGTTTCCCCGTGATCGTCTCCAACGCTCGTAAAACCCGGGGATACTTGTGAGAAAAACAAAAACAGCAACGCCAAGTCGGTTAGGACGGCGCTGTTTCTTGGCCGGCCTTGCTGTAGCGGCCTTGTGCAACAGGCTGTCCACTTTTGATGACTGCATATCGAGTCAAGTCATCCTAGCCGTACGAGTCAATGGTTCCTCAATCAGGCAGCAGGATAATGAGGAATTGGAATTGAGAATGTATGGAATGGATAAGATATGTTTGCAGGAATAGGGAAGAAAAGAAAAAGAGAAACACCATCCATCTGTCAATGCCAATCGCGCAAGGCAGACTGGCAAAGAAGAAGAAAAGAAGAAGAAAGAAGAAACAGATACAATAGAAGAAAAGAAGATAGCTGACAGAAAAGATAAGACAATAAAGAAAGACGATCAAGTCAAACAACAGCCCTATTCCAAAAGACCGCCCAGCCCTTGACCGAGCTGGAAACAGACTGATGCTGCGACAGACTAGACTAGACGATCGATCACTCTTGGAAGCCTGCCGCTTTTAGTCTCCTCTCTACGTACTTCTACCACTTGTTGATATCGTATTGCTTATTCCCTTGCTGCGTCTACCTTGCATCTGCCGCATACTACTGTCGAACTGCGTCGGTGTGCGGTTTGTGTGCTACGCAGTAGCCTGGAGACTGGCGATGAACAGGGCGTGGCCGTCGATGGACTCTCTCCGTCTCTTCTGTCTCTTCTGTCTCCCTCGTCACATAATGCTTGGCTCTCATTTACTTGCTCTATGCTACCACTGTTTCCCATGCTCTCGCATTGACAGCCGTCTATTCTTGTCCATCTGCCCTGCCATCTGCCCATCTGCCGTCTCCGACTTCACCCTTAATCACTCCAGCCCTAGAAAAGTGGACAGTGTCACAGTTGTCGTCCTGTCTTGTGCGTCTTGTCTCCTTGTCCCTTGTCTCCTTGTCTCCCGTCTCCCTGTCTTGTCCTTGTGTCTCCTCTTCTTGTATCCTTTCCTCCTGCCCCTGTTTCTCCCTACGTCGTAGTCTCCCTGACTCCCACCGAGCCCTCCCCCCATGACTGCCCTGCCTTCCACCCGTCTTCTGGCGTGCTTCTAGCGTCCTTGGCATCGTCCCTGTTCTCCTTCTCTTCTCTCCCCCCTCCCCCTTTTCTCGTCTCTTCATTCGCCCACTCTCGTGGCCTCGTCTCTCTATTCGTCCGTTCTCTCCTCGTCTCTTCTATCCATTCAGATTCCACCCCCCATCTCTGTTCGTCCCCGTCCCCCTCCATCTATGCTTATTCCCTGTGCCGATTTGAATTCTGCTGCCTCATGCCTACCAGTCGTCGTCCATCTTCGGATCTACGAGCAGTCCCCTCGTCGTCCCTCATCCCTCGTTCTTCGTCCCCTCGTATCGCTCCCTGTAATATGCCGACTTCAATGCGTAGTCTTGGCTTGCATGCCGTCTGCCGCCATCTGTATCTGTTTCTCAATGTTTCTCTGTCTGTTTTTGTCCTTGTGCCTCTGCGCTTCTCTTTTCTTGACCGAGCCTCTCTCGCATCCCTGTCTGTCTTTGTCCGGTCAGCCAGTCCTGTGACTTGTCCAACAAACCCATCCCTCTTATCACACGGAAGTCCTCCCCGTGCTCAACTAGTGTGTAGCCTCGTTTTCTAGTCCTTCCCTAGTCCTTCCCTAGTCCTACTCCTACTTCTACTCCTACTTCTACTCTACTTCGACTCCTCGTCTGTTCTTCTACCGACCCTGTGATCTCCACATATCCTGCCTTGCACCCCCGGCTCTAGTCTCACAGTCATCCTCGTCACCCTCTCACTTCTCAGTCTTGGCTAGTACCGACTGCCCTCTCTCTATCGACTCCGTGCCTCCACTTCACCTGTACCCCCATGGTCCTCTTCCTCGTCGCCGTCTCCAGCTGCCCAACACCCGTCTCACTGCATCCTCTACATGTGCTGTCGTATTAGTATATAGTAGTCTATCCCCCCCCTCGTTTTTTATTTTCTTTGTTTTGATCTCATCTCTATCACTCCTTGATTCTCTTCTACACTAAACATCCGACATCAGGCATCAGACATCAGCACACCAACTACAAACAATCACTACACAACTACCACACAATTACAATGTCCCGCTCTTACTCTTACACCTCCGACGCCAACGCCGCCAACGGCAGCCGTACCTCTAGCAGCTCTTCCTCCTCTTCCTCCTCTACCTCCTCTTACCTGGACCCTGGCATGGACACAAGCAGCTCTGTCGGCTCGGCCGATGACATGGTGAGTCTCTCCGAATCAAGCAAAGGAAGACGCGAGTGAATGCTAACAAGCCAGTACGACTTCAAGCCGAACAACAGCCGCCCCGCATCGCTCAAAACCACCGCGACATCCTCGACATCCTCGTCTGTCGACACCTTTCTCAACTCGGGCCAGACTTACTCTGCCTACCTCCAGGAGCAGGCCCAGGCCCAGGCCCAGGCGCGCGCACAAGCACAGGCAAAGAAGAACGTCAATGTCTACACCACATGTGGCCGCCACAGCAACGAGTGGCTCTTTAGCGGCTGGTCGTTCGGCCGCTAAGATAGACGCAAGCAAAGCATCGCATCGCATTGACGACTGATGACTGACGCAGAGCGTCTACGCCCTGGAGGCCACGAGACATGACCACGATACCAAGATATCCCTCTTTCTGAATTCACTATTGTTTGTTTTAGCAGAATGCATACCGTAATTAATTTAATCAATATTGTTATCAATTTACTATTCCTTCTTCTTAACCTATCTGATGTAGTTGTTTTCGTGTTTTTAATCAAATTTAAACTAAATTAAAAATACATTTTCCTTCCCGAATTACATTTTCCTCCGTAAAGTATCAATTGACAGCGCGATTGTGTCAGATTTAAAGTGCAAGTTTTTGAGGCCGTTTCTATTCGCATAAACCGCATACATATCACCATTTATTCATTTGTTTACTTTGTCCCTTCATTGACTTTGTCGCGCCGGCCCGTAGACATAGTAGCGTGTGATGTCATTGCCACTATTGCAACGGCTAATACCCCGTATTTACTGCTAGCGGAGTGCTAAAAGACTACACGTGACCGCGCGTAAATTGCAAATTCTCATTTCAGAGCGAGCTTCAGCGAGAGCTTCTCTCTCGGCCTGCTGTCGTCTGTCTCCCCCGCCACGCAACGACACTGCACACGATGCCGCCACGAACGGCAATACATGGACGGGTCGCCCAGCGGGCTGTACCGATATCGTCAACGCGGCCGCTCTCTTCGCTGCCATCACTGCGTCCAGCATCAACGCTCTCATCGTCGTCGTCCTCCTCCTCGACCTCCCCCGCCCCCTCCTCACTAAATCGCCGACCACAATGCCCGCCGCACTCCCGATCACAGCTGCAGACACACCAAATACGAACACTAGTCACGCCCTCTTCGCCGCCGTCACAGCGCTCCGTCTTCATTCACATCAAACCGCCTCCCCAGACACTCGCCGAGCGTCGTGCCGTGCTGCGCGTCATCGAGCGCCACGGCAAGACAGAGTTCTTCAAGAAGACGGCGTCCAACGACTCGTTCCTATGCATCGCCTCGACGACGGACATGGCCGACACCCTGGTCGCCAAGAGCCCGTTCACCTACGACCTTGCCGACTCCCTCGCTACCGTGCCCATTTCGCTGTCCTCGCGCGTCGGGTCACGGCCAGCCGCTCCGTCGGGCCGCAACTTTGTCGTCAGCGTCTTCCCTGCCGCCGGGTACCCCCACCGCACAGCCATCCGCAACGGCCCGCTGTACGGCCCCTGGCCCGACGATATCGAGCCGATGCTGGCGACGTCGCCGTCGTTCAAAAATACATTCACATACAATGCCCTGCGCGGCGTGGTTCCCGAGAGCGCATCGGCGGACGCACTGTGCGACTGGCGGCCGCGCATTGCGTTTAGCGCGCCCGTCTCGAATGCTTCCGAGGGCGACGGCGACAGACCGGCCCCTGTGCACTCGCACGAGTCCAAAGTGGCGCGCATCCGGGACCGCAAGGCGCGCCGGAGCCATGCCACACGGTCTGTCCTGGCCGGGCTTGTCGACCGGGGCAGGGGTTGAGTGCAGCCGCGGGCTGTGGTGATTGATAATTTGATGAGAATCGCCCCTTTCGAACGATCAACGATTGCCTCTGGCGGCAAGACAATCCGACAGCCAAAGCCGCGGTGGCGACAACGCCGCGGCCGCGTTACCAGCTAATACGCTTTGATACTGATACCCAAACTGGCGAAGCGCAATTCTCGGACATGCAGCACACCGGGGATTACTCTTTACATAGTCCGAGTGTGCGACTGTGTATTTGCAGACTGCTCAGAATAAGCTTGGAGAGAGTGGGGAGGCCTCGGGGTTACTCGTGGTGTGGTGTGGCGGAGTCCCAGGCTGCCGGGAATCGACAGCTGAGATGCCAGTCTAGCATGTGCATCGCTGCAAACTACATCTGCATGTATAATAGTATGAATAATGATAACGATAAAGAATGCTATATCATTCTACTACATAACGAATGGGACACTGAAATGCCGGAGTCGAGCGAGCGAGCCGTCGTTGACGTCGTCGATCGCCGAGCCACGAGCTACGGACGCGGGCAGACCATGCAGCCAATATTAAGACATGCAAGTCGTCGTACTCTTTACGCCCGGCCGATTAGGCTCACTCTATTCTCTCGCTCGTCGTTCGCTGTGTCGCTTCTGCCCTGCTCGCTCCCGCCTCGGCATGGAGCCCAGAACGGCATGTTTCTATTTTTACTTTTGTGCACACGCATACTGTTTCCACCTTGGCTCGAGCTTGGATAGACTTCTCACATCCGTCGGGACTCTTGTCGATTCCTGAAACGGTCGGATATCGCCTCAAGCCATTGATGTCATGGCGCTCTAGACCTGGACTCTGGACCATCTTCTATGGTTTTGCCACGCTCAAGCTTCAGGCCTCCTCCCATCTCCAGCTCTGTTAGCCTTTCAGCGCAGAAGAAATAGAAACCTCTGAATCGATGCCCCAGAAAGGTATTGATGTTGGGGAAGAAAACAAAAGAAACGAAAAGAGAAGAAAGAAGCGGGAAAGAAAATCAAAAGAACAAAAAGAACAAAAAAAACGAAAAAAACGAAAGAAAATAAGCAATAAATATACACCCTGCAGCGCCCTGCATATTCGCGGACTCGTTCAGCCCGTGCCACCTTGACCTGCCAGTGACCATTTGCCCCATGACGACTCTGCTTTGGTCTCGCCATCGCTCATCTGATTTGCTTCTTTCGCTCACTCGTCTCCTTCTTAGCCTGCACACCGTGCCACCCTTCCCCGTACCTGCTGGGCGCCGGAGCTTACTCGCACAGATCGTAGCTCTTCGTCTTTCTTCTCCCCATTCTCCTCATGTGTGAAAACATGCAGCCAAGCCTATTTGCTGTCAGTGGCACTGCCCGTCTGGGCTAGGATAGCTTGACGCCCTCGACTGCTTGCCTATAAGATGCCTTTCTAGAAGCGAGGCATGGACTGCAGGCATCATGGTTTGTCCACACATGAACAAGGTATATAAAGCGCATCGGTGGTTTGTGCCCAACACTGTCTCTGTTTTCCGTTCGTGACAGCACATCACATTGTTCAGAAATCCACCCCAAGCGTCTTTGTTCAATTTGCTCAAAACAGACACACAACACAAACGACGGAGCTACAAAGAGGCACACGGCAGCACTGTCTCGTCACCGGATCATCTGACAGTTGTCCACGGCGTCATTTGAGCGTTTGAAATCCTCGCTCTTATAAATATCAGCCGCCTGCTCCCTTCTTCCATTTTCACGCTCTACCGCCCTCCTCGCTCTCTTACTCATCAGACTACACCCAAACTATCTACACACACTACCTCCAAAATGTCATCGAAACCGTCAACCTCCTACTTCTGCTATTACTGCAACACAACACCAGACAGCTCGAGCAAGAGCTACTCCGACCAAACATCGGACAAGACAGAAACCAGCAAGCAGTTCAGCTATCCGTTCGGGACAGAGCCCTACCGCCTCAAGGCGTTCATCATGGACAACGAGGAGGATGCCGACGAGGACTCGCGGCCGTTCATCAACCCCAACCCCCATCGCTGATCTGTCTGGATTTACGCTGCTTTTGTTCTTCTGTCTATCATGCCATTATTTATTTATTCCCCATTTGATACCTGCCGCGAACTGCCCCGTCGGTCTCTTGGAAGACCGTTCTTGATACACGCGTTCTGTTATCTATTTATTTACAAACTTACGGATCTTGGTCCAACGACACACATGACTTTGCTTCACTGCCTTTGTATTATTTCTTTGCCATGCACACGTCTTTCTTGACAGAATGTATGCTGCGATGCACCGCTTGAATATTATCGCTACACATGGACTGTGCCTTATATGTGATACGTATGTGTGAGACTATAGTGACGTGATAATTTCTTGTATCCGGCCTACTTCAGTATCATCCACCGCCTCTCCAGCTGCGCCGTCTCGTACCGCTGCTGCTGAATCTGCTAGGCATGATGAGTGGAAGGCCACCCTTTGTAATGGTGCCGATGTGCCTAGGATCCCATCGGCCAGAGCCTGTAGATTCTTGCTCCTCACTCCGCCACCGACAATAATCTCAATGGCCCCTTTACTGGATGGAACCGACAGTGCTGCCGAAGCCAGCTTCTGCAGTGTGCTGACGTGCCCGCCTGCTCCCTGTGCGCTTGGCCCGCCTGCTGTCAATACACCTGCGAAGCCAATCTCTCGAGCAACGCCCAGCGTCTCGCCCGGCGCAGCAGGGTCGACGACGAGGTCGAATGCCCGATGGAGCACACAGGCATACCCGCCTGCCGCCTGGACAAGCTGCCGGTTGCGCTGCCTGTCAATCTGTAACGTCTCGGCCTTTTCCAGAATACCAAACACGAACCCGTCGCCTCGTTCTGGCGACAAAAGTCCGCTCGCGACAAATGCCTGGAGATCGGCCTGCATCTGCTGGAACTCGGCGCCAGAGTATACAAAGTCGGCACTGTCTGCTGGTGGACCACGAGGGCGGACCATGACTCTCAGCGGCACAGATAATTTGCCGAGAGCATCAATGACCTCTCTGACTTCGGCCAGGGTCGGGGTCAGGCCGCCGTCGACGTACGACCCGGCGCAGTTGATCTCGAGGCGGGTTGCGCCATTGTCGACAGCGGCCTTGGCAGCAGCAGCCGAAAACACGGGGATCTCAAAGACGGACATGCTGCGAGGGCGTGGAGGTGGGATGTGATGCCAGAAGGAAGAGAAACGGGTCGTGATGAGACGTGGTGCTGAGGCTGGATTATAGTGTCCGTGTACTGTGGGACGGTCCTTCCTGATATAAGCGGTAGCGCAGTGTTACAGTGAGGAACCCACTGCCGATCTTCGGTGTCGCTTGCTGCTCCTCTGGTCTCGACATTGAATACATGATATTTGATAGATACCAGGTTAGTACTTTGAATTGATTCTTACTCACAGTGAAAGCTATTAGTTCTTATTTTTTTTATTACTTGATACACGATACATTCTGCTCATATGCTAAAATTTCGCATGCAGCACTCTTCGATGAACATGCAAACTCAACCCGAACGGATACCAGTCAAGAGGTCAACGCCAAAACATGAAAGCGTACACGAATAAAACAAAACTGGTCATTAATCACCGAGACTAGCAAGTCGAAGCCGAGACAGCCAAAATATGACACTGTTAGAGAGTATGGATACTGAATTAGGCCCACTGAGGCACAAACAGCCCATCGTCCTGACCACTTGTAGTAGACGACCCCTTCTCGCTCCCCTGGCTGTGGTCGTCGGACGACTTGGCTTGCTTCCCGGGAGAACTAGTCTGCAGCTCCGGGGCTTTCTCTATGGCCGGATCATACTGCAGATGGGTCTCCACGGGTGTTGGAGGAAGTGAGGGAGCGGGCGTGACTGTAGCAGCTGGGGGGGCCTTTGCTGTGGACAGGCCAGCCAAAACTGGCGAGGTTGGCGAGTCTGGCGAGTCTGGTGAGACTTGCGAGACGGGAGACACAGGAGAGGCGGGTGGAGCAGCCAGTTGAGGCACGTCTGTCCACTGGGCCTGCGCGAGCTGGACTGTGTATCCAGGAGTCCCAAGGTCCGCGAGCTGGTCCAACCGGAACTGCTGGTCAAACGTATTGTTGACCGCATTCTGGCCATCGACGGAATTGGTCGTCTCGGTAGCTTGAACAGCATTGTCAACTTCGGAAGACTCTGCCTCTGCGGCCACTCCGCAAGTGGTCATATAGGGCTCTTGCGGGAAGGTCCATTCCATCATATCCAGCGGGTAAAAGCTACTCGGCGCAGCCATGGTGGATGTTCCGATAACTGTGGACAGTGGGGGCAGTATCTGGTGCTGGGCGTAGATCTCCGACTGCATTGCCGGGTCTGCGACAATAGGTGGGAGTCGAGCATGCTCGTAAGGCTGCTGGTACATTGTGATGTCTTGATCGTAAGCATGGGTATATTGAGCGTTCCCAATGTACCGCGGCTGGTACATACCGATGAGCGGCGGCAGAGGAAGCTGGCCAGCGATCATGGAACTGCTGAGATGGTTGTTAACCTCTGCTTCGAGCTCGGGAGACAGGAGGCTATTGGAGCTACTCGGCGGCGCAATGTCGTTCGCCGACGGGGCGGCTTCAGTGCTATCCTCGAGAGGCTGGTTGAGAAGCTGGGGCAGAGTTGTTCGGGGCATGCTGCCTGTGCTGGTCGATCTGTTTGCGATGGCCCGGCGGCGGGACGCGAGCATCTCGGATGGTGCCGAACGCACAAGGTTCCGACTGCGCTCGCTCGGTTTGTGGCCAGTCACGCGCACTAAAGTATTAGCATCGACATCTCGGAGTAAGTGGATGAGTCAATGAATCAATGAATCGATGAATCGATGGAACAGACTTACGCTCTTCGTTGATGTACGCTTGTACAAAGGACCGGGCACTAGGCGAGTAGCTTTCCAACACTGCGTTCTGGAAGAAGTGCTCATCTGCCAGATGTTAGTATGCATAGAAGCGATGCTGGCAGACAGGAGTTAAAGCAACCCACACAGCATTAGTGGCGTATACCGGCGCCGGGCGCTGCCACCCATGATGTTTTGCATCATAGCTGCGAGCTGGGTCCATCCCCGCGGGTTTTGGGCACTCGGGCGGTCCATCAGGAGGCGCTTGTTAGACGATGGCACAATCACCGACCAAAACGCAGACTCCTCCTCTCTCGACCAGACCTTGCCGCCCATTAGAGAAGAAATGATGTTAATCAGGTTTGAGAAGATATGGATGGTGATGGGAGAGTTTAGATGGGCAACAGGAACACGTCGATGAATGAGCGAGGCAAGGAGTTTTGCCTTGGAAGCAGTATAGATGCAGAAGAGATGATAATAAGAGAATAGTCAAAGGAAGATAATTGATGGAAGATTGAGCATATGAGAAAGGTGGAATGGAGATGATTTAAAGTAATGAGAAAGGGAGGAGGAAAGAAGAGGAAGGGCACCGAAGAGAGGGACAATGTGCCTTAGATATAGTCACAAAGGACGCGCAACCTCGAAAGTCAACAGAAGCCATGGTAATGTAATAGCCAAGGTCCAGAGCAGCAAGAGTGGCTGGAAATACATGGACCAGACAGAATGTTTCGCGAAGTGATGACAAGGCAAAGGTGATGTGTAAATGAGGTCAAGTTGAGATGAAGGCGAGTTGTGGGTAGACGCAGCTTGATACAAAGAAATCCTGTAGATATGCCTAAAAGAGGAAGGATTCTTGCTGTTGACACGAGCCCTTAGCCTCGTAGGTACATTTCGATGAGCGACTCTGTCCCTTCTGTCTCCTGGACGCTTATGTTGTTGTCGAGGCGATCGAGGTCAAGCCCGATCTTGATGAGTGCAGCGTAGAATCCAGGCGTGCATGCACTTATTGCCTACTCATAGAGAACAGAGAATGGGTATCTTGATTTGTAGTATGAAAGGAACAAGTAAACAATAGTGACGAGGCAGAGACGCAATGCCGAGGATGTCCAGATGCCTCCTTCTGATCCTCGCCCTTGACCTCACCGAGTCCCCTACTCAAAGGGACTATGGGGCAGAGGCGCCTCGTAACCTCGAGCCATGAGTGAGTCAGCCAATGGCCGTTCCATCCGAGAGAACTGCCGTGTCAGTATTCTGAACGTTTTGTAAAGACATAGAAAAAATAAACATGCTTTCGGAGAGATGCAAACATACCACGCTCTTTTTCGACATCGGCACAACGCCATCGCGCACCCACAGGCCCCAGCTGCCCATCGTGTTGGCCAGCATCATGTCAGTCGTCAGGCGGTCACCGACAACTGCAATTTGATGCGGCTCCGTCACGCCCGTCTCAGGGTGCGCCCGGAAGTACGCCATAATCTCGTCGCCACAGCCGGGCTTCTTGGTCTGGTGCGGCAGGACTGTAACGCCCGTGCCAGACTCCACCGTCTTGGCTAGTAACCGATCCTTATCATAGCTGAGAGCACCTGCTGTATTGGAAACGATAAGAAGGCGGCGGCCAGGATACGCTTCGCGCAGTTTGTTGAATTTGTCCTACATGGTCAGCTACTGCTCATATTCTTAACAGTTCTGGGGTGCGCCATCTTTTGTATACATACCTGGTACGATGGCCAGACCTCGCTGCTTTCGGGAAAAGCAAAACAGTCATCCTTGTCAAGAACAACAGCCTTAATCTCTGGCTTCTTCCCGCCACTTCTTGCCGCAAACGCACTGTCTAGAGGAACGGGGATGTCGTTGAACGTGGACACCACGCCGTGCGGCAGACACAGTGACGGCCGCGCCAGCAGGCGGAAGATGTTGACTGATGCCGATAGATTGAGATTCATTGCGTCAAAGGTATTTCGTACGCAATCAACTCTTAGTTTGTATTTGGCCGACAATACGGGTGCTGTAGTGACAAAGTACCACGAAGCGTTTACCAGATGTCGTTAAATTTACGCTCCATCGCGGATTACGTAAGGAAGCTCCAGCTCGGACTCAGAGCTAGCCCGGTCATTAAAAAGTGGACCCGTCGCTATTTTAAGGGACAGAGCTACTAGCGCGACTGGCACGCGTCTCAACAAGACTGTGAAAGAGCTCTCCATCATCGACACAAAGAAGCACTTCACTTCTCACGTTCAAGCTCGACCACCTCACCCCCATCCACCAAAACACGACTAACATTGCTGGACCTGATTATGCAATGATCGGTAGCCACAGATCTACTTTGTAGACCTTTCGAATATCACAACCTCTTTCTAGCCTAGATGGCTCGCACGACAGCGAACGGGGGCAGCCCCAACGGCACAACACCCGCATCAACGACTGCGTCCGCACCTCTCAGCAGGCTATCCCCTGAAGTGAACCGGATAATATCACCTTCTACAGATAGCTATCAACTACAAAATGGGAGCACATATGGTGTCGCCAATGGCGTCGAGAACCAATCCCCACATCCAAGCACACCAACGAAGAGGCCTTGGGCGAGGAAGACGGCATTGAGCAGTGCTGGTGGTAGTGGCAGGCGTATGCAAACCGGAAATGAAGACGACTTCAGCCTCGGCGACGTGCCTAAACCAGGAGGATTCGAAAATGCCGTGTCCAACGGCAATGGACTGCCTCTGCAGGCTCAGACAAAGAGCAGCGCTGGTGATGCAGCCCACTTGGCTGAAGATGCGCAAATGACAGACGTGCACGAGGCGATAATCAACGTGCATCCACCGGCCGAGGACCAGCAGCAGCCACAAGAGCCAAAGGGAGCGCCGGAGCCAGTCGCAACACCACGGAAGCGTGGCCGGCCAAGGACGCGGTTCGACGACGACGCAACCAAGACTACACCGAAACGGCAGCGCGCAGATCCATTCAGTACACCAACAAAAGCAACGCCATCGAGAGCGACGCCGGGCACAGGCCGCGGCCGTGCACGGCCAAGAATGACAGAGACCCCCTCGACACGACGAACTATGGCTGATCGTTCTGCACGGAAAAAGACGACACGGGCACTCATTGACCGCATGGTTGCAGAAGACGTTGAAGATGAAGACGAAGAGATGCTGGGTGCTGCAATTCTTGGTGCGGACTATGACGATGATACTGAGGAAGGGGATGGAGTGTCAATAGGGCGCGGCATCACAGAACCCGCGGCGCAGGCCAACGGCGATGGTGGGCTTGCACCAATACCAGAAGGTGCGCTGGAGGAGGCCGTCGAAGAACCCGAAGAACCCGAAGGACCCGTGGCGCCAACCCCCCGGAAGCGCGGACGACCGCCAAAGAATGCTGCTAAGCAGGGTGGCGCATCTGTGAGCCGGCCAAAGCTTGCAAAAGCACCTCCTACACCCGTCGACCCGAACGCCCCACCCAAGCGCGGAAGAGGCCGGCCGCGCAAGACAGATACAACCGCACCAGGGGCCACGGCGACACCGGCAGTCCGCGAGCTCGAGGCGCCTCGCGACCAGCCTGCACACGAACACTTCTTCTTCCACAACCGGTCCGGTGCTGCAGGCAAAACGTCAAACAACACCCTAGCAGCACTACGCCCACTGACTTACGAAGAGTACTTTCGGCTGCGTGACGGCGGCCCCGACAGCGATATCACTGGAAGCAGCCGCCACGAAACGCAGATCACCTATCTTGAGGATCTCCACGCGCAATCGTTCCCGCAGTGGGCGTTTGAGCTATCCCAAGGGTACAGTGTGTGTCTCTACGGGTACGGGTCAAAGCAGCGTGTGCTACGAGCGTTTGCCAAATCTCTGCACAAGAGTATCCGTGACCACCAAAAGCATAAAATTGTCATGGCCAATGCCAGCCCGGCGAGTGCTACAGTAGCCGAGGCTGCGGCTACAAGTGGTGCGGCAGCAGCAGGCGGAGCAGGCGGGGGAGGTGCGCCCGCTTCAGCCTCAGCGGCGGCATCGACCCTGCGCGACATCTTGCTTGTGGTCGCGGCCGCTGCAAGCAACTTCAAGAGCAAGGACGGCCCTCCTAAGCTACCAACTGGTGCAGCAGCAGCAGAGAAGACGCTTCTCTCCATGCTCGACCAAGCCGCTTCTTCATTGTCTACGACCACCATCACCCTTCTTATCAACGGTATCGACAGCCCGAGTTTGCGACGCCCTGCAGCCCAAGCAACACTTGCTCGCCTCGCAGCACACCCCAGTATCCAGTTGCTGTGTGCCGCCGACACGCCGGGCTTCGCGCTCATGTGGGACGGCGCCGCGCGCAGCCAGCACAACTTTGTCTTCCACGATGCCACGACTTTCCGTCCGCTGGCCGGACTCGACACTGTCGACGAGGTGCATGTGCTTTTGGGCCGGCGCGTGCGGCGTGTTGGTGGAAAGGACGGCGCCGCCTTTGTGCTTCGCAGTTTGCCCGAAAACGCACGCAACCTGTTCCAGCTGCTCATTGGCGAGGTGTTGGCTGCTGATGACGGCAGTGGTGGTGGTGGTGGCCGCCGCGGCCATGGAGGAGATGACGGCGATGGCGATGATGAATACGACAACTATGACGGCTACGACAACGAACGCGAGGGCGGCGAGGACAATGCCGAGTCGGTAGCGCTCGAGTACCGGATGCTGTACAACAAGGCGGTCGAAGAGTTTATCTGCAGTTCGGAGATGTCGTTCCGGACTCTACTGAAAGAGTTTGTTTCCCTTTTGCTCCTACACATTCATTCATTCTACTTTGCTTTTCCTTTTCTTCAACTACATATTATCGCAACCGCCCGGCTAACCTGACTGCCTTTAGATTCCACGACCACCAAATGGTCACGAGCCGCAAGGATGCCTTTGGCACAGAAATGCTCAGCCTCCCGTTCCGGCACGACGAGCTGGAAGGACTCCTGGAAGAACTTGCCTCTTAGGCATGCCCGGGATTTCTAAGACGGCACACTATATAGAGGTGCAAGTAAGCATAGCCTGTGCATAAAACATGCATGGGCTCAGAGATAGACAAATGGTCAACAACCTTTAGTGTGCAAATTCACCAGCCGCATCAAAGCCCCCTCTGCGCCTCTTAGAAATGATGACCAGACCCCTCTTGGAGATGCTGTGATGTCTTCATGTATTCGAAGCTGACGCTGAATGTCCAGGCAGGTTTGCTGCGGTAGCTATTTCAGCCAACAGTTATCATGGTCTTGACAATATTATTTTCTGATCACTTCTAAATTCACTATTCCAAGATTCTTGACATCCGGCATATTTTCAAAAGGCGACTGCATTGGGCATCAATTTAGCCCCCAAGCGCTGCTTTCCTGCTACGCGCATGCATCGCAAACAGGCGATTGGCTGGATGTACGATGATATCCAAGCGTGATGTCCCCTCACATTCGCTAGAACCGAGGTGCAAGAATACGACGCTGAACAAGTCTGCCTTGATGGAATCTTCTGCTAAATTCCCTCATCTCGTGGCATCCCAACTCGAGCCATCGTTTTGCTGTTTCACCCCCTCTACTGTCTTTTCTTGCAATAATCATATTGCTTTGCCCCCTCTGGCTATTCCCCTTGCTCCCCTTTCCCAGTTCTCGCCCAGACTAGTACATCATATACATCTCCCATTACCCATCTTCCACCACCTGAGCCCTTACAGAAGCCTTCCTCATGGACGGCCTATCCATCGCCGCCAATGCGGCCGGCATCGTTTCCCTAGGAGTTGAAGTCACGAAAGCTCTACTCAAGTACTACAAGGACTACAAGGACCGAGAAGCAGACCTTGCTTCGACGACCAAGAAGCTCGATCGCCTTTTTGGCATGCTAGAGACTCTGGCGTCCCATCTGGAAGGCCCCCAATCACTGTCAAAGGATAAAGTTTTGCTCGACACCGTTCAGAGTGCTGTCCAAGATTGTGAGGAATGCATCGACGATCTCCAGAGCCAGTGCGACAGGTTCAAGGATATTCCTTCTGCTAGCATCAAGGCCAAGGCGATCACAGCCGCCCGAAAATTGTCCTACCCTCTGCGGCGGAGCACACTGGACGCAATCGACGAAACGGTAGACGAAATTGTCTCGCATATATCACTCGCTCTGCAGGTCATTCAGCAGAAGAGCATTGACCAAGTCCAAAACGAAGCGGAAGAGATAAAGGCATTGCTGCAACTAGTGCAAGCTAACCAAGTCTCGAGAGGAATCCACGACTGGCTAGCAGCCCCAGATGTTTCCAGCAACTACTACGCAGCGTGCAGGAGTCGACACAGTGGTACTGGGAATTGGCTTGTCAAAGGCGAGGCCTTTTCAACGTGGCTAAACAGTGCCAACTCTTTCCTATGGCTCTATGGCTTTGCGGGATGCGGGAAGTCCGTGCTCTGCTCAACAGCCATACAGCAAGTCTTTCGCCACCGGAAATCAAATCCACAGACCGCCATTGCTTTCTTCTTCTTCACCTTCAACGACAACAGCAAGCAAGATGTTTCGGCAATGCTGAGAGCCATTGTTCTGCAACTCTCAGGCCAAATCAAAGGAGGTGATGAAATGCTTTCGAGGCTGCGTGAGGACCACAAGACTGGGAAGGCACCAGATGAGGTGCTGATTGCATATCTGCAGCAGTTGATTTGGTCTTCAGAGGAGACGTATATCCTCATAGATGCGTTGGATGAAAGCCCCAGAGACAGCCATCGATGGAGGTTGTTGCAAGTCTTGATAGACATGCGGGAGTGGTCAGAAGACCGCCTTCATCTGTTGGTGACCAGCCGTGACGAGCCAGACATCCGAGAGGCAATCACTGCGGACATGAACACTAGACCAGAACAAATGGTCTCACTCAAGAACAGCTCTGTCGATGGCGACATTGCAGCCTTCATATCCGGAGCACTAGAGAATGACCGACGACTCCGGAAGTGGGCAGACTTTCATGATCATATCAAAGGGTCTCTTACCAAGCGCGCCAAAGGAGTGTAAGTATTTGTTACCCCCCCTTCAGGCTCATTGAATTGAACTTTAACTCTAACATTTCTTCCCTGGTTGCCTAGGTTCCGATGGGTCGAATGCCAAATTGTCACACTGGCCTCGACTGCCAGGAGCAAACGCCAGCTTGATGCAGTATTGACGGCACTGCCACGTTCACTCGACGAAACCTACGAGCGGATGCTTGGCAATATCGCCGAGGAATCGAAAGATGACGCAAGAAGGCTTTTAACTCTGCTTTGCTACTCTCTCAGGCCCTTGACTGTGGCGGAGGTCATTGAAGGCATCGCTGTGGAGCTTAGCGACAATCCCAGGCTGAACACTGATGGCAGATTGGAAGGCGAAGAAGACATCCTTCAGCTGTGTCCCGGCCTCGTCGAGATCGACCACCACACCGAGGTGTTTCCAGCTTTCCAGCAAGCCGTCCAGGTCAGACGCCCATTCGGCATGGAATTTTTGGGTGCTGAAGACGACTTTGATATTTATCCCGACAGCTTCCGCTCTACCGTGCGAATTGCCCACTTCTCGGTCCAAGAGTACCTGGAATCCAAACGCATCCTCGATCGGCCAGTGTCAGGCTTTGGTGTGCAGTTTGCAGACGCCCACGCCGAGATTGCCTCTGTCTGCCTGACATACCTCTTGGGACTGCCATCATCTCGGTGGCACCATGAATACGCTCTGGCACTATATGCAGCAAGATGTTGGGCCAAGCATTATCGCGACGCCAACATCTGCAAGTATGGCGTCCAAAGCCAAGCACTGCAACTCCTCGGACCTGATTCCAGCAAACGCAGTATTTGGAAGCAGCTTCTCAAAAATGCAGACCGTCACGAGGAGTCTTCCTCGCCCATTACCTATGTTTCTTATTTTGGGCTCCATTCCCTCTTACTGGGGATTCTCAATCTCAGGCCATACTGTGACTTCTCTCCCGAACAGGTCGCGCAGTTGGTCAATGCGGAAGCAGAGACTTCCGTTTCTGTGCTTCGTCTTGGTGTGCTTAGTGGCAGCTTTGAGGTGGTGAAAACTCTAGTTCAAAGAGGTGCCCATGTCAACACCAAAGGCAGAAGTCCCTTGATGGATGCAATCGCAGAAGGCCACGACGAGATAGCTCGCTTTCTCATAGACCATGGGGCTGACGTTGACAAAGTCTATTATAATGTATCCTCTTTAGAGTATCCGTTATTACTGGCAATCAAACGCAATGATAAGTCTTTGGTTAACCTACTTCTTGACAGGGGAGCACTGGCAATCAGACGCAATGATAAGTCTTTGGTTGACCTACTTCCAATGCGGTCAAAGCGTTATGTGCTGACTGCAAGCGACTTTGTGGAGTTGTTGGAAACTGCACATATTCACAGCGACAAGGCCATGGTCGAGTTACTAATTGCCGAACTTGCCGGGTCGAATGCACGTGGGACTGGAATGGACACTTCTCAGATGGCGATACCAGGTTGCGAAGAGGCGGAAATGGCAGAGAGAGACGCTAGGATAAGCAGGATTTTGCAAAAAGTCGCAAGTTCCACCTTCAACTTCAAGTATGCCACTCTGTTTCTAGGCAAAGGGTTAACTCTAAATCTGGACTACGCCCATCTCATAAAGTTCTTGGCCAAACTTGACGATGCCAAAGCGATGCAACTCTTGAGCGATAAAGGGCTTAGCATCACGTTTGGCGAAGCCAACCCCCATTATCGGTACGATTTGAGGAGCAGTCAATCAAAAATACAGTGCTTTGCACAGTTTCTACTCGAAAGATGCGCCAACACCAGCATACCATGCCATGTGCTTGAAGACACTGGAGAAATAGTGGCATCCTACGGTCTCATGGAATTGGCTGAAGAACTGTTCCAAAAATGCAGTAACTTTGACGAGACACAGCGACGACGTCGCTACAGAGCCGCACTCCTGCACGCAGCGCGTTATGAAGTTGCGGTACTGTTAGTCAATAGCGATATTCTTGGCCCTGGCGTTGACTATAGCATCGTGCTAAAGTCTATAGTGAACTATGGCAATGAGGCGGCAGTACGACTGCTAATCGAAAGTGGCGCCGATGTCAACATCCATTCTGGGTACTATGGCACTGCCCTCCAAGCTGCGGCAGATAACGGGCACGAGAAGATAGTGCGGCTGCTAATCGAAAGCGGCGCCGATGTCAACATCCAGTCTGGATACTATGGCACTGCCCTCCAAGCTGCGGCAAAAAACGGGCACGAGGAGACAGTGCGGCTGCTAATCGAAAGCGGCGCCGATATCAACATCCAGTTTAAAGATCATGGCAGTGCCCTCCAAGCTGCGGCAAAAAAAGGGCACGAGGAGATAGTGCGGCTGCTAATCGAAAGCGGCGCCGATCTTAACACTTATTCTGGCCCTGCCCTCGAAGCTGCGGCAAGGAGCGGGCACGAGGGAATAGTGCGGCTGCTAATCAAAAGTGGCGCCGATGTCAACATCAACTCTAGCACTGCCCTCCAAGCTGCGGCCAGTTACGGGCGCGAGGAGATAGTGCGGCTGCTAATCGAAAGCGGCGCCGATGTCAATTTCCAGTATAAAGACTGTGGCACTGCCCTCCTAGTTGCGGCAATTAATGGGTGCGAGAAGATAGTACGGCTGCTAATCGAAAGCGGCGCCGATGTTAGCATACAATCTGGGAAATATGGCACTGCACTTCACGCCGCGGCAAGTCACGCGCGCGCGGAGATAGTGCGGCTGCTAATCGAAAGCGGCGCCGATGTCAACTTCCAGTCTGGGTACCATGGCACTGCACTCCAAGCCGCGGCAACACGATGGTATAAAAGCATAATCATGGTACTTCTCCAGAATGGTGCCGATCCTGCACTACTAGACGACTGCTCTCTCGAACCAATCATGAATAAGTGTCGCCGGCACCGGGCGCACCGTTTATATCGACTGTTGTCGGAGCTTGGTTGTGAAGAAAAGATCTGGGCTGTACCGAGTAATTATAAATGGGATAAAACCTACTACTAAAGCATCATCATTTCTATTTTTCTATGTTTGTTTTAGATTATATGTATCCTCTAGTTATAGTTCTTGTCGGTTTTCTCCTCTTAGTTCTTTAATCTCTTTTACTTTCTTTAGAATAGTCTTCCATTACTCACATAGGTCTTATATTCTCGCTTGCTCTTTACGAAGCTGCTTGATGTGAAGACGATGACGTCTCAACTTGAAACATCCGAATTAGGTAATTTGCTGTTATTACCTCATTATACAGTTTACACACAGTGCGTGTACTGTATTACAGACTGGCACGTGTACCGAGTATGCTACGGAGTACTAACTACTACTTAGTTTGTTATGGGTCCTCATCCAGCCAGGAGCGAGGCGAGCGAGAGTAGCTAGTAGCCGCAATGTGTCTCTATGATTATGGTAGATCTGTCCCCAATAAAATGGGCAGGGGAGCTCCCATTATGAACAGTAGCCTATGAACGGGTAGCTTCGCACAGCGACAACGACTTGCCCCTAGACACTTGCACGACGAATCTCTGTGTCCTCACCGACTGAAACCGAGCGCGGCCATTCTTCTGCTATTCTCAAACTTTACTTTCAAGCTTCAGCTAGAACCACCTGCACTCGTCTCGTTCCTTGACGCACCCGACACGCGCCGCTTCCTTCTCGACCGAAACACGCCCTTCCACCAGCAAACACAGCCTACATCCTCCCACAATGGTGCGCCTGCCTACATGACTCCATCTTCCACGACCTTGTTATGGCATCGCCCACCGGCGTGCATTGCTAACTGTTACAACAGGCCCAGACCCCCGAGCAACGGCGGCGCAACCTCAAGTTCGCCAAGGACCAGGATGCGCGCCGCGGCAAGTCCGAGACCGACCTGAAGCGCCGCACCAAGGACGTGCAGAAGTCGCCCATCTCTCCCGTCTGGCTGGGTACGTGATTGCATGGGTTGGCACGTCGTGTCGAACCCCCTTTCCCAACGCAGAAAAGCAGCTCGGCTAACCGGTGTCCTTCCGTGCCTTTAGGTGTCCTCGCCTTTGTCGTCTTCGGCGGTCTCGTCGTCGAGGTCTTCTCGCGCTTCTTCTTGTAAGCATCGCCATATAGTTGCGACAGCCACTGGTATTGGCCCGGCCCGACGCGCTCAAACTACACGCGACTGGCAGCCGATGGATACGGGCGTGTGCGACTACGGCGCTCTCCGGACTCGCGAATCCTTATCAACAACGAAGAGAAACTACACCAAGGCCTAGCAATGAACTAGGCGAGACCACCACAGACCTGAAAACGATACCACACCAATTTTTTTTAAGAGATCAGACAGCCGACACATCACGCCGGCACGGCGAGCTTTATCCGATCTGACAGGCCACCATATATGTGTATCTATATATGTGGATAGTTGGCAGGCCATGTACGAACAGTTTGATTTATCTGGAGACAGTTAGCCACCGAGGGCAGAACTGTAGGTCAGATGGGGAGGTAGACACCGCCACTCCTGGCCCGCTTGATACTTGTTTTTATTGTTTTGTTTTGTATTTGGGATACTTTTGGCACATTATGTTAGCGTACTTTAATTTTACATTGTTCAGTTCACTTTGATTGCAGTGACTTGGCAGGCGAGGTAAGCCTAATGAAAATATTGAGGCGCTTGAGCTTGGGTTATTGGCCATCGACGTGGTTGCTGACTTGTACCTTATTAAGCAAGGCTGTGAGCATACTATCTCGGTATTCATGATTATATGTCAGCCTTGTGTCTCCTTCCTCCTTTGTCAGACCGCTTGCTCGTGGCAGGAGCGTCTTCGACTGTTTCCATTTGCCACGTGTCGCGATATCCGGAGTAAGTCTATTAACAACTGCCATATATCTCCACTTTTAACCTCATCGTCAACCTCGACGAACACCGGCCCAGCAAGAGCCACATAATAATCGTTTACTGATTTTATTAGCGAGGAGAACCTATTCACGACCTATTCAGGTTGATAACATAGAATATTACAGCAGCACACTATGAACCTCGTAAGTTGCTCACGAGCGTCTTCGTGTTGAGGTCGGGCATGATTAGATCCAAGTTGTTCTGCAACAATCATCAAATGAATTTACAAATAAATAAAGCAAGTACAGTCAAACTGCACGATACATAACTCTAGCGATGGACAATACGTCTTGCACTGTTTCTCGTTGTTTCAAGCTGGGCTATTGTCAAACCAGCAGAGTTCTTCCTGTTCTTGATCCTCTTCGTTCTCGTTCTAGATCGGATAGCAGGTTATCAGCGATAAGACAGTGCTATCCATATGCAGGTGAAGTATTGCCGCGGCAGTTATTAAGATTTGATTTATCTATCAATTTTCAAAAAAAAAAAAATATTAAAAGAATATATGCATGGTCCAGAGTCGGCATCATTTTGCTCCATTCTTACTTTTCATCCGTCGCTCTAGCCATTGTCTCAAGACATAGCCCCTCTTCTACATTTTCTCGACACATCGACTCCTGAGTGTGTCTTCACAAGCATCGTGTCGTTCTGCTTCTGACTATGTCCTCTGATTACTGTACGTCTTGTTTAAAATTTAAATGCAAGGCTTGATGTCCAGCACTGCGTATGAGCAAATCAAGCTAGCCTGCCTCGCGTGCTCACATGCTTTCGCGATTCAGCGGAATCAACACCAGCACACGACACGCCTGGACCGGAATATCAATCGGTGGCTCGTCACATTGTAGTACCAGAATTGGTTCCGCGTAAAGCTGTGCATTTCCTGTTACATGATAAATTAGGCGATGTTTCCAGCGCAGAGATACCCTCGCACGCTTGCCCGCTCGGAGCTGTTTCGTGCGAGCACGACCCGAGATCCCGCCGAGCATCCCAGGTATTTATCCGCATTTCTGCCACGGGTGTGGCTGCCGGACGGCTTCTCTTTATCCTGACCATATTCCTTGTGATGTACTCCGTACTTAAGCTTTCGGGACGCATCCACACACTAGGAGTGACACCCTAAACAAGCTGAGCAACACAAGGCAGTTGCTGCCTAAGATATTATGATTATCTCCATGTTCCCATGTGCCTCCCCCCTCCCTTCTCCGGAAGCAAGAATGACAAACCATGGCTCCACAAGGCGCAAGGCAGCAGGCATCCATTTCACTTTTTAATATCCTTAGGCACCCCTTAGCCCACTCTCTAAGGCGCGCTTACATAGATCTAGACTTTTCTATGCCATCCTATGCCATCATATGTCATCGCGGGTTTCATGCATGTCGCAATAGAATGTGGTAGTCTGGGCTCACCGACTATTGCGGGCTCTCTTACATAGCGGATGGGGGAGCCAAGAGGACGGGTCAACTTTGACGGCCGATGAGTCAAGCCGTGACGGCGAAGGGCGTGCATAATTAAGATTTGCAATTGTACACGAGGTGGGCGGAGCATCCAGGAACGTAGCATGTACAGACAGAAACGTGAGATGTATTGTAACACGTTGCAAGACGGGCGGCAACCAGGAGGGTGGTCACGTATGAAAGAAGAATAAGCAAGTTCAAAGGTTCAGCTTGCAGGAAGTCTGTGCAGCGTCTATCAAGAGCATTGATTGCAGTCTAAAAATATTGTGGTGAATGGGAGAAACAGGGTTTGCGTATGGTAGTACAGTTTCTCTTCCCACTGGTAGAAAGAGAACGAGTGAAAGGAGATATGATGCAAACACGAATCAAACAGAAGCAAGAGTATAACAAAACCAAGCAAAAATATTATGGAGAGACGACTCAACGTAAACTTGATGGGTATAAAAGTGAACGTCGACAGGGTCTCTAGCTGGAGCAGCAAGAGCAACAGCAATATAGAAAAGAAAAGAAACAGAAGAAAGAAAGGAACCCAAAGAACGCCTGTAATGGTGCCCTCCCATGTCTGTAACCCAAAGTCCTGCTGCCAGCCGCGATAATGCAAAAAAGAGAAAATAAGAAAAAGAGAAAGAGGTAGTAGTTGGCGAAAAAGGCGAGTCCCCTCCGAGGAAGCCTGGTTGCCCGTGTGTTCGTAGTCGTCGTCATGCAAAGGTGTGTTGTGCCTTTTTTTGTTGTATTGTATGTGTGTGCTTGTGGTTTCGAAGGGTGCTTCGAATGTTGTAGTAGTAGAGTTGGTTCGGTAATGATGTCATAGAGGTGAGATTGATGGGAGGTCAAAGTGGTAGAGGAGAGTGTCGAGCAGATAAAAAAGATGGAAAAAAGAGCCGAAAACAGACAAACACTGAAAAGCTTCAAGACTCGTAGTCGTAGTAGAACGAGCCGTCGTCGTAATACTGTTCTTCTTGGGAGGTTGCGGCATGTGTATAGTCGCTGCTGCTCCGGCTGCTGTCTCCGCTGCCGTACGCGTACGAGACGGAGTCTTCGTGGCTGGGGTAGTAGTAGACATCGGTCGTGGCCGTGCTCGCCGCTGAAGATAGGCCAGTGGATGCCGGCATCATGCCCATGGTTGTGGCTGTGACATCGCTGCTGCCGTGTGTGTAGATGGCTGTGGCGGAATCGTCAAAGAGGTAGTCGGGTGTAGTGCCGCTGCCACTGCCGCTGCCGCTGCCGCTCACACTTCCAAAGAAGTCGCCGCCAGCGACACTGCTGCTGCTGCCGCCCCGGTGGCTGCCACTACCGCCACCGCTATGGCTGTGCCGGCTGCCGCTGCTCATGGACTCGTGGCCCTTGGCGACCATGAAGCGGAAACTCGGGCCGCCCCAGGGCACACCCGAGAGCTGCTCGTCGATGCCGAGATCCTCGGGCACGGGCACCTGGTAGCTGCTGGCGGCGTGCTCCTGGTTGCGGCTCTCGCGCTCGTCGCGCTCCTTTTGCTCGCGTGCCTTTTCGCCTTCTTGTGTTAGCTACTGTCCGATTTTACGTGCACAATCTATAGCTAATGGCAACGACTTACGGAATTTTCTCTGGGCAATACGGTTCTGGATGCGGCGGCGCTCTTCCGGGTCGGTGACCTCGCTCCAGTCGTCGCTTTTCTTGGCTTTGCCTGACGATGAGCCGTGCCTCCGGCCGCTGCTGGAGGAAGACGACTTGCCGGATCGTGAGGACAGCATGTTGTCTGATGTGGAGGAGGAGGAGGACGGCTGTTCTGAGGATGTGGAGGACGAAGAGGACGAAGCTCGCCGGTCTTTGTCTTTGCCCTTGGACTTTTTGCGTTTTCCCTTTTGGTGGGAGGATTCCCGTTCGGTCTCGGAGCCGGAGCTGTCGAGATGTCGCTGGCGGGAGATTGCACGTGGGGTGGTAGGCTCTTCTATCTCGTAGTCGAGATGGGAAGAGCTGGATGCGGTATCTTGTTTTAGTTCTAGTTCTTGATCTTGGTGTTCTTGGTGTGGAGAGCCGTCAGATGGGTGACGGGATGCATGCGATTTTTGATGTGATTGTTGACTTGAGGACATTTATGGGTTATGAGTAGAGGTGGCGAGGGAGGAGGTCGAAGCCAAACTCAAATCAAACGAGCGAGGGGCATGTGTTATATAGGAATACAAGGCCAAGAACGAATGAAAATAACAATGAGATAGACAATAAGCAAATAACAAACAAACAAATACTGAATCAGAATGAATTTAAAGAGGTCAAAAGAAAACAAGAAAGAACACAGAGATGTGAGATGTTGTAAATAGATACGAGGAGGACAAGACCAAGGCCGATCGTAGTTGTGGATGTAGGCTGGGAAGAGGAAGCTATAAGTATTATGTATGCAGTTGAGGATTTAGGTTGTGTTAGTGGGATGCATGCACACGCATTGGTGGTGCTTGTGTACAAGGTAAAAGGGTATGGAGTACCAAGGGCGAGTAGTGGGAAGGGGGAAGGGGGGGTGTGTCTAAAGTGGCACGTCAGAAAATAGTGACGAGGCTATGGGTGCATGTGTCTGTGGCAGGGTGCATATGAAGAGTGACGATTGACGTCGAGAGGATGTTTTTAATAGCTTCCTGTGTAGTTTGAGGATATGACAAACAGACGAGACTACTATGCAGGGGTTGGGTAGGGCTATATGAAGCTTTAGGAGAGGGAGAGATAGAGAGAGAAGTGGACAAGGCCTGAGAATGGTGTTTTTGTAAGTTTGAGCTGTTAGACGGACCGAACTAGACTGGACTGTGTTTGGGATGGCTTTAGCTACAGAGACTGAGAACAAGTTTGACAAGATCGAGTGGCGATGTAGCCGTTATATACAAAATCGTTGAGATATGTGATTCTGTTCTACATCTGTGCTATCACCTTGGAATGAGCACCACCACCGCATCTCTGGTTTGGTGTTCGACGGCCTCCAGCTCACATGAGATCAAATAAGATTAAGGAAGCTTCTAGTTGCTCGTGGAAACATCGTCTGTCTTGTTTTGGTGAGAAGGATAAAAGAAAAAGAGTAAAAACAGAAAAAAATACGCAGTTGAGGAGATGCCTGGAGACGTGATGGTTGTTGTGACAGGCAGGAAAGAAAGACTACGCAGTGTCAAGCAACCGCAGCCTGTCGTTGCTTTGAGCTAGCTTGACAGCCAAAAACAGCTTGATAATTACTACTCAGAATGATTAAGGAGACCGGCAGAGTTAAATTACAGACGAGGCTTAGAGCAGCGAGGCGAGTTAAGGTTTAGTCTGACGCGACGGGAGGTGAGATGAAGATGCAATACAGGCATGGAACGAGGCTAGGAGGGAGGGCAGAGGGAGAGACCAAGGCATATGTTTAGGGACTGGAGATGACGACGACCAGATAAGGCAGCAAGATCAAACTCGTGAGACGATAAAAAAGAAAGCTAGACAGAAGTTGAGTGAAAAGAGATTACGCTGGTCAGGGTGGAGGGGGCGTATGGCCGTTGACACTTGGAACGGACGGCAAGGCAGATGCAAGTCACGCGGCGCCGGCGGAGTACCGACGATGGTATAAGAGGAAGAAGAAACAAGAGAAGCCAGGGGTAGAGGTAGAGGTAGAGACAACGAGAGAGGGGGAGAGAGAGAGAGAGAGACAGAAGCGAGGGGCGTGTGCTTTGTCACTACATGTACACCAACGCGGCAAGAAAAGAGTATGGACGAGACGGACCCCACAACGGGGATATAACAGAACAGACGACATAGAAAGGACATATGAGATCACGGGCAGGCAACTGTATGTGGGGGATTGTGGTTTAGTTGTTTGCGTAGGAGTAATGTGCTTATGTACACTTGTAGGTGACAACAAAGCCTGCCTAAGGATGTTATTTAGGGTGCGGAGTAGACCAATGAAGTTGAACCAAAAAGAAGAAGAAACGATCTGGCGTCAAGTGAGAGCAGTACTCCAAGTAAACTCATCAGACAACCCAAAAATAAATAAGATGAAAGGATGGCCGAGCCACTGTTCGGCGTGAGGTGGTAAGGGGACTGTGTTGCGTATGCTATAAGGCAGCGAGATAAATGGCAGAGATGTCAGCTGAATCGTGTCTGCCGTATCTGTATCTGTGTCTGTTTCTGTTTCGGATCGTTGTTATCTTTTTATTCGATTTATTCTGATTGTTTCGAGAACAGTGGGTTTGATGCGCTTCGATGCCACAGCCACATCTGGAATACGGGAGGATGTAAGACAGGACGAGGAGCCGATCTCTTAAGCATGGATGATAAGAAGAAGACCGAGTACGCACCGAGAAACAGACGACCAGTGTGAGAGATGAAAATAGATACAATGCAGTGCAATACAGAAGAATAAAAATACAAATAAAAGCAAGAGAAAGACAGCCAAGAAGCCAGCCAGTCCTCCGACAGGTCGGCATGTCTGTCTAGCCTGTCCCGAGATCTTGACAGGGCGCGACGGTATGACGGAGTAGGATTAGGATAACAGAATGTGCAAGTCACGAGTGCTCTAATAGCAGAGTCGGAGAGAGTCCCGACAAAAAAGAGAGGCCAAAGTATCGGGGACTTGGAGTGACTCTGTAGACGCGCACCCAGCTGCGGAAGTCGGCCGTCTAGAGTCCTGGCTTGGTATTGCAGCCTGTACAGCTACAAAGAGCGCTGCGTATGCCCAAAACGGGAAAGTCTGTTTTCCGTCAGACAATAAGCGCAGCAGCGAGCGCAGCGAAAACCAAGCATGGAGGTTATGAAAGCCCGCAAGGGGTCATCAAGGGTACATGGTACAGTACATAGTACATAGTAAGATACATGCATGGTGGATATGAAGAGTTCTTCGGCATGTTAGTCACAGGCTGGTGGTATGCACGGATTTATCTAATAGTATTTGATTCTTGAGTTGTGCACATCGGTTCGACAGCTCGCGGAAGAGGTTGTGGGAAAGGCCCTGGACGGGGCTAGGGGTGACCGTGCCGTAGAGACGCCGGCATGGAGCAGGCGGGAGTGACGTATGGTCGATTAAAGCTGAAGGTTTGAAGGTTTGGTGGCTTGAAGGGTTGAAAGGTTAGATCAAATAGGAAGGTCGACGAGGTAGAGTCAAGAAAGACTCATCCGAGGGGGAGCATAGACTCATCGATGGGACATCTGGATAAAGTACGAATAAAAAGAATCAAATGTCTAAAGAACTCAAGCATTGAGTTTGATGACGAGCATATATTTTAGTATTTGATTGTCTGAATCTTCGAACGTCCCTACATCGACATTGACCGGGTGGTCTTTGAATAACTGAATAACTGAATAACTGAGTAACTGAGTGTTTATTTTGACTTGACTTTGATTCGATTTTAGTACATATATCAGACGAATTAACCAGAATACATGCTCAGGCCATGTAGAATAACCCCGGCGACGAGATTGACGGGATCGGCGAGGCTTGTCTGCTTTTGCTGCTGCTGTCTGTTTCCTCTTTAACCCTTCTCCTGCCTATTTGATACCGTCTCTAGTTGATTTATTAATATCCTGAGGCTAGCAACATTCTCCAGCTAGGCATCCATTTTTGAATTGTGTTTGCTTTGCTATGTATTTTGTATTGTTCGTATCATGTACATAGTAGTGTTTCTATGGCCTGTACTTCTGTATCCCTGTTTGAATTCTTTAGCTGAACAAGTACCCGGTCGCAGAATCCTGGACTTTTGCCGTCTTTCGAGAATTCCATCAGCACGTTTGACATTATGAAGCTTGTTTATCCCTAGCTTGTTCTTATTCAAATGTACGACCAGACAAAGCATAGATAGACAAGACAATACTCATGCAAAAGCTTGTCTCATGTCCCTTGAATACACCGCCGCATTATTGTCCGCCGAAAACCCGGCTCTGCAACGAGCGCTGCACATCTGTGGGTTGAGGTGGACAACGGTGAACGGTTGGCAACGGTCTTTTCGGCATTTTAGTCAGTCAGTCACTCAGCAAAGTCGGCGTGAGAAGTTGAGTCAAGCCAGAGCCGGAAGCCGGCATTCTTTCGTATGCCCCGAGGCCGTGGCTCTCGCTCGCTATGTGAAAACCCCGAGAAGTGCCCAATTATTAATACTACCTGTTAGCTATTCGCCATCAGCCATTGGCCATCAACTATTAGCTACAGAGTGGGTTGCAACTAGATGTCGGCCGCGCCTTGCCATTGCCCTTACGGGTATGTTTTGGCGAGCTAGAACCCTGCTAGCCTTGTCTCTCGATCCTGGTTGGCTCTGGTACGCGATCTCCCTGTTCCATTTTATTTTGCCATTTTGATTCTCTTCTACTCCGTCCGTTCTTCGTTCTGGCCTTCATCTCTCGCTCTGCCAGGCTGGCCAGCCTCATTGAATGGACCCAGGTGTAGGGTAACGCAGCATCGGATCCGTGGCACGTATCCATGTACTTTGTATCTGTGCATTGCTCTTGATTCTTCGTTGTTTTCCTATGCTTGGACCTCGCCTAACCGGGTGCCATGCCAGAGTCCCTTTCGTTTCGTTGTTTTCTTTCTCTTCATCTATTTTGTTTCGTCCTCGATCAGCAAATTACCTACACAGCCTCAGGGGCAGTCCATCTCAACCCACCGCCAGGCATCTACTGAGGATCTTCTTCAGAACACCCGTCAATCCAATGAAACACTCGTGATAGGACGGGCGCTTACTGTTTTGGTACATCCGTGTAGTGTGAAGCGATGTATTTGTAAGCATCACCAAAAGGAAACACATGACTCCAAAACTCAACCGGCGGCAGGCAGGCTACAGAAGAAGGATCAAACGAACAAAGCAACCAAGCAGCAGCAACAAAGAAAGACGCTACGGTGTATTTACAGTCTCACGGCGGCAGATCCAGTAGCAACAGATCCGGAGGAAACGAAGCACCGCGTGCCTTGTAGTTTGAGCTTGTGATTGGTGAATCCATATTTGTGCTCATACAATCGAATGACTATGTAAGCTAATAGAAAAAGAGAAGACGGGTTTCATAACGACATTGGCCGAAATGAGTCGTGGCAGTGCATCCTGGTAGCAGTAGATGTGAATATATGAGTCTTGCGTCGGAGTAAGAAAGTCGGACACGAGAGCATCAAGATCGGGCTAGAACAAAAGAAGAATCTCCCGCAGCCACAATGTATAAATAAATATCAAAAGGGAAAGAGAGAGTCAGTACATACGGTGTACGCCGGCAGGCTAGCCGTCTTAGCCGTTTAAGCTATCAGTTTATCGCGGTGCATGCATCAACAGGGGCGGAGGGCTCAGGCCGCGGATACGAACGAAGAAAATGTCAGTTAAAAAAAGTAAAGAGACCTCACCAGCTGACGTCCCAAAGAGGAGAGCCGCGGAAACACTGCCAGGCACAACTAGCCGTAGACGATACGGGTGATCTAGTTGATGTATCGATATATGACGACAGAGGACGGGACTTTCAGGCACCGCAGTTGGCAGTTAATCGAATCCGAGCATCACAAGACCAGGCAACGAAGACAAGCCGGCTGGTAATGGAAGAGATAGGAACAGGAACGCAGCGACAAGGCAATATGCGAGGCTGTTGGACTAGTTCTACCGAGAACAGAGAGGAGGGAATAAGAAAAAGAGGAGGGGGGTGGCGAGAAGCATGGGACGTCCCGCAAAGGTTAACGCGGGCGGGGGGTCAACGAGCTGTTTGGTACCACTACGGAGTCGATGGTATTTGGTTTGATTTGCATGGACTGGAGCTCGTGATGCTAGCATTGTGACTCACTGCCGGAAATGAGGTGGTCTTTTTATATCTAGTTCTGAGGTTTGGGGTTTTCGGTCAACTTATTGATTTCTCTGTGTTTTTCTTTTTCTTTTCTTCTTTTTTTCTTCTTTTTCTTTCTTCTTTTTCTTTCTCATTTTGGTCTCCTCGCGGGTTCCTTTGTTCGATTGCTCTACTACGACATACTGTTCCATTACCCGAACTCTCCAGCTATCCACGAGTTTTTATACATGATATGCATGGATCTTGTGCCATGGTCGGGTCGAATATGGCTCATCATGAGTCGTCGCTAGCCCACACTTTAAGTACGACGTATCTTACCTTGCCCGCTTTTTACGGAGTTTAGTCTCCTTACCCCCTCTGCCCCCCAACGGGGCCTGGAGTGCTGGATTTCGCCAAATCCCTCATTGGTACGCAGTGGACTGATAGACGCAGAGGCGCTGAGGCGCTGGTGGGCGGTAAAAGAAAAGGACAAGCGGAAGGAAGAAAACACCCCGGGTAGGACCCGTACGAGTAGACCCCCGGCCCTGGGACTGCGGGACTGGCAACAGGCGACTGGCACTCACCTTGTCTGCTGCACTGATACTCCGTGCCAATACTCCGTCCCTCTCTGTAGACTGTTATATGCGGAGTACGAGTACGACGTTCGTAGAATTTCAAGACTGCAAACGTCCTGCTAGGGCAGGATGCGTCGTTCCGTTAGACAATACCTATTCTTATGATTTGCCAATTTACTGACCCCTTGATTGGGAGGTATGACATGCTGCTGCCTAACGCGCAAGGCCTTGGCTAGGTTGTGTCTGTGTCTGTGTGTATTCTGTACTCCGTACTCCGTGTGTGTCGCTGTGTCGCCTGTCTCGAGTCCCGGGTTTATTCAGCACTCATTCCATCACAATCTGTAATCAACCCCTCGCAGTCCAAGCAGCCGCCGTATTACGACGAGCACCGACCTCTGATGTAAGCATGCCTACACTCTCCAAGGATACTTTATCAGGCATGCCACTATATTCATACGACGTACTTGGAGCCACCGTACTTTTGGCCATATACACCGCCGGCCATTAGGTCTGTCCGAACTGCGGGCTGCGTTTACGTTTTTAGCCTGTGGATGCAGGAACCTCGAGCGTTGTCCCTGTTCAGCGTTATGGCCGAGCCCGACTTCTTTTTATGATGTTGCCTTGTCCAGGTGTCCTCTTGTATTCGGATTTTGCAGACCGACACGTGCAGCTTGGCACCGGGTGCCAATGATGGTGCAGAGTGTTGTATTGTCGAGGCAGGGTTACCTTGTTCCTTGTCTGTCATCTGCACTCCTGCCGGGTTCCCAAAACGGGTTCCATAGTGCGAATGTTCTTCTTGCACTTGTCGAGAAGCCAAAGTAAGATACATAAAACAAAACTAAACCAAACCCAAAAATAATAATTAATAATAATAAAGATACATACGCCGTACAGATACAAACACAAAGATAAATAAAAGTGAAAACAAGGACAGACAGACACATACTCTGATGATCCCGTGAGATGTGGCAATACGAACCAACACAGGGCTGGACAGGAGGGTTCGGCATGGCATGGCATTCGGGCTGTGATATCACTGCATATTCGGTGTTCTTTGTTTACCTTGATTTCGATTACTCGTAGTTGCTGAGTTTGATTTCTGTTTTGACTAGGATTTAGCTTGCACTTGCTCTTGGCTGCCATGTTCTACGGCGAGTAAGGCCGAGACTAGCACGGTGAGCTGGCGACCAGTGAGACATGCACACCAACAACCCCAGGTCTAATACGAGTGTCCGAAGATATCGCGAAAGAATACCGGCACATCTATTTGTGTCAACAGCATCATCGAATTTACGAACTTCCTCAACAAGATACATGTCCGCGAGACGATCTCATGATTACAGCCCAGCCTCAGCCTTGCACACGTATTATCTTAGCCTGATTAGCAAATCATAGCACCCCCATCGTATCCGGCGTCATCAAATGCAGACAACAACAGCAACAGGCGCCAGCGTTTGCTTGGGTGGGAAGGTTTCCTAGGCCGTAGCTCATAGCTCGCAGCATCATTCACGGCATGCATCACCTTGCGTCACCTCGCATCACCTCGCATCACCTCGCATCATCTCTAGGGCTGAGCCAAGCAGCATGGCGTCTCGGAGCATGAAGATCTCCTCGCGGCCCCGAGAAACCAGACTATGCAAGTAGCGAGACACGAGAAACTGCGAGTAAGAATAGCACAGAATCAGCCAGTAATATCAATAGGCCATCCCGGGTCCTTGGCCGTGGATGTCCGTCGTGTCGGCCCCTGATTCTCACGCAGCCCTATGAGAAGATGAGGTAAGATGGTATGAGAGTGGTGTTGCCGTACGACAAGCAGAAGCAAGGTAGAAGGAAAGGCAGAGGACGAAAGAAGATTGAACAATAGAGGAGAACGTCACCTTTGAGAAGGGTGTGTGGAAGACGAGCCACGTAGAAGCACCAGAAGACGAAGAAGATGCACAGGATGCACAAGATGCAGGCTGCAGGCTGCAGTGAAAGTCCAATGCACACGCCCCTCCTTCTTCTGATCTCCCCCAGGACATGGCATGCAGAGGCCGGAGAACAGCCGGCGGATACGGGGAGTACGGGGAATAGGGCCAGGTGGTGAGGTAATGCACTGTTGATAGTAGGAGAAGGGAGGTGCTAGGCGAGTGCAAAAGGCGAAATCATAGGGCTGAGGGCGCACTCGTCACGCCAGGCAGCTGCTCCAGACATGAGGTGACAGATGACAAAGCAGACACCACCTTGGTCTATGTGCCGTCTCGTCGGGCGTCGTGCTCGCCCGAGGCAGACCACAAGGCACAACGACGTCATGTCGCCTATTTTTGACTGACATCTGTGAGCATAGCCTTTCTTCTCTTTCCTTGTCGCCGTTGTCTCACGTGCTATGGCCACGGCCAGCTCTCGCTTTCGTCAGTCGTGGATCGTGGATCGTGGATCGCATCTCGCGATGCTGCTTCCTCTTGGCTTGCTTTTATTGAATTTGAGTTTGATTCTATGCATGGATGCTTTTCGTTCTTTACCTATGTAATGTACAGGAAGATGTTCGTATATAATTTTGGGTTTTAATAGTACACCCCAAAGGGGATCCAAGAGATGTAGTTTGGCTTCTGTGCTTCAAAGCTTAACCTCTCTCGCGCTCCGCACGACGCTCGGCAGCGCGCTGCTTGAAACGCACCTCGGCGCGGCGACGCTCACCACCGTCGATCTTGCGGCCCAGCTTGTGCTCCCACATGCCCTCCAGCACCGTCACGCGCGAGCCCACGTTGTCCTTGATCGGCAGCGCAAACGGCCCAGAGATCGCCTTGGCGCCCACCACCTTGTAGCCCCGCACGCGTGCAGGCTCGCCGTTCAGGTCGTATGTCGTGTCGGTCACTTGTGCTGGTGCGGCCTCGGCCGCTTCCTCGCCTGAGGCTGCTTCTGATGCTTCTGATGCCTCTGGTGCTGCTGGTGGTGGCACAGGCACGTTCACCACTCTCTTGCGCAGAACAACCGGGTCGTTGGGGTCCACAACCTCCTCCACGCGCAGCTCCGCCACGCCGTTGCGCACATACTTGAAGTCGCCGCCAATGCCAAACTCGCCGAGCCGGAACTTCTGGAGCCACCGCAGCAGATACCGACGGTCACGTGTCGGCTCAACACCCAGCTCGCGCAGCTGTTTCGACGACAGCGTAAAGAGAGCCTCCCATGTCGGGAACTTGACTGTGTGCTGCTTCATGTTGCGGCCAATGACGGAGAGGAGAGTGGCGACATCGGGGACAAGGGGGATCGGGGCAGGAACTGTTCTTCTGCCTGCTGAGGTGGACTCGCCGGATGATGTGGAAGATTCGGCGTCGAAGAGTTGTGGTGATTGTGAGAATGGTCTGAGTTGGCAGGCGCTAGGAATAACAGAGGGTGCGGCCCAGCGGAATGGTGCGGACAGCAGGAGGCCGAGGCGCGCTGGCCTTGATCGTAAAGAGTTCATGGTGTGGATGCTGCAGGAGCTGCCGTTAGAAAGACGTAGCCTTGTATAGAGCCGGCGGCGGAAGTGAAGCTATTTTGAAAGTACTCACTGGCCGAAACTGTTCGGGTGTTATAGGCTGTGGAGAGTCCAGATGGACGTAGAGTGCTGCAGTGACACCTGCCGATCAGGTTCTCAATCGGGATCCCCAAAAACAAGGGTTGTGGCCGTCAATGCTGTGCCGTCGTCGTGCCGGTCGTGTGCTCGTCTTCGCGATGCCCGCCAAACAGCTGCATTGAAAAAAAGTTAGCCGTCGATTCGAAGCCGCCTAATCAGGACTAGCTTCATTCGGGGTGGGAAGATGGTAGTTCCGTGCTGCTCTACATAGGCTAAGTCATCAAGGGTCCACCTACAAGGCTTCCATCAACATGCCCCACCTTCCCCCAATGGCGCCGGAAGAGCAGCGTTCGCGTTGTGCCCGATAAGCGATAAGAATTAAGTTTAATTCCATGTAAGTCGACCCTCGGACGTCCTCCCACTCTTTCCCCCGTCACCTTCCTCTTCCCCCTCTCCCTCCCCCTCCCTCTCGCTCTCTCACTCTACCCACTCATCCTCTTCTATTGTTGTAATGTCGTGATCTCAACGACCACCCGTTTCTTCGTTTCTTCCGACCGCGTGTTGGCTTTCTTCACTGATCAGCACAGCCATGGCAGCGCACATAGACAGCACTGGAGCGGCTCTCCTTCAGCGCAACCCAGGGCAGGCAGCAGCACACGCCGCGCCACCTTCAACCGGGCCGTGGACAAATGGTGAGTAGCTTACCTTGCCATGTCAAATCACCGCAGAGATCTCAAAATATCCACGCACATTGTATTGCATTTGCATACATCACACTCGAGCTATCATATCATAACCCTGTGACGTCGATGCCGACATTTTATATTGCGCAGCCTCCCCTTTATCCTGTCTTTGCCCAGCAGAATATTTCGATCTCTTCTAACACCAACAGCCCACTACTTTAATGTCATCGGCAATCTCATCTCCTTTGATAAGCCTCTGCCATCAAGGTCCGGTCACCCTGACGGAGACGGCAGCACCAGCTCGCCGCGGCCCCGGCCCAGACGCCTCAGTGCTAGCTCTGCCAATGAGTCTTCCGACTATGTTGTTTTGTCTCGCGCTACCATATTCGACAGAAAAGCTCTACTCGACGATGCTAAATCGCATGCGCAACACCAGTCCCTGAAGCGCTATCCAACAAACAAATACTTTAGCCTGGCACTCAACAGCGAGTCAGGCATAGATTTGGTGGCGGCGGCACCGCTTAAGAGTGGGATCAAGGTCTCTTCCAAGCAAGCGTTTGGCTCCCGCCCAATATCAGACGAAGAAAAGTACCTTGTAGCTGTACACAAAAAGACTTTTCACAATACCGACAGTCAAATTCAAGTACGAACGTTTGCCACCGTCGAATACGACACCACATCGTCCAGCAACACAAATGGTCTTGGAGTCACACTGGCTCTTGAGCTGGAGCTGCGCTGGGTTATCCATCCTCAGCTGCGCGGGCTTTCGATCCAAGAACGGACCCTGAGAGACTCCGTCGTTAGTCGATATTTTCCCGAAATGGGGCGCAGTGTCGGCCCCCATGGAAAGTATAGAACGAGCGGTACTGGACAAGCCCCCCAGGCATTTTATGAGGCGGCTCATGTGACAAACAAAGATGACGACGAGCCCGACGATCTGCATGTCCCAGGCCTGACGGCAGACCTGTTCCCATTCCAGCGCCGCGCCGTCAAGTGGCTCTTGAAACGAGAGGGTGTGTGCTGGTCTTCCCTCAGCACAGACGACCATGGCACAAGCGACGTGCTCCGTTCTATTATCCCCTATACTGCACCAGCAGATTCCGCTCTCACGTCCCACTTCGTGGCCAAGAAAGACATCGACGGCAACACTTTCTTCGTCAGCAGTCTCCTCGGTGCAGTAACCCGTGACCCGTATAGTTTCCAGCAGGCCAACGACGATGCGTGTCGGGGCGGCATCCTGTCCGAGGAAATGGGTCTGGGCAAAACAGTCGAGATGATCTCGTTGATCCTGCTCCACCCTCCTCCGCCCATCGCCACACTGAACCTCGCACACATTGAGAACCCGAAGCTGGGCGGAACGCTAATCATCGCGCCATCCGCACTGAAGACCCAGTGGGTAGACGAAATTAGACGGCACGCGCCGCATCTCAAAGTATTGGTCTATAACGGCATGACAAAATCGTGCGGCAGCAAAGCAATGGAGGAGTCCGTGGTGGAGCAGTTCTGCACCAACGATGTTGTCATCGCCACGTATACCGACCTCAGATCCGAAATCTACTTTGCCACGAGTCCTCCTGCCCGGAACATGCGAAAACGAAAGCTGGAAAGCGATGCCGAAGAGCGTTATCGGCCACGATCACCCCTCGTCCAGCTAAGCTGGTGGCGTGTATGCTTGGACGAGGCGCAGGAAATCGAGAATGGTGTCAGTAATGTGGCTGCACTTGCCCATCTTATCCCGCGGTTCAACTCTTGGGGTGTCACCGGAACACCGGTCAAGGACAATATCAATGGTAAGCCAACCAAATATAATCAAATATCACAAGGGAGGGCAAACTGCTAACCGTCGCTAGATCTTTGGGCCTTGCTGATGTTTATTCGATACCAACCGTATGGAACGATCCAGGATGTATGGAAGGAGCTCGTCTCAAACCACAGGGCATTGTTCAAGACCATCTTCGGCCGTGTTGCCCTGCGGCACACAAAGCGCCTAGTTCGTGACGAGCTGACGATTCCTCCGCAAAAGCGCTTCATTATCAAGATGCCCTTTACGGCTGTGGAAGAGCAGTACTACGAAGGCTTTTTTGAGCGCCTCGCTCATTCCTGCATGCTGAACACTGATGGCTCCCCCATCTCCGATTCCTGGAGCCCTGATGATGCCGGAATGCTCAGCACCATGCAGAATAGTCTGAGCCGTCTACGTATGGCCTGTCTCCATCCAGATCTCGATGGCTCGCACTTCAAACCCATGCAGCAGGGCAACAAAGTTGCGCCCATGCGGACCGTTGTCGAGGTTCTCGACGCCATGATCGAGCAGAGCGAGGGCGCTTTGGCAGTGGATTATCGTGCGCTTCTATCTCACAAACTGAAACGAGGACAGCTTCTTGAAAACTCGCCGCGTGCAAAGGAGGCCCTGGCAATATGGCAGGAGATTCTTGAGCAATGTGAAGTGCTTGTCAGAGACGCTCGTGAGAAAGTCAAGATCGAAACACAACGAGCATCGGAAGCCAATAAAGCCTCTGCAAGTATCGCCAGAAGCAAACAGAACTCGGAAGATGAAGATGACGATGACCAAGACAACACTACAGGCGGTAAACTCGGCGACGCCCAGCGCGAGCTACGCTACTCTCTGGAATTACTGCACAAGGCCGAGTTCTTTTGCGCCAACGGCTACTTCCAAGTCAAGTCCAACGAAGAATGGACAAAGCCCGAGTCAGACGAGTTCAAGGAGCTCGAGAAAAAAGAAGTCGAAAGCTACGAACGTGCCAAGCTTATCCGGCGCGAAATTCTCAGTGAGAGCCTGACCAAGGCCACGAGTTTCATGGAGGATCTCCAAGGAAAGGCTGCGTCCCAGGGATTTGTTGAGATTCCCGAATGCCAGTTTGCTCAGCCTGCGGGCATCGAGAGCCGTCGCACAGGTGAAGAGCTGGACCGTCTGGCCTTGGTGCTAAGCAACCAGGCTGCTCAGATGGACGAGTGGCGCGAGGCCCTCGTCCAGCTGCTTCTCAAGGACCTCGTTGACAATGACGAAGAAAAGGATGAGGCAGGCAAGACCGTCGAGATCACGGGTGACGAATACGAGGACTCGACCAAAGTGCAGGACGAGATTCAAGTGTATATCACGATTCTCAAGGCTGGTATCAGCGACCGCAAGTTTCTTCTCACGGGCGTCACACGCAGTATCCTAGCTTTCAACGAAGAGTACCAAGCTCAGCGGATGGCCAAGAACGGCGAAGGGCCCGCGCCCGAGCTTACCTTGAAGGTCTTTGAGGAGCGCAAATTGTCGATTTCGCCACCAATTGAAGATGGCGGCGGCGAACCTGATCTTGTGCGCAGTTTGCGGGCCTGTGTGGTGGATCTGCGTGAGTCTTCCACACGTCTACGTGATCAACAGGCGGCCGGTGGAACCAGCCTCAACAGTGTCACGAGCCAACGCGCAGCCATGGAGCTGTCGTGTGTTGAAAAGCAGCTCAAGAGCGTGCAGAGAGAGCAGACGCGGCAGCTCAAGGTCGTCACTGATCTAGAAAAGGAGCTCAACAAGGTGCGCAGCTCGCTCAACTCGCGTATCGCCTACTACCGCCAGCTACAGATTGTCTCGGACATGGTAGCACTCTACGAAGGCCCCAAGGATGACCAAACTATTGATGCAATGGTTCGCGAAGAGCAGAAGCTCGCTCAAAAGCTAGCTCTAGCAGAGTCGAAGCATCGTTATCGTGAGTATTCATCTTAAAGTTTTATACATGGAAAGAAGAGAGCTGACATATTTCCACAGTGATACACCTCAAGGAGATCGACTCGACAGAAGAGTCGCACATGTGCGTCATCTGCCAGTCGAGTTTCTCGGTCGGCGTCTTGACTATTTGCGGACACCAGTTCTGCAAGGACTGCATGAATTTCTGGTTCGCGGCTCACCACAACTGCCCCTTGTGCAAGCGGCAACTGAGCCGCGACAACCTCCACGACATCACGTTCAAGCCACGCGAGCTCAAGGTGGTCGACGACCATAGTGCAAATGCCAGGCAAATAACCAGCAACGGCCAGCCAAGCAATAGCGATGGCGTTGCAAGCACAAATGAACCTCAAATCTATGAAGCGTTTGGAAAGGACAAGGTGGCCGAGATCATGGACATTGACCTGCCAGGCCAGTCGTTCACCACCAAGGTCGACACGCTGGTCCGCCATATTCTCTGGCTCCGCGTATCTGACCCGGGCGCAAAGTCGATTGTCTTCTCGCAGTATACGCCGTTCTTGTCCATCCTGGCTGCCGCCCTCGACCACTATAACATCAGCTACACGTCATATACTGAGCGTAACGGCATCGACAGGTTCAGAACAGACCCCAACGTCGAGTGCTTTTTGCTGCATGCGCGCGCCCACTCGAGTGGCCTCAACCTCGTCGTGGCCAGCCATGTGCTTCTGTGCGAGCCGCTTCTCAACACGGCAATCGAGCTGCAGGCCATTGCGCGTGTGCATCGGATTGGCCAGATGCACAAGACGACGGTCTGGCTTTTTATCATTGAGGGCACTGTCGAAGAGTCGGTCCATGAGCTGTCCGTGGAGCGGCGCATGGCCCATATTGGAAAGCAGCGACAGCAGCTTGCCGACGCCGATATGCATGGCAAGGACAAGGGGAAAGGCAAGGAAAAGGTCATTGACCTGACTTCCGAGGCATCTGATGATGAGATGCTCGACGACCGCCTCGAGCTCGCCAACTCAATGGAGCTGGAGCAAACAAAGGTCAAGAGGCTGTTCGGCAAAGACCGTTCGCTGGGCGAGGAAGTCGACAAAAACGACCTGTGGATGTGTCTGTTTGGCAACCGGCAGCAGCGCGACAAGACAAATGACGAGAGGCTGCTCATGGACACGGAGTTCCGGCGCCACCTGGCAGCAAACGCTGCCGAGGAGAGACTCGAAGGCGGACATTTTGATAACTACGCATAAGGGCGGTCGAGTATAAAAGCTAGATATGAGTGCGTCTTGCTTTTAGATGTACTGGTGATGATACCCATTTGTATTCTATATGGTTAGTCATTTTCCTTTTTTTTTTTTTTGCGTGTTGTCTTTGATTTTTTTGATTCATTCTTTTTCTTTTTGATCTATTAATATTCAAATTGGGTTCTAGAATACTTGTTTCTTCAATAAATACAATAAGAATGATAAATAGGGAATACTACTATCTGAAAATGCACAGATATTATAACATATGCTCATGGAAACGATGATGTTTGAATTACTCGGAATGGAATACCAATAAACCGGACGGCCTGAATCGCTCAATGGGGCCCGTCTCTAATACATACAATACAGGAAAAAGATGGAAGAACAAAAATGACAAAAGAAATCTGGACACACCCGGCCTGCTATAATAATGTAAGATGTCGGAGCATGAGTGGCGGATCGCCCGCGTCTCCCGCCGGGCTGCTATCACCGTTGCTACTGCCACCGCCACCGCCGTGCTTCTTTGGCTTGATGACGAGCAGGATGATCATGCCAGCTATGATGAGTATCAGCAGCAGGATGATCTTGCGCTTCGTCGTCTTCTTCTGGTAGCCCGATGCCACGATAATCTCGCGCTCGGCAGCCTTGACGTCCGTGTTCATGCGCTCGACATTGTAGTCGATGCGGTCGAGCATGGTGCCCTGGTCGATAACCATGTTTTGCAGGTCGCGGAACAGGTCTGCGAGGTCGATGATGCCCTGCGCAATGTCCTCGATCTCGCGCTCGCGCTGCACAATCATCGCGTCGTTGGAGTGCAGCTGCTTCTGCTGCGTCGTCGCCTGCAGTGCCCACTGCGAGAAGGACCGGTCGGCGTCTGATTCCTGCAGTGATGGGTCTACAGCGTAGTTGGTGCTGCTGCCGCCGGCGGGTGTCGATGCTCGTTCGCCGCCAGTCATGCCGCCCGAGAACCCTTTGAGCTCTGGTAAACGTTAGTCTTGAAGTCGTCTAGTTCGCGAGTGCTTTGGCCACTTACTCTTGAGGTATGTGCTCTGCTTCTTGCGGAAGTTGGCGCTCGCTTCTTGGACGCGCGAGGCGAGCGAGATCTGGACGTTCTTGGCCATGGTCTCGTCGGCGCGCGACAGTGTGCCTTGGTTCTTGGACTCGCGCACCATCTGGTCAACGCGCTGGATGCACTGGTGGCAGTCGTGGAAGCCGCGCGTGATGTCCTGTGTCAGGCGCTCAATCTCGCCCTCCTCGGCGCGCTTGGCCGCCTCGTCCTCGTTGAACCCGGGGAGCACGTGTTTCTGGTGTAGTCGGTCGAGCTTCTGGCTCTGGCGGGCCACATTGCCCAGGATCTCGGTCACTTCGTCGGAGATGTCGGCCCATCGTGGGGGTAACAGGTCCATCTCAATCACGGTATCGCCCGCAGCATCGTCGCCTTGGTCGTAGGGGTCGGCTGAAAGCAGGCCGCGCCGATCCTCGTCGGGGCTAGCTGCGGCTGCTGCCGACGGGTTGTTTGTGAGGCCGCCATAGTACCGTGTCCGCTTTTTGGGGTGGTGTGTGTAGGACTGGCGGTAGGATATATAGCTATTGGATGCGCCGTGTCAGTCACGTCGTCCCAAACTTCGTTTATCCTCCCCTTGGGTCCTTTCCCTGGGGGCGAGCTTACAGGTTGGTGCGGTCGCGCCACATGGCGGACGCAGAGGCAGGATCGCCGCCGTCGCCGCTAAGTGATTGCTTTGGGTGCTGTATCGGTCACAAGAGGCCGAGTCAGGACGGGAGACGGCACCGAAAGCCTGGTGGATGGATGCAGAGCAGAGCAGCTTCAGCTTCGATGCGAACGAGAGCTGCCGGGCAAAGACTCGCTCGACCTCGGGGGCGCAGGATTGCTGGCAGAGTAGTGCGTTCGTAGTGAAAGTAGGCGAAAAGCGGGCGCCAATGATGTATCACCGTCTGAATCGTTCTCAGTGTTGTCGGTCTTCGTTGTCGAGGGTGTTGTGTCTGGATGCGAAAGCACTGCCTGCGGCGTATCCATGCGTCGTTCGTCGGACGTGTACAGTATCAGCAGCTAATTACAGAGCATGATCGCTGACGTAAACACCGGAATCGCACTAGAGTGGCTTGAGCAAGTTGGAAAGTGGAGGCGCCATGGAGCTCATCTGGGGCTGCGCCTGTGGGCTGCTCTCCACCGCGTCAGGCCTGTCGTAGCCCCTTTCTCTAATAAAGGCCCCGGTGCGCCTCTGCGCCTACAAAGTCGACTATTTGTGTATCTTACGTGTAGTCACTTGTTTCGGGCTGGTAAGACACTGACTGACTCGAGCGCCCTGGCATCTCAGCTTCAGATATGCAATTAAGCCGTCTTTCCGTACGAAGGAGGCAGGGGCCACAGCGTACCGAAGGAGCGATGGAGCTCCTGCCCAAGAATGCCTCACTGCCAATTACGCCTGCAGTTCCAGGGGTCCTCCAGCCTATGACAGGCCCTACCGTCCTGTAATATTGAGACACTCCTCTCTTTCCCATCGCCTGGTGCACTTGCATTTGCATGCCCCGCTCCCTCCTCCCCAAAGCTGATACTCGCTCGGTCGCTCCTGCCTGCTGCCCCCCTTCTCCCCTCCTTTTTCTCGTTCGCCTTTGCGCCAGCGCTGCCTCTCGGTCGCTCCTTCCTGGCTCGGCTGGGCTAGTGTCCAAGGTGCCCTGTCCTGGCGCTGTACACCGACTAATAATATAACAACAACCCACCCACGCGAGGCAACAGCAGCCGGCTAAGGCTTCAAGCTCCTTCCCTCTCAACCCCCTTCTTTTTTTGTGGCCCTCCTTCTCTTCCACATCGTCACATTTCCAATCTCTTCGACAACGCTTTCTCAACCTTCTTCAACCACCAACACCTCTCTATCCCACACACCACACCACACGACAACCCAACAAACAACATGGTGCGTCGCCCCGCCATCCCTCGCAGCTCCTCTTCTCCTTTTCGTCTTTTCGTCATGCTGTCGGCAGTGTCTTGGATGCCTCCGCAGCATTGTTGACGCTCTCGTCGTAGCCATCGCCAACTAACCCGTCGTTCTAGGCCGAGTCACTCACCGAGGAGCAGGTCTCCGAGTTCAAGGAGGCGTTCTCTCTGTTCGTAAGTTGCTTTCTGTGTTTCCTCCCTGAGCGCCTGCTTGGTGCTATGCTCTTCTGGCTTTTGCGCGAGCTGGGACGCTCGCTTTTGTATGGACCAATTTTGCTGACCCCTCGCTCTCGGGCATATAGGACAAGGACGGCGATGGTCAGTCAACCCCTCTATCCCTGTTTTCCCTTTTCGCTCTCCGCAGATTCTCGACACCCCGCCGTTATTGCGCGCGCGAGTACTTGAGCCTCCCGTCTTGGCTCTCTGTGCATGTTCTGAGCATGCGGCTTTGCGACCGATCTATATATAAGACACCTGAACTCTAGCAACTTACTAACGCGTGCTTTCATGTACAGGCCAGATCACTACCAAGGAGCTCGGCACTGTCATGCGCTCGCTGGGCCAGAACCCCTCTGAGTCGGAGCTGCAGGACATGATCAACGAGGTTGACGCCGACAACAACGGCACCATCGATTTCCCTGGTACGTCGCGACAAAGAACGGACTAGACTGCTGCGCAGAGACAGCAGACCGACAGCAGGCAAACACAACACAACGAAACGCTAACACAACTCTTGCAGAGTTCCTGACCATGATGGCACGCAAGATGAGAGACACTGATTCCGAGGAGGAGATTCGTGAAGCCTTCAAGGTCTTTGACCGCGACAACAACGGCTTCATCTCTGCCGCCGAGCTGCGTCACGTCATGACCTCTATCGGCGAGAAGCTCACAGACGACGAGGTCGATGAGATGATCCGCGAGGCTGACCAGGACGGCGATGGCCGGATTGACTGTACGTGCTCCCCCCCCCAGAGCACATGACACCTGTGACATGTGCGACACAACGAGTCCGAGACAAGTCCGATGCTAACCTCCCTTCTCTAGACAACGAGTTTGTCCAGCTCATGATGCAGAAATAAGCGAGGCTGTGTACGCACGCGTAACGACGAATGATGAACTGTGAACGGTGGCCATGTATTGCATGTGCTGCGGATACACGATTTTTGGACTGTCCTTAGGCGGCCTTGAGCCTTTTTATATCTACTTTCTACCTTTTCATGAACTGTCATACTTTTTTGTGTTGCCCACTCTCAATTTGATGAGGCTACCATCTCTTGCTCTCTGTCCTACTTGCTTTATGCCTTGATTTGATATCCGACTGGACACAGTGCTTACGTCTGGCCAGCGGATGCCTCTTTATTTTGCGTTACTTTTTGATATGGCAACTATATCTGGTACAAATGGTTGAGCCTGTTCTTGAGAAGAAACACGCATCGACATGTTTATTACTGCACTGGTATATTCAAAGCTCTTGCCGGTCCTTCTTTGTGCCTGACTTGTGCTAGCTAGAGAGCACAAGTCCCAGCCAACAAAGAGATCTCCGGCCCGCCATAGCCTTGCCTCAAACTCTCACAACACTCCCCGTTGACTTCTTTACATACGGCCCACAGCCGTCTAGGAGCATGAAACCCAAGCTTTGGGATTGCCTGGTAGGCTGTCCAGTCCGTCGTGGGTCAGCCCTGGCCAGCCCTACCGGAACATCACCCAACGGCTCCAGGATCCCAGAGATGCAGGGCCGAGCGTGGCAGTGCTCTCTAGCGCTGCCCTTCCGATATGTCTTACCTGGTAACGCTGCGAATCGTACGTGTTTTCGGCCAGGTATTCCTTTCCATCTACCCACCTCTTCAGCCTTATGGAAGAAATGGATTTGCTTTCGACAGGTCAGCTGTCTATTTAATTCATAATACATAAACACGAGGTCCCGACTTCCTGGGTAGGGCCGAGGAGCGTCTGTGGGCCGGTGCACGACGAAGGCGTGTACGATATGTAAAATACGCCCTGTATTGCTATTCTGTCCCCGGGCTGCGTACTGTGCGCTCTGTCCACTGTGCCTGGAACCAACACGCTGGATTGGCAGCCAGGCAGTGTGTTCTGCCTGAAGGAAGCTGCATTCACACTCTGTGCACGGAGAGAGGGGTCCTTTGATGCCCGATGCCCCACACTCTGCTATCTGGTCTTTCTTCCCCAGAACCCCTTCCCCTCTTCCTCTTTCAGAGAGTGCCAACTTGACAGGATGTGCTTGCGTGCCAGGATGTGATGTCTCAAACAGTATTAGTCATCGCATAGCCCGCTTGTTTGTTTACACCTAGAGGCGATGCAGGACAACAGACACGGTTGTACACAGCGAGACCAATAGCTATTATGATGGTTGCTTTAGGGAAGTATGATTGACACCACTCAGTCTATGTATATGCATCACGCAGCCGTCGGGGCCACATCGAAGTACTCGTAGTACCTGACGGTCGCATGCCATGAGCTCTTATGTAAGATTATGTAAGATGCGAATCATTGTGATGGCCAGTCGCTCCTTCTGCGTGTCTTCCCCTGCTTATGCACATATGCGATCCCCCGCTTTAGTCACTAGCGCGCCAAGCATCTGTGGTTCATTTCCTTGTGACATGTAAGATACCAAGCCAGTCGGCGCCTTCAGTCTTCCAACCTCCTGAGCTGTAGCTCGGAATGGCGACTACTAAGGGCCCCCATGGCTCTGTCCCTTCTCCCCATCTCTCCGTCGGACAACATCGATGTATTACAGGGCGGAACACGTTTAACGTTGACATCTCCCACCTTGTGTTTCCATCGCCCTTTAGTGTTGTGCAACTTGAGTCCATCGTGCCTGCCGTTTTGGATTTTGGTCCACGCAAGCGATGACGTCGGAGCAGTCTGGGCCGAATTGAATATCAGGAAAGTGCGACCCACGAGCCTCGCTACGTCCGCGATAGCGACCTCGCATCCTTTCTCTCTCGGCAACGCCAACAACGCCCACAGCGCCCACAAGAGCCGCAATGCCTTTGCTAGGACCCATGCGCCGCTGGCGTACCTTTGTGATTGTCGCCGGCTTGTTTCTGCTTGCCTTTGGCAGCTTGGTTCATCGCGACCCGGAAATCATCGACCGATATCGCAACGCCGGCCCTATTCCCGATGCGCCGCCTTCAAAGCTCCCCCCACCACCTGAGAATTTGAATGCCGATGCCAATGCACCCGAGCTTCGCCTCAAGAAGCTGCCCGATCGCTACCCTGTCACGTCTTTCAAGCAGCTGCCGTCGCTCTCAAAGGAAGCCGCCGCAGGCGTTGTCCCGCGCATCCAGAAGCAGCCTGCGCCGACAGAGAGCGCCCAGATGCGTGATGTTCGTCTGGTGCGCCTCGCTGCTGTCAAGGCCAGCTTCGACCGCAGCTGGCAAGGCTACAAGGACACCGCCTGGATGGCGGATGAGGTGCAGCCTGTTTCTGCGACGCCGCGCAACGACCTAGAGAAGCTGGGTGGCTGGGCTGCGACTCTGGTTGATGCGCTCGACTCGCTGTGGATCATGGGCATGTACGACGAGTTCCGGATGGCTGCGCGTGCCTGCGAGGCCATTGACTTCAGCCACACTGATGGCGAGAAAGTGCACGTCTTTGAGACGACGATCCGCTACCTCGGTGGTTTCCTGGGCGCGTACGAGATCAGCAACAAGGCGTACCCCGGCCTGCTGAAGAAGGCCACGGAGATTGGCGAGATCTTGCTGGGTGCCTTTGATACGCCTAACCGCCTGCCCATGGGCCGCTGGGACTGGCGCGCATACGTGCGCGGCGAGATGCAGACGTCGGCACCGCATGCGATGCTGTCCGCCGAGATCGGTACGCTGTCGCTCGAATTCACCAGGCTCACCCAGCTGACGGGTGATGTGCGCTTCTACGATGCTGTCCAGCGCATTGAAGATGTGCTGGCGGCGCACCAGAAGAAGACCAAGCTGCCGGGCATGTGGCCAGTTGTTATCGATGCGGCCAAGCCTGCCTTTGACGAGGACTCAACCTTTACACTCAATGGCATGGCCGACTCTCTCTTCGAGTACCTGCCTAAGCAGTGGCTGCTTCTGGGTGGCGCTCTGGAGCAGCCGCGCTCCATGTACGAGGAGTTTCTGCCGATTGCTAAGAAGAATCTATTCCGCCGCGTCATGAACGCGTGGAATCTGAATCTTGTGCTGCCCGGTGAGGCGCACGTGGTCGACGACCCCTTGACCGGTCACGCGGTCAATACCCTGAACCGTGGTGAGCACCTTGGGTGCTTTGTTGGTGGCATGGTTGGCCTGGCTGGCCGTGCCTTTGGTAGCGAAGCCGATGTAGACCTGGCGGCCCAGCTGACTGATGGCTGTGTGTGGTCGTACAACGTGACAGCAACAGGTGTTGGCCCGGAGAAGTTTTACTTTGCGGCATGCGGTGGCATCGGCGAGTCTCAAACCGGCATGCGGTGCGAATACACGGAGGATAAGTGGCGCAAAGCCATTACAGATCACTGGAGACTCAGCGGGTAAGTTGACTCGGTTGCGCAACTATCGAAACGCGTGTGTATTGTAATACCAACTAACTTTTCAGCTACGGAGATGGGGTCGAGAATCTGGATGATGCTGTTGACCGCACTATGAAGGAGGGCCGTCTGGCGCCCGGCATGGTCGAGATTGACAATCCGCACTACCTCTTGCGTCCCGAGGCGATCGAGTCTGTCTTTGTCATGTGGCGTCTAACGGGTGACACCACCTGGCAGGACAAGGCCTGGCGCATGTTCCAGCATGTTGCCCACGCAACAGGCGCGGCACCTGGAACCAAGGAGAGCCAGGTTGCTGCAGCCGCCATTGAGGACGTCACGTCAACGGAAGAGAGCGTGCCCATGGATCGCATGGAGAGCTTCTGGCTAGCCGAGACGCTCAAGTACTTTTATCTAGTCTTTGAGGACTGGGAAGTCTTGAGTCTGGATGAATGGGTCTTCAACACAGAGGCCCACCCGTTCAAGCGGACAGTCTTCTAGACACGCAGCCTCGCTGTGTGCTTTCTTAGGGTTTGTTTTTGGTATAATCTTTGGATTTTACATATACTGTTTTGTATTGTTGTACTGTTTGGGTATTCCGTGCCTACTTTGAGGTTATTTACTCCCCTCAGGCGAATAATACCGGATCGGCATCTGCGGGAGGCACGATCCGCATGTATATCATGCACATGGCGTTACGGGGCACGTAGGGCTCCCATTTCCTTTTCCATAATTTGATCTTTCTATACTGGAAAGGCAATCATAATATAATGTCTGTATGAGCACGAAGCAGAGTGATAAAGAGGGAATATATACAAACAAATAGGCAGTGTACATTCGTGAACGCTAATAGCTATGACGGGAAACGGACAAGGAAACAGAATTGGCTAAATTGTCCAACACAAAAACAAAGCGCCCGGCCCTACCTACTCCTCAGCCTGCGCTTCCTGGGGCTCGCTGTCTACCTGTGGGCCTATCTCGTCCATCTTCTTGATTGCCTGATCGTGCACTCTCAGGTTTTCTGCGCCACTCAAGGCACGTGCAAATGTGGATTGGTTACGGTCTTGGACCAGTTCGCGGAGCGAGTGCACTAGGAATCCAGCAGCAACATCGACAGCCCACGAGTCGGGCAGGAGGTTGAGCACGTCCAGCACGTCGAAGCAGCCGGCAAAGCGGGCTAGCAACGAGCCAGTCTGTTCAACACGATCACTCACGTCCTCAAGCGCAAGGAACTCGATCAGAAGAGACCGGAATAGCTTTGCCTGTACCTCGGCTGTGGGCGGAAGGCTCTCGCGACGCTTGGGTGCCTTGTCGCTGCTGCTCTTGGCCGTGCTGCGGACTGTGCCGTACAGACTCGAGCCGCCGCGCATACAGTACTTGATAGCAGTGTCATAATCGCCGAGGCCGTGGACAAGGAGGCGCAGCGCATCTTCGTGGCGGTGCTCACGTCCATTGAGGATGATCGTCTCGGGCACAAGTAAGCGTTCGGCCGGATACTCGGCCGGCAGCGACTCAGCAAGACGAGACCGGATGTCAGCCACGTCGTAAGGGTGCGGGCCGCCTAGCAGTTCCAAAAGCCGCAGCCGGTTTTGCCATGCTTCATCACCAGGGGCGGCATTGTCGGTAAGGAACTGGTGGAAGGTCGGCTTTGGGGGTTGAAGCGCACGGTATGACTCGTACGATGCGGCTATTGTGTCGCGGGCAGCCTCGGACGACCGTAAATCCCCGGTGACGACATCTAGGTAGTACGAAATAAGCTCTTCGACGTAGGTGGATTGGCCCTTGGTAAATACAAGGTATTCAAGGTAGTACCGCACAGCACCAGGAGCCTTCTCCCGAAGTAGTGGGACTACCTGCTTGGGGTTGAACTTTGGTGCCTTGGCCTTGTCGTCGGCAAAGATTTGCACACCGAGCTTGGGGTTCCGGTTGGCTAGCCACAAGCCATACTCTTGAACCAGGGCCTGGTTGCTGACCTTGGAAAGGTAATCGCGGATACGGAGCTCGCCGTCGACAAGTTCACCGCCATCATCACGCTCTCCGTCAACAATCCGCCTCCATGTGGCCAAGACATCGCTTGCTTGCTTGCGGCTCTGGTATAGCCGACTCAGAACGAAAAGGCGATAATTCTTCTCGAGTAGCTGGACAGCCCGGTCGAAGCAGTCCACGCCCTTGTCGACTAGGTCGTTCAGGTCGGAGCGGGCAGAGTCGGGCTTGGGCACAAGGATCCCCTTGGCTGTGCCTTTGTCGAGCTCGAGAAGGATAGATAGCAGCGACGCGTCAACAGTGCGGAATACATCGTTCTCGTCTGCTACACTGCCAAAACCCTTCTTTCTCCGGAATGCTATAAGAAAGCGGCGCAGGAATTGAAGAAGCTTCGGGTTCAACGATCCAACAGTGCTCTTTGGTTTGGCAGTCGCAGCTTCTCTGGCAAGATACTGCTCAATGACATCCTTGACACCGCCAAAAACCCAGATGCCTTTCTGACTCTGGACAATCTCGTCACGAAGCTCTGGAAGGAGAGCCAGCACGACACGGGGGTCAAGACCGCTATCCATAAGGACCTCCTCCAATGCGCGCATCTCTGGCTCAGAGTACGTGTTCCCGCCAGTAGCATGAAGAAGGCTCATGAATAGTAGTGCGCCTGCCCGTTGCCGAATGTAGCTAAAGGTGACGAATTCAAGTTCAGTCTTCGCATCACGACCACGGAATGAACTCAGCACCGTAAATAGCTCTATGCGGTCTTCGGCAGTCTCCGGCGCAACTTTACCGCCAGACAGGGCTGCATCCAGACCGGCCTCGAGTTGTAGGACCATGTGGTTCCGCATAGCCCACCAGATGCGGTCGCCCGCCCAAACAGCAATACGGCCTGCGGTCTTGGCGAGACGCGTTGCAAATACAGCCTCGGCCCTGTTTCGGCTTGCATCTTCGTCGTTTTCGGAATCCACGTTTTCTTTCTTTCCGCCCTTGCTAGCCTTTTTCTTGCTGGACTTTTTGCCGGCCGTGGCGGGCCCCTCAGATCGGGTGGCCTGAGGGAGGGAAAAGCGTTTTTGGGCTAGTTTGTCGATAACCTCCTGTACAACTGTTTCATTCGTCCCAAGAAGGGAGTGGATGCCTAAGGGTGAGGTGATATTCTCACCGGGTATCTCCAGCCAATACTTGGATACCTCGTCTTCACCCATGTTCAGATCCCAGCGCTGGATCTCAAGACCGTAATGAATCCCATCCGAGAAGTCCTTGGATATCGAAGCAAGGACATAGCCATCCTCATCCTCATCTCCTAGGCCGCCATCACCGGGCGACGGGTGAGAAGAAGAAGAATCCGAAACGCCTCCGTCAACGACGATTTCGGTTGGATACCGTTCAAACTCCAACGTAGGTCGTGTAGGGTCACCATCAACATTCACAAACATGCCGATACCGGGATCTTCAGGCCCAGTACCCGTCACAACAAGGAACTCGTCTGGGGTTGGGGAGGCCACAAGCGGCTTCATCAGAGGTGCGGCCGTCTTTGGTGGTGGCGGTGGTGGTGGCGAGGTGGACTGTGCAGGAGGAGCCTCGTCACTGTTCGCCGCGGAACTTCTAGATACCACAGTAGACGGCTTTGTTGTGGCGTCTTGCGAGTTTGAATCCTCATCACAGTCGCCCTTTGGTGGTGGAGGTGGTGGTAGTGCTGCCTGGCCCTTGAGGTTCCCGGTGATGAAGCTGCCCAGAGACGTGCTTCTACTATGCCCGCCTTGAGTTATAGAAGATGTAGAGCGCGTATGGCTATGGGCGAGGGAGGAGCTTCGTGACAGGCCGCCGTCGATTGAGCTGACCTGGAGGTTCTGCACCTGTCCGAGGCTGATGTTGTGTTGTGACTGGTCCAGGGACGAAATGGGCATCAGCGGGATTTTTAGCTGGCGCTCAATATGCACCAGTGTATAGCGCCGCACATCAGCAACGCACGCAATAGCATCTCGACGTGTTGACCGGATACTTGTGGCAAACTCAATGTTCTTGACGGCTCGTGCCTCATCGCCAATCCGCACAACTTGTACTTTGCGGTTCAGGGACAACAAGATCGTCACACGCGGCGACGGCCCGGTGGCTATTTCCTCACTGAGATCAATGCCGCCGATCCAATTGCAGTTCTTGACCTCGCGGAAGACGGGCGTCAGCTCGGGAAGGGAGTAGAAGGTAACGGTCCAGTTGCAGAGCACGCAAGCCTTGCCGACGGGTGGGAGCAGTACAATCTGCTGCACACCTGGCCGGACCGGTCCTGGTGGGTTGGTGGGTTCGGAAAATGGCGGAGAGAGACGAGATGCGAGGATAAAGGCACTCGTCGAGGTCGGGTCGCTGGGGTCCGGGGGGATCTGGACAAAGTGTAGGATCTCCGAGGCGGACGTGCCGACATAGAGGTTGCCGTCTAGATAGGAGAGGTTAGTGAACGCCGCACAGCTAGCAAGAGATTCCCGAGCAGGAGCAGCAACGTCGTCTTACCATGGTATTCGACGCAATTAATCTGAATGTCCTCCTCTGTGCCGTCCGCCGAAAGCGGCACACTGTCCAGCAAAGAGCGCAAGACAAACGGTCCCTGTTCCAAGGCGGACGTTGCGGCCGGAGAACCAGCACCAGGGCCGGCGTCGGCGCCGGTAGCATCCGCATCCGCGGACATTCTCGTCGAATTTACCGGCTATACACTGGTGGAACTAAGAGGTCGTCGGCGTTGGAGATTTGTGGAAAGTATCAGCTCGGGAGTGACGATCATGCGCGATGGGCCATTGCTGGCCCAGGATGATTTCTGAGCAAGTAGGGCGATGCCGGACGAGTTTGATAGGAGTTAATCGAAAATATTGCTGGTTGTTGTAAGAGAGCCTTATCGCCGTAAACAGAGGGTGTAGGTGAGGCTTTTCGCTGTGGTTGTGAGGAATATCCGGGAATCTCGCGATGCTCCGTCAGCGGCGATAGTGAGATAGTATGGACGTTAGAGTAGGGGTGACGAGGCTGCCTGCAGGAACGAGAGCTCCAGCAGCTGCAGGCCAATCGCACCTTCCCCCACTTGCTATTGCGGCCGACAGCTCCAGCGTAGTTGCGCAGGCAGGTGCGATGAGCTACAGTGGTCGCTCTTGCCTACCATGTGGATTGCTTTAGCGTCTCCATGGACCCACTTCTTTTGACCACCAGCCCTCGGGAATGCGTTGCAAGAGCCCCAAGGCCCCACCCAATACAGCCAATGATACCCCATAGGCACTGGCTGGTCGGATGCTGTGAGCTTTTGGCATACGTATTTCCTCCACGTCTCGCTTCTCCTATTAAACTCGACGACAACGAACACACCTTGACGCAGCGCTATCACGACATTACCGACACCAAGACCCGTGCACATAATAGACAGCTTGCTTACTCGAATCTTACATCCTTCTACCGACCGTCTGTGTTTGCGCAAACGCAAGGGCTAGCCATGGCGGACGCAGCTGTGACGAGTTCGCCTGCCCTGGGCCACGACAACACGAGCGACGCCGAGGGAAATGGCGGCTCGGACTCTGGCAACAAGTTCCAGGCTGCTATTTCGGCATGGCGGAGTGCGCACTATCTCTCTCATCTGGCGCGGGTACAGGGTGCCGAGGACTATGGCTAACATTGATCCCAACTTCTAGATGTCGACTTGACGACTCTCGTGTCGAACCTCGACAACACGGCATCTGAGATTGTAGCCTATCAGCGCGACTCGACAGTACAAAGGAAGGACCTGGCACAGAAGACAAAGGACTTCCGGAAACACGACGATGCGACGAAACTGACCGAGATCAAGGGTCTGCTCAAAGGTACAGTACTTATGCAACAGCGCCGGGTGCGCGCAAGCAAGGATCGAGGCCGGCATGCTGACCAGAGAATTGCACAGCCTACCAAACGTTTATCGATCTCCTGGCGAACCACTCCAAATCCGTCAACTCGGCCTTTATTCAGACGTACAACTCGCTCTCGGAAGTGCCCGACCCATACCCGTTGCTCGAGGCATCAGTCGACTCTATGCTAGTGGCGGAAGACACGTTGCCCAAAGTGACAGACGAAAACAAGCACCTGCAAAAGACAGTATCGAATCTCACGACACAGCTGGACGAGACCGAATCGAAGCTGCAGACGGAACTTGAGGCACGGAAGTCGCTAGAGGAGACCCTGGAGACCAAGGTCAAGGATGTCGAGCAGTCCTGGACAGCGGTGTTGGAAGAGAAGAAGGAGAATTGGGATGCCAAAGAAAAGTCGTTTGAGGAGAAGATTGAGAATCAGGATCGTCTGCTGAGCGAGATCAAGGCCAGTTACGAGGTCAATCAACGGCTTGGCCGTGCCGAGGAGGCCGGCGAGGATGGCCAGCGGCCGTATGTGACGAGCGCTGAGCTTGAGATGGTCAACTCGGATCTCGAGCGGACATCGGCTCGCCTGGCCGACGTTGAGGCACGCAATGAGCAGCTGATTATGGAGCTGGCGCAAACCAAGTCTGCGTTGCCGGAGCAGTCCAAGGCTGTCGAGGATGACCCGGCCTACCTGCAGGTGCTGTCACAAAACTCGTCTCTGGTACGGAAACTGGATGCCAACCGCGTAGAGAAGGAAGCACTCAAGCGGGATCTCGATACCAAACTGCGTGGCCTCGACCGTGAGGTTGGTCTTCTTCGCGACGAGCGGGATACGCTTAAGACGAAGGTCCAGAAGTGGAGCGATTACGACGACGTCAAGCAAGAGCTGGAGGTTCTCAAGAGCATCGAGTTCTCGACGGGCGACGACGACGACAACAGCCTCGGCGATCAGGGTAGCAACACTGCCTCGAGTTCCAAGGACAAAGACACGCTCGAGCAGCTTCTTCTGGCACGCAACCGGAAGCTGAATGAAGAGGCTACCATCCTGCGTGTGTCACACCAGGACCTGCAGGCCCGCCTGACAACACTAGAAGGAGAAGTGGCACAGCGGAACGCTGAAGTGGAGCGGTTGCACAAGCTGACAGAGAAGCTTGAGAACGACCTGGCCACGGTTGAGGCCGAGGCACCGAACGCTTTCCCATCTGGAGCATCTGTTGCGGGCACGTATGTCAGCCGTTACGCACCCACCATCGGCGGCCGCAGAAGTGGCCGCCCGACATCGCCTACGTCGTCCATCATCAGCGGCTTTGACCCTCGCTCTAGTATCGGGGGTGGAGGAGAGGGTGTCGGCGGCGGATCGGGTATTCTTCCCATGATTACGGCACAGCGCGACCGCTTCAAGAAGCGTATTGCGCAACTTGAGCAGGAGCTCTCCGACGAGCGGCGGACTGTGTCACAGCTGCGGCAGGAGATTGCAGCCCTACAAAAAGACAACCTCAACCTCTACGAGAAGACACGCTACATATCGACTTACAACCGGGGTGGCACAATGACCAGCTCGTCGTCGACAGCCGCATACGGCTCGAACGCGAACCCGTCCACGGTGGCCATTGGGGGCGGCAGCGGCTCCGATGCTGGATCAGGCCTTACAATGGACCGCTACCGCAAGACATACGAGAGCAATCTGTCACCGTTCCAAGCGTTCCGCGGCCGTGAGTCGGCACGGGCATTCAAGCGCCTGTCACTGCCGGAGCGAGCAGTCTACTCGGTCACGCGCATGGTGCTGTCTACTCGCGCCAGTCGTAACCTATTTGCAGCATACTGCGTAGCACTTCACCTTTTGGTGTTCTTGTCTCTGTACTGGCAGAGTGGTGCACAGGTCGAGATGCACGGAAGCAACTTTGGCCACCACGCAGCGATGGCAGCGGCGGCAGCAGGTGGCGGGCCAGCGGGTGCGGGTGCCGCTGTTGCTGGAGGCGCAGCAGCAGCTGGAGGTGCCGGTGCCGCTTCACACGGTGACTGGCAGGAAGAAGGATTCAGCCATTAAAGCTCCAGTTTAGAGAAACGTCGGGTCCATAGAGACATTTGGAGTATTGACTTTTGAGTTTTGCTTTCTCGTCTTTGATTTTCTTTCAACATTGGCTCGCATGTACAGTGCTGGGTTGCAATGACGGACGGCCGTATTGTGCCAATGAACGGGTCTGTGTATGTTTCTGTTATCTGCCCTCTGCATTTTCTTCCTGTCCCTCTACGACTTAGAGCACACGGTGTTTATTGGCTTATTCGGATATTGTGCTCGAGAGGCACACTTGTTTTTCTAATTTATGTTTTCACATGCACCTGACTGTCACTACCGATGCTTTCTTTTTGGTGCCGTCGTCGTCATCCTATTTCCTTGGCCGTTTCCCATTCTGTCATCTGTTTTCGTTTTCTTCCCCTCTCACATACGCGTGCGTTAGCTACACCGCTAACCTTGCAAATCGAAGAAGCAATAAAAAGGAACAAAGAGAACAAGGAAGAACAGACAGACTGCATGGGTGCACTCAGCGGCTAGGTCTTGGACGGAGTATTATTGGCGTTGCAATGTTTATTATTGGCCGTTATCTCGCGTATTAATTCCGACGGTATGCAGAACTTGATATTGATCTTATTCTATGTCTGCTAACATCAGCTTCTGTAAGCGCTTTTCTTTGTCCTGCCATATGTATCCTGTTCATGTTGGTTTCGGCCAGTGGCCTACTCCTACCAACCGCCGGCCCAAAAGCCGGCCGCCTAATTTTTTTCCTCTTTCCTTTTCTTTTAGTTCCGGTTAACACGTCCTCTCGTTATCCGATGTGCAGCCACTCGGATGCTGCCATGTTGTTATCCCAAAAGTACTGGTCTGCACGCCCAAAGACCTAACTTGGCGGCGCTTTCAAGTCCCGGCATTCTCAATAGCCGGCAGTGGCATAATTGGGTCGCGGGGGAGGCCATAGAGGGGGCTGAACAGACATGGCAAATGCCATTATCAATAGAAGTTGATGGGTCGTTACAGTGAGTAGTAAAGAGTCCTACTTCTGTCAGAGATAATTACTGTTACTAGTATCAAAACGCTTTGCTTCTATACTAACGGTTTGAACCACGTACTGATCCTATTGCTATTTTCTCTATCTCCTACTGAATGTACAGTAGCAGCCCAACCTCTTGGACAGCCAAATGCTAGTCCCGACGTCCTCCCTGGCTTGTGCGCTTCTTGGACAAAGGATCAGGGCATGATTGCCACTCCAGTATATTACTCTTAAAACGACAAAGGCTCTTGATACCGGTGCTTATTATTTCAGATAAATCATGCTGGCCTACGCTGTTCCTTTAAGATGCATGTACCGAGAAAGTAGCTATTGTCACTGCAAACATAAAATATGGCGGAGATCAAAGAAGGACGTCTATCAAACAAAGAGCTCGGCAGCTGTTTCGAAACGGAACAACGGGAGCCAATCATCCCAGATCGATACTTGCCGTCCTATTGGGCCACTCTCTACCCCCCCCTCCCACCCCAAAAAGAATGTGGTATTTTACAGCTGTAGCATCTTACTGACGTCTGGTTCGACTGGGAAGACTTGCAATGCCCATCAGGATGCCCAGACCCCATCTATAGCTGTCTCTGCCCATCATAGTTCACGGAATTCGCCCTGGCGGCTCGCCGATCGCTGTGATGCAACCCTCTGTATGCGAAGCATCTTGGTTGTTGAGTAGTGTGAAAACACGTATCTTGTATGCTTGGTACACATGTCGTTTGATAGCACTTACAGCGTCGACTAGGGTCGTCTCTATTTTTACAACATGAGTGGAGCATGCACGTGGCTCTAGCTCGCTGGGTCTCCAGCCCCCCGCTTTTATGCTTCAACATAGCCGCCGGCGCTAAAACTCAATACTTTGGGAAGGAGCGAAAAGCAGCAAAAAGGCAGGAGCGAATCTGCTATTGCTTACCTAAATTAAAGAGTCTTTGTTGTTTTGGTTTCTTTCTACTTTTCTTCTTATTTTTCTTGATAAGTTGTTTCTTCATCTTTTGCCAAAGTGCAAGCATAACACACCTGTGTATCGAAGGTACTAATAAAGGTATTGTGGCTACTAGTAAGCGGGATATGGGCGATTGTAGTGGCCAGTGCGGCGCCTCCCGCAATTCCCCATCGCTCTTTCCCTATTAAAAGCCCACCGTCCTTCTGTATTAGTAAGCTACAAGCCATAGTATCAGTCTGATTCATCTCAGCATGATCCTGACATCCTCTCAAACTATATCTTACCATATCATAGAGCAGCAGATATCCGAAGGCCAGACACATCTTGATACCTACTTGTATATCCTCTTGTTGTCTCGTTTGCAAACCGCCATGTGTTAGTCGTCCCTAGTATGTCTCACCCAGCATCGACGGCGTCGACCAATGGCCTCTCTTGAAGACACCTCTCTTTCATCCGAGTCTCTCAAACCACTGCCTGCTGTCTGTACGCAGTAGTACTTGGCTTTTGTGCCCAGGCGTTCCCTTCTCTCTGGGCGCCAGCTTACTCGTCTCTCCAAACGCTCGCACAACTCTGGGCACCTGCGGTGAGACCAGTACAGCAGCAGGCAGCACCGCATATCGGAATACAAGGTCTGGGGAACTTTGTTTCTGCAGCTTGTATGCCCACACTCTCTATGCGGCGCTGTCGTCGTCTGCCTAGCCAGTGATTTACACGCCCGGGGGTTCTCTAGTCTCGCAAGTCTCGGCCCCGGCGGTTAACGCCTTTGTTCTTCTTAGCAGTCTCCATTGTCGTGTCGTGGATTCTTTGACTCTCTTGGGATACTTTCTGCTACTGAATCTAGCTTGAACAGACTCGTTATTATTCAGACAAAATAGCAATGAGCGTACTGACACCCACTCTTGAGTACGCCCCAAGCCTCGACCAACCAGCGTCCGCGGATTCCTTCTTCCTTCTCTCCTCTCCCCACCCCTGTCGTCTGTCCTCGCCTGCTCATTTGGCGCGGTCCAACGAGACCCCTGCATTCTTCCTCTGCCTCTCTATTTGCTGGGCGGGCTACCATCCAGGACTAACCTCGACAATCTACAGCCGCCGCCGCTGCTCCCCTCCTCGGTCGTTTCTCTCCCAGCCTCCCATAATAGATACACACTACGACCCATAAGCATCCAGAGGCTGGGTACCTTTCCCACCACCAATGAAGGGAATATACTTTTGTTCCGTAGACGCTTCCTCTTCCTTGGCCTGCTTCTAGTGCCCCCTCCCCTCCATTATCTCTTTGCTGGGCTGGCCGCCGTTATGGCCGCCTTCTTGTCCAGCGTGCCGCCAGCCTCTGCAGTACTCCAAGTACCCGACAATCCAAAATTGTAAGAAAAGTACATCCGGCACTACGCTGCTCACCTGTTGAGTCGAAAATACTCGTAGATGCAGGCTAGAGGGTAGCAGGGCGGCAGACGCTCTCTGTACGGAGCAGGACGAAAATAAGTCTGGCGCGTCTGGGTGGAGGAGCTGCACTCTACAGTAGTGTGAGCTTATTTTTGGATTATCACTGCTAGTGTGCATCCTTGTCTGGTTTCGTAGGTGATGTGCGCATCGCAGATCCTGGCCATCTGTCTGTATATTAGAGCGCCGCCTCGCCCATCTTTGCAAATCTTTGGTTTTTTTGCCTTTTGATTATTCTATTCTATTCTCATTCTCATCCTCCATCCTCCATTCACCAACTCAGTCTCCTCTTCTTTCCTTCAAGTCGTTTATTTCATTTTATATTGTCTTGCTTTCCATTCGTCTTTTCTGTTTCGGCTTTATCTGTTTAATATTGGACTGGTTCCTTTGCGGTCTATCAGCATAGAGTTGTTTATTTGCTTCTTATTCTTATTGTTTATTCAACCTTCCCTCTCGACGGCACACATCATAGCCTGGGTCTACCACTCTATCCTTTCCAGCCGCCCTCGATCCTTGGTCTCGCACGCCTGTTTCTTCTCGCCCTCACCTTCAACTCTCACCACACATTCAAAATGCATACCTCATCATTGCTCCTGGCCACTCTGGCCTCCGTCTCTACCGTCATGGGCTCGCCCGCCTTCCCTGAGCTGACTCATAACAACGCCATTGCCGGTGCTGTCGACACTGTCTCCAACTACTTCAACTTGCTCGCCGAGAAGGTCCAGGCCACGCGCCAGTCTGCCGGTGCAAGCACTTGCGATCTCTCCAAGGCTGTCTGGCCAGCAAACAGTATGTTTTCTTTATCACCAAACAAAGTCCACACTTGAAAGTCATGCTAACATTCCAGATGTCACTCCTGCTCTGCCGCCACCATCGGACGGCCTTGTGCTCAAGCACGTCGCCATCGGCCGCGGTACCCAGAACTACACCTGTGACCTGACCAACGCCACAGCCATCCCCGTCCAGGTCGGTGCCCTGGCCACGCTCTTCAACGCCAGCTGCGTCGCTGCTTCGTACCCCGATGTCCTGGACATGCTGCCCCGCGTCGTCATGCCCTTCAACCTCACCGACAACGACATCTCCGTCTTCTCGGCGCGTCTGTACCCCACCAACCTCGACGTGTCCGGCCACCACTTCTTTGAGACGACGACCACCCCTTTCTTCAACCTCACCACACCCTCGTCGCAGCTCGGCCAGGTGCCCTGTGCCAAGAACGCCACCCAGGCTGCACCGAACAACACCGTGGCCGGCTCCGATGCCGACAACCGTGGCCAGCTCGGCGAGAAGGCCGTGCCCTGGCTGAAGCTTTCGGCAAAGCCGGGTGCCACGGGCGGTCTGCAAGAGGTGTACCGTCTGCAGACTATCGGCGGTAGTGCGCCGGCCACCTGCTCTGGCCAGGCTGCCTCCTTCACTATTGAATATGCTGCCCAGTAAGTTTCCTGCCAAACTCTAAACAAAGTCAACTCTTTGAACATTGCCTAACACTTTCTAGGTACTGGTTTTATGAGAGCACCTAATGGAGGAGATTTACGAGTTTCTTTTGTTCGAGTTTTTTCTTGGAAATAAACCTGGTTTTTCTTATTCAGGGGGGTAAGGTTAGGCGTTTGGTTCTTGTCTTGTCTTATTGATATCACCGGTGCATCTCGGTAGCCTTTCGTTTTTTTCTGTTTGTTCGGTCCAACAGACGGTCTCTATTCTGGATTCTGGGTGCTTTTGTTTGGTTTTATGGTCGGTAATGTTTGTGCTTTCAGGAATAAGGTTTGCAAGCAAATATAAAATAGGAAATAAGAAATAAAGAGTTCCTGTAACTCTGGCTGCAGTTCGCTGTCACTCAATATCGATCATAGCAGAAGTGTGGGTGACTCGTGTCTTTTGTTGTTCTTTGAATCTAATCCGATGCGACCCTCTTTTCCCGTGCCTTCTTTGGAGAAGTGTTTGATAAAGTAACAGCGTTGTCTTTTGTTTTTCATAAACGGCGAATACAAAGCAAAATAAAACATGAACAAAAGGAATGAATGAATATAGAAACAACTGCAATACTTTATCTCATAGTTCGTCCCCAGGATTTCGCTTGGCAAGAATAATGACATCAAAGGTAAACAAAAAAAAGGGAAACCAATACAAACAACGAAGCGAGGTGCTATACTGTCTCACTTTGTTCATGATGGCTCGGTCCAGTTCACCTGCTCCAGAATCTGGCCCGCAGGGGTCGTAAATGCAATTCGTAACCGCAGACGAAGGGGCTATAGCGTGTTAGTAAAAGATGTCTCGCATGTATGGGGCTGATCAGACGGTATGCACTTACTCCTTTCGCACCAACCACTCTCATCAGCTGGGTTGCCTCTTGTCCTGGGCCAAGATCGGCCGAAGAAATGGCAAGCAGCTGCAGCTTCTGTGACTTGGGAACGGCAGCCTGCAGACCGACGCCTGAAATACCCGCGCCGCCAATGTTCCGGAACCGTGCCATGGCCTGGACAGCGCCCTCGGCGTTTCGTTGTGTTGCAATGGTGATGTCGATACCGTTGCCGTTGTAGCAGGGGGCACCGACCGGGCCAGCAGCAGCAGCAGCAGGAGCTTGCTGCGCCGGCGGGGAGGAGGAAGAGAAGAGATCCGTAGGGAGACCGCCTGGTGCAGGGGACGCCGCGGCCGGGGGAGGTGTGCCGACAGTGGGTGCCGCCGGTCCGAAGAGGTCCATAATGGCCGCCATGCTGTTTTGCTGCGGCGCAGGAGAACCAGAGGTTGGCGCGGGCGAGGCCAGGCCGTTGCCACCGCTGAGAATGTCGGCCAGCAGATCGGCGTTGTTGTTCTGGGAGCCGCTGGGCGGCGATGGCGCAGAGGGGGCGCTGTCGCCCATCAGGTCCAGCAGAAGGTCCTGCTCGGTCTGCTTCACAATCTTGGACTTGCGGTTGGTGGCCTTGGCAGACTTCTTGGTGGTCATGTTCTCGCCCAGCACGCGAGACGACTCCTTGATCTGGGGAGGCGGCATCTTCTCCAGAACACCACGGCGAATCTCGTCGTAGTTGAACAGGTTGGAGTACTCGACGGCACGCTGCTGCACCTCAACGTCCAGGTTGGTCTGGTTCGACATCAACAGGCGCCGCACGCGCTCGATCTGGGTAGCGTCGGTCAAGCGAGTGGTGAGCTTGATCAGTGCTGTCGTAATGTACTCGGTGGTCACCTGGGTTCCGTAGCTGCTGTTAAGGATAGTCGAGAACAGGTCGACAATATCCTCTTCCTTGACCACCTGCACCAGCTCCTCCTCTTCATACTGGCCGCCCCGCAATAGGGAGTCGCCGTACTCGCCGATGGACCACGAGGCTGCCTGCGTCAGACTCTCCTGGGTGATGTCCTTCTTCAGGTTGGCGTACAGCTTTTGCACAGCGTAGGTCTGCAGCTCCGGGGTGGTGGCAACAAGGCGGATAAACGACGACATAATTTGCTCCTTGACGTAGTTACCAGCAAGGGAGAGTACCCGAAGCATTGTGTCCACGTGCCAGCGCTTGTTGGGAGCGAACTTGTCGGCGGCAATTCCAATCTGGCTTGTCATCGTCGGCTTGAACTCGTTGTCGGCAACCTCGAGGAAGGCCAGCAGCTCGCGGATCAGGACGCGCACATTGCTCTCGTTGATTAGGGTGAAGCTGAGGTCGAGGGCACGGCGCCGGATGCTGATATCGGGATCACGCAGACAGTCTAGGATCGTGTTGCGGTGACGCTGGACGGCATTGGGCTCAATAGCGACGACCTTGATCAGGGTGTTGAGCGCAACGTAGCGGATGTTGTTGTCGCGGTTGGCCAAGAACTTGCCGAGAATGTTCACACCCAGCACGCGCAGACCGGAATCGGCTTCAATATCGAGAATCGTGCGTACGGCTTCGTACAGGATAGAGTTGCCGACGTTCTTTGACGAGTCGGTGTTGGTGGCAACCTGGGCAAGGATATCGTTGATCTGCTCAGTCGTCTGGGCGTCGCTGCGGGCCAGGACACGCAGCAGCTGGAGAATCTTGACCTGCACGAAAGGATCGGTGATGCCAGTAACATCATGCTCGGGAGCATATCCGGACGACGCAAGGCCCTTGAGCGTGCGCACCAGGGCGGGGACGAACTGGCGGAACTTCTCAATGATGCCCTCCTCACCGCCCTCCTCCTCGTCGGCCTCGCACAGGCTCGTGACCAGCGTGAGGCCACACAGAAGCACACCGTGGTTACGGTCAGCCAGCAGGTGGGTGGCCTTCTCGAGGAAGTGCTCCTGCAGATCTGGGACCTTGCGGCATATCCGCATGGCGCACAGCGCGGCCTTTCTCCGAATGTAGGGGTTCGATGTGGATATCAGGTTCTCGATCTCGGCGAACAGGTCTCGGGACATTTCGACAGAGGCGATATTTCCGAGCGTGCACAGGGCGAGACCGACGACATACTGGTTCGAGTGGGAAAGGTCACTACACATGTTAGCAGCTGGTCGGCTTGCAAACCGAAGCTATGGAATCCAAGGCTCCAAGGCTCAAAGGCTCAGAGGCTCAAAGGCCCTGTGGGGGCGAAGCTTGGACGCACTTCTTGAGGGAGTTTGTGACGAGTGTGAGGACCTCCTGGTTCTCGTCGAGTAGCAGACTGGTAGCGAGATGGCCGAGGCGCTTGTCGGCAAAGCGCGGCGAGGCCAGGAGCTTGAGGCACTCGATCTGGCCAAAATGGGTGCGCTCGCCGAGGGTGAAGAGGTAGAGGAGCTTGGCAACATTGTTGCGCCTAGGCCGGCCGTTAGTATTGTCTTTCTCCTACAGCTGTCCCTGTCTGGCCATGACTGTCGGTCGTGCATACCGGGTGGTGTGGTCGTGGCTCTCCTCGCGGAAGCTGGCGCGAATAGCGGCGCTCTCCTTCTGGATCACGGCGCGCTCGTCGGCAATGGTCTTTGCGGCCCGCACGTTGCGGATGAACTGCTTGACTGTGGCCGAGAAGAGGTGTTAGTGCTGTGCTCCCCCATGCCAAGGGCGTGTTCGACCTCTCGAAAGGACCACTCACGGGACGACATGGTGAAGAAATTCGATTCAGATGCCCGTCTCGGGGGCCGTTGCGATGACGGAGCTGGCAGTCGACGGTGTGGCCCGGGCTGGCTGTGTGTGATTCGTTAAGACGAGTGTGATCGTGCAGTCGTTGCTCGCAATCGTTATTCGCAGTCGTGTGCCTGTCGTGAAGTCCGCCGTTGCGGTATGCGGATGCCTGGGGACAGGAGGTGTCTCTCTGGAGATGGATCGGGGGTTTCTGTGGTTGTGAGCACCCTGTCCAGGAGCAAGACCACTGTAGCTCTGCGCTGTGAGTGGCCAGGCCATAGGCCACTTCAGCATAGCGGGGCAATGGTTAATCCAGACCGCCCACCCAGAGCTCAGGGGCCTTAGTGCTAGCATTGTTGACAGTTGGCTACTCCGTAGTAGTAGCTGCTAGTGGGGGTGCTCCTTATTGCTTATTTGTTACAGAGGAGGCACTCCGCAGTAGTCAATGCGATGCACGTGATGCCCTTCGCCGCCTTGCGATTTTGCCTCTTCTATTCTCAATGTTTACGATGCGCCTCAGCCTTGTGCGACAGTCTGCAACCTCGACGACTAAGTCGCTTTCTCGATACTCTCCACGCATCTGAAGGCTTTGGGAGCTTTCGACACTCTAGGAAAATGCCCAAAGCAGAGTTTGGATCGGCCAAGCACCTCAGCAATCAGATCAAGGCGAAAGGCCTGACTCGTAAGTACCTCCAAGATCAACGACGTCGAGGATGTCGCAGACAACGGACGAGAATCTAGACTAACATCTGATATAGGTTTGCGATGGTACTGCCAGATCTGTGAGCGTGCGCTGCGCGACGAGAACGCCTTCAAACAACACACCCTCAGCGAGAGCCATGTGCGCAACATGCTGGTCGTCGGGGCGGACCCGCGCAAGGTCATCAACGAATACTCAGATCAGTTTCTCAAGGAGTTCCTGCAGCTCCTGCGCACGGCCCACGGCGAGAAGCAAGTCCAGATCAACCACTTTTACCAGGAGTTTATCCAGCGCCGCGACCATGTGCACATGAACTCTACAAAGTGGTCGTCCCTGTCCGAGTTTGCCAAGCACCTCGGCCGCGAGGGCCTGTGTCGTGTGGAAGAGAACGACAAGGGCTTCTTTATCTCCTGGATCGACAGCTCCCCCGAGGCGCTGAAACGACAGGAAGCACTGCGGCGCAAAGAAGCGCAGGATCGGGGCGACGAGGAGTGGGAGCAGCGGATGCTAAAAGCACAGATCGTCCGTGCTGCCAAGGCGGCCAAAGAGAAGAAGAGGCACGAGGGCGGCGACGTTGGCGAGAGCGACGGAGAGGACGACGAGGACGAAGAGAAGGAGAAGAAGTACATGCTGCAGCGGGAGGAGGGCGAAAAGGTCAAGCTGTCCTTTGGCACCATTGCGAAGCCAGCTGCTGCTCCGCCGGCATCCATATCAGCACCGAAGACGTCCACAGAGCCAGTCACTGAAGGCTCAACATCAGCAGATCTGCCAAAGGCAGAGTCGGACAAGAAGGATGAACCTGCCTCTGCCCCTGCCCCTGCTGCGCCCGCTGCAGCAAAGCCAGTTTCACTCAAGTTCGGAGGATTGGCCAAGCCACAGGCAAAGAACGTGTTTGCAGCGGCAAAGAAGAACGCGCTCGCCGGCGGTGGCAGTGCGAAAAAGATTGAGGTGCCCAAGAAGATGAGCGAAGCTGAGCGCATTATGAAGGAGGAGATGGAGCGGAAACGGGGGCGTGACTCGGGCAGTGGCGGCGTCGGCTTCCGCTTCAACGGACCACCAAGCAAGAAGCCCAGATTCTGATATTTATTCAGGAGGGCTCAATTCGCGTTTGCTTTACTCACGAGGACCATATTTGGCGTTTATAGGGCAGGCAATACCACTGGACGGGAAACATTTGATGGTTTTATAGTCATTTAGAAGCATAGCAGCAAGCGATTCCGCTGCAAAATCACAGACCATTTCTGATCGCTCACTCGCAATTTGATCGCTCATATTATTAAGACACGATATCAAGACACGTAAAATCAACAAGTATGATATTCTCCTTTGCCGTGAAATAGCAAACATCAAGCATGTCCAACAAAAACGCCGCCCAAACTCCAATATCTTCTATGAAGGGAATAATCCCATGCCCCCGAATAGACGCTCGCTTCCGCAAACCGGGATAGCCTACAAAACCAAAGAACAAAGCAAGGCCAAGCTCAAGACCGAGTCGGCCTACTCGGCATCGGCAGCGCTGCCATCGCGACTGTTGTTGTTAGCAGCTGTTCTATGTACTCTACCGAAGAGGAACGAATATAAGGACTCACGGTATGTATTGGATGCGGTGCTCGTCCTCGAGGATGCCGCGCACGTCGTCTGGCAGCTGGCCAGAGACCTTGATCGCGTAGACGCCGCGCACGTAGCCATCCAGGCGCTGCCACCGAGCAGCCCACGACTTGCCCGGGTTGGCCAGCGTCAGCAGGCCCTCGAAGACGGTGCTCGTGCAGGTGTCGATCTGGTCAGGGGAGCCGGCAAGGTGGAGGAACTCTTCGCAGTTGGGGCAGCCCTCGTCGCGGAAGCGCTAGATCGTTAGTCGGCTGTCGTCACAGGTGTGCTGCCGCCGCTGCCGTCGTTCGAGCTCAACCTACCTGGTAAGTCATGACGATGGAGCAGACCATGCAGGCACGCAGGTAGCGCTGCTGGCCGGGCGAGACGTAGTTTTCGGACATGTCGAGATGGAAGGGCGGTAGAGGAAAGGCTCGGAGGATGTGTGCGGCGGAAAGAGCTCGGGAGGGCGACGGGAAAGGTGCTGCGTTGGCGATGGAGCTTTTCTGTGGAAGCGATGAAATGGAGGTTGTTCAGGACAAGGCGATCTCGCGCCGCTAATGGCCTAGTGCTTAAAATAGCGGTGTGTTTAGTATTAAATGTGCTAGAATTAGCGGTGTACACTATTTGTACCCAGAGATATGATTCGCCCGAGCTAACCTCACCTCAAGGTTTTACTGTTACGCACTGCACCAACCGAGATTGCGACAACTGCGCAACGCATCTTTCAATCTCATATTTTACCCTTTCTTATTATATGAAATGGCAGCCGACGAGCACAATGATACGACCATGGCCGACACGTCGCTGGAGATCTCGATCGACGCCGCCACCAAGAAGCGAAAACTCGCCAAGGAGGGCAAGGCGCGCGAGCTGTTTGGCACAACGCTCAGGCAGCCGCCGTTCGCCTATGCCCATGTCGAGGTAGTGCATAGTGGCACAGACTCTACGGCTCTTGATGCTCTCCAGATCCGCGGATACTGCGAGTCAGCCCTCAAGCAGTTTCTGGGCGCCACTGGTGCCGGTATGCCGTTTGACCTGCTTAAGATCGACGGCAGCGAGTTCTGGCTGCGCCTGCCCAGCGAGGACCTGAGCTGCTTTGCGGCTTCCCTGACGGCCTGGGTTCCTGGGTCGTCGTCGTCTTCTGTTGTGCTGCGGCTGCGGGACTCGGGCAACTGGCTCGGTAGTCTTGTCGGGCGTAGCGAGCAGCAGGCCCTGTGGAACGACACATGAGCAAGGCTGTACCATGGAAGCGATCTACAGCTCAACACCAACAACGCACCAGCACTTTAGTTGATATCATCGTTTATCATCATCGTTATTTTGTTATTTCGCGAGGCATAGCGTATGTCTAGCATGAGAACCAACGGCATCTCTACCATCGCCGGCCTGAAAGACAATGGACGTTCCGCGAACGACGGCCACCGGAACTCTCAAGCAGAGCCAAGACACGACCAATACAAGTCTAGCAGATACAACAGAGGCAATACAATAACGCTTCAATATATGATGGGCCAGCGCGGCAGACTACCAACAAATGGGATCCCAGATATAACTCACCCACGGAATCAACAGAACGACCAACCCAGACAGATGCAACCCTCCAATGAGAAGACGCGGCGAATAATAAAGAGAGAATCAAAAAGAAAATAGAACGAACAAGATGATGAGATCGAGCAAAATATAATCCCTTTCCGAAGTCGCCAAAACAATAAAACGCCTTCGCCGCCCCCTTTCCAAGGACCCCGAGGATGGAGTTCAGTCACTTTTCTCCAAGGTATACGCGCGCCCGATCTTCTGTCTATACATGTCCTCCTCACTCCTGTCAAGATGTATGTCTCTCTCTATTCCTTGGACTTTGTGTTTTTGGTTTTCGTATTATTTTTACTTGTTTATTGCCCGTATGGTCTTCCGACATGCTTACACAAGAGAAGACATCATCGAGTTGTTGGCATAGGCCTGTGGGAGTTAGCGTTAGAAACAGCAAGAGCATTTGCAAATGTATCGTGGAGGACTTACCATTGGGCGGATGTCGGGGTGCGGCACGGCGTCGAACTGGTGGAAGTTGAGCTTGAGGTCGGAGCCGATGTTGATGTAGGCGCCGCGGTTCTCGGTCATGTCGCAGTACTTGGGAGCAGAGAAGACTGTTTGGTTAGTACAGCGTATATACAGCTGGGATAATACATTTGCAAGAACTCACCAGTAATGCACTTTCCGTTGTGCTCCTCCTGGTAGCCGTCCATGCGGACTTCGTGACTGCGGATGATGGCCTCGAGGCCGTTCTTCTCACAGAATCTCGCCGTGACATCGGGGCCGAACTGCATGCCGACACCGCGCTTGCTGGGGCCCCGGCCCGGCTCGGTCTGGGGATCCGTCCATAGCATCTCCATCATGGGGCCAGACTGGCCGGGCTGGCGCTGCTTGTGGCGGTTCAGCTTGCGGATGTCGTCCAGGGTCACGTTGTCGTCGGAGAACAGGCCGCCGTGCAGCACAAAGTACTTGTCGCCGATCAGCGTGGCCAGCGGCAGAGCCGAGAAGCTCTCGGAGAAGAGGCGGAAGACGCGTTCGTTGTACTTGGCCTTGCACTCGCCCTCGAAGCCGTAGGCGCGGTTCATGTCGTCTGTCTCGTGGTTGCCACGGTTCAGGAAGAAGGCCTCTGGGTGCAGCCACTTGTTGGCGTAGAGCAGCAGCGCAATCTCGGTCGACCACGAGCCGCGGTCGACAAAGTCGCCGTTGAACAGGTACCAATGCTTCTCCGACGGCTTGCCGTTGAGGCGGAACAGCTCCATAAGGTCAAAGTATTGGCCGTGCGTGTCACCGCAGACGGTGAGTGTTGTGTCGTCGGGCACCTGGACCTCCTTCATGGTAGGCTCATCGTACACGATCTTGGTCACCGCGATAAGGATCTGGTAGACGTATTTCATGTGGATCTTCTTGCCGTTCTTGAACCGCTCGGTCATGTCGTCGATGAACTCTTGTGTCATCTCGCTGCCGAGGTGCACGCCGTCGTAGTCAGAGGGGACGGCCATGGACTCGACATCCAGGCCCTCGGCGGCCGATGGCGGGTCGCCAATCTCAATGGCCTCGAAGAACTGCAGCTGGCGCACAGCCTTTTGGCAGTCGGCAAGCTTCACACGGGCATCGCGGTTTGCTGGGTCGAGCTTCACGCACATGCGGAAGTCCTTGAGGGCATCTTTTGGGCGCAGGATGGCAGCGTAAGCCAGTGCTCTGCGGTAGTAGGCCTGTATCACGAGTCAGCGAGCCAGCCTCGTTTATTTATACATCTCTTGAAGGCCGTGACTCACCTTGATAAATTCGGGCTTCAGCTCAATCGCCTTGGTCGCATCCGCAATCGTATAGCCGTAGGCCTCGGTCTTGAGGTAGGCCTGGGCACGGTTTGCGTAGTACGTCGGCTCCGAGTCGTCGAGCTCAATGGCCTTGTTGTAGCCATCGACGGCGGCCTCGAAGTTGCGTCTGGCAAAGGCCTGGTTGCCCTCGTTCTTGAAGGCCAGGGCCTTTTCCTTGTCCGACACGGCGGCTCTGAAAGGAAGCATGGTGACTGTGGCTGTGGCTGTAAGACGCGACTCCTTTGTTCCTCTGCTGCTGCTGCTGCTGCTGCTGCTGTCGTCGGCCGTCGTCGGCGTCGGCATCGGTTTGCTTCGGGTCTCGTCGGTCTCGTCGAATCGGGCGATGCCGAGCAGTCGAATGTACGGGTTGCGGCAGGAATACGATAAGTGCGGGAGCAAGAATAGAAAAGAGAAAGCAAGGCTCGCTGGAAGTGGGCTCGCAAGGCTGTAGAAGAGAGTGAGGGGGTCGCACCAGAGCGAGGTGAATGCGGGTTGAAGAAAAGGCTTCGGTTTTGGGCAGTCCCGGTAGGGGTAGTGGCTAACAGGCGGGCAATAGACGGGTGCATATTACAGCAGTCTGGGTGTCGTGTGCGGAGGCGGCGATAGCGACCGAAGGCGGCCGAAGCTTCTATTCCGCCTAGCCTGTGCAGGCGCTGGCGCTGCTGGCCGCCACATCTAGGCCTGCCAATCTATCCTAGATAAGTGCATAGGCCGTCCATCGGACCCACCAAATGCAGTAACCGGGGTCCTCTACACAGTGGATACTATAAAATGTGACCTATGCCTAAGCCATAGGCGCTAAAATGTGACACTCCAGAGCCGCAACCTGCTGGGCCCTACTCCCTAGCCGTAGGCAGGCAAACCTGAGATACACTGCATCCATCACTCATCCTCTGACGACACTCTCCGTTCCGCACCACCACCAGCATCTGGAACCCAACCCACAACACCCACAATGGCCGACAAGGACACCGGCGCGAGCTCGGCCCTCGTGCGCAAGCGGACGGACACACAGCTGATGCCGCCACCGCCCGTCGCAAAGCGCATCCAACGCCCCAAGACCGTGCTCGACGAAGACACCTACACCGACGGCCTGTCCAAGATCATCGCGCGCGACTTCTTCCCCGGCCTGCTCGAGTCCGACGCCCAGAGCGACTACCTCAATGCCATCGACTCCAAAGACCAGGCATGGATCTCCAGCGCGGGCAAGCGTCTGCGCGAGGTCATGACCCCCGGCAACCGGCGGCATCGACACCGACTGCACACGCCATCACTCCAGAACACCGACGGCCGGCCAGATGAGACACCACAGAGCTTTGTTGGCGACACGCCGGCGTCTGTCTTTTCTGTGAGCACAACCGCCAGTGCTGCCGAAGAACGCGCCTCCAAGGCCGCCGCCGGCCCAGACACCAGCATGAGCTTGGGCTCGTTCCAGTCCAAGTACACCAGCGAAGACAACGAAAGCTTCTACAAGCTGCTCGACAAACAGAACCAGAAGCGCGCAGAGAAGCACGCGTGGCTATACAACGGAAACAAGCTGCCATCCAAAATGCAGCTCAAGCAACGGGAGATCGAGGACCGCTTGATTGAATCAGGCACGGCCATCGTCGATGACGGATACAACAAGAAAGACCGCCTCGCCATCAAAGACCGCGAAGACCGCCCGGCCGCTCCAGAGATGTGGAAGACGGCACCCAAGAACGCACTCATGTTCGGCCCAGACGGCCTCGACAGCTCCGTGCAGAGCGTCGCCGAGAAGGCGCAGGCCGAGTCGCTGGCACCGCCAAAGTCGATTGTCTACGCAAACACACGGCTACAGGACCCATCAGTGGCCGCAGAGCAGCAGCGCCGGCGCCAGCAGCTTGCTAAAGACCGTCGAGGCAGCTCTGTCAGTCGTGCGTCCGGTCCTCCCTCGCCCACACTGTCGGCCGTGCGAGATGCCATTGCCGGCAAGCCTCGACGCCAGGACGCAGACTCTACGATCGGGTCTATCGCGGGGTCGGCCGCTGGTACAGCAACGGGCGGCGAGACCCCGCGGGTGAACGGCTACGCCTTTGTTGATGATGACGAGTCCGTCGTTGACGCAGCCGAAGCGGAACCCGAGCCCATCATCAAGTTCGGCACGGCCGACAGCAGGCCCAACCCCTTCCAGCTTCAAGCCAAGAGTACTCGCGAAGGCTTGCACCACCGTATGGTCGAGCGCATAGCTCATAACAAGCGCACGTCAGCGCGAGTCGGGATGACAGGGCGTGCGCAGACGCCAGTGACCCCGTACCCCAACAGTCCACGCGTCAAGGGCGGCCTGACACCGGCCGGACAGCGGCTCTGGAGCAGCATGGCCGGCGGCTCTGTGCAGCGGGACGCTGTATCCTCGTTCAACAAGCAGCGAAACGGACAGCAGAAGGATCCCAAGGGCAGCAGGCGGGCACGGCTTCGCGAGATGAATGCCGCACTGCGACAATAGCCGTTGTAGGGAGCTCCACGAGAAAGAGTCCTCATTTGTTTTTGTTTTTGTTTCTGTTTTCTTTTTTGTACTTTGCTTGTTCACAGCATGGTAGGACCCCGGCAGGCGGTGCATCCTTTCCACTGTATGATACCCATTGATGTTATAGAAATTACTAGAGAATTATACCCATCACCAACTTTATGTCACTACGCTGAGCATTGAACTACCGTTTAGTTGAACACCGCGAACATACGTCATGCGGATCGTATATTGGGATGGCGACCGATGCATGTGCGCGGACCCACTCTTTTCTGAACCTCACCTAAAAATTCCTAAGCTATGAGCTTCGAGGGAGCTATTTACTCGCCCATTCATTCCGACAACAACGAGCTGCGAGCAATTGTTCATACAAGGCCGGCGTCAATCCGGTAGACTCTAGCTATACGAGTCTTTTTCCCTCGAATTGGCTCAGTTTGCCTCACAGACCTCGCAATGAGGTTCCTCGACCTCGCCGCCGATCTGGCCGCCGTCGTCACGGCATCGCGATCGGTTGCGACAAAGCACGCGGCACTGCGGACGCGTCAGCTAGGATCGTATTACCCGGATGCGCCCAAGGAATCTCCCAAGGCTCCTACCGAGACGCCTGCGCCAACCGCCAAGTCCGAAGATGCCGTCCCCGAAACCCCCACCACACCCGCGCCGCAAGCGACCCCGGAGCCAACACAAGCGCCCCGAGCCACAGCTACACCGGAGCCGTCTGTAGTTTCTACCCCAGGACTGGCGGAGACCAAGACAACACTAGAGCAACTGAAGACGCCCGAAATTCTCACAGAAACAGAAGAGCCAGAGGTTCCCACATTCATACACCGGCCGCGGCCGCGGGCAACACGGCCACCAACTGTCCTGGAGGAACTGAGAAAGAAGAACGCGGCAGAGGCAGCAGCCAAGGCTGGAGGCGCACCGTTACCTCACCCCCTGGACCCCCGCTACAACAAGGTTCTACAGGCACATGCCCGGGCTATTGCTGAGGCGCATGCCGAGGCCGAAGCTGCAGCGTCTGCTCTTGCTCAAGCAAATGCAGCCCCATCAGTAGTACAGAGCATCGATACAAGCGTCTTTACCAGCACTAAGGAGGCAGTGGTGGAAGAGAAATTGCAGAAACCGGTCGAGACCAAGCAGTCTGCCGAGCCTGTGGCCCCGGTTGCAGCACCAGAGCCAGTGGCTCCAGCAGCAGAGACAGCAGAGACACCTCCATCCACACCACAAACAACACTAGAAGACACGAAAGAGACGGCACCTTTATCTACGTCTGAAAACCAGCCTCTACCAGTCATTCCCGTTGCTGATAAGGCGCCTGTGAAGCGCTCCGTTGAGCTGAAGGAGTCCAAGGTGCCAGCGACTCGACTGAGCCGGATGTGGAACTACGGCGGTCTCGCTGCTGGGATGCTCGGCGGCGCATTGACGGAGAGTATCAGCCGCGGCTTTGGCGGTGGCAGCTCAGGATCGGTCATGCTGAGTGCCGGCAACCTGGAGCGCCTTGTTTCCAAGCTTTCGCGCATGCGCGGCGCAGCTTTGAAGCTGGGCCAGATGATGAGCTTCCAGGACGCCAAGATGCTGCCGGCTCCTCTACAAGAGGTCCTGCAGCGCGTCCAGGACGGTGCTGACTATATGCCGGCGTGGCAGCGTGACCGCGTCCTGGCTGCTAACCTCGGCGCTGACTGGCGCGAGCTGTTCTCCGAGTTTGAGGAGAAGCCGATCGCGGCCGCATCCATTGGCCAGGTCCACCGTGCAACTCTGCGGTCCAACGGCGAGCCGGTGGCCGTCAAAATCCAGTTCCCTGGCGTCGCTGACTCGATCAACTCTGACCTCGACAATCTGGGTATCCTGCTGACGGCAACGAGCATGCTGCCGCGGGGTCTGTACCTGGACAAGACGATTGCCAATGCGCGCACCGAGCTGGCGTGGGAGTGCGACTACGTGCGCGAGGCTGAGTGCGCTCTGCGCTTTCAGAAGCTGCTGGAAGAGGCCAACGAGAGTGGCTCCGACGCGCAGGGCGGTGCCTACGTCGTGCCCAAGGTGTACCTCGAGGCCTCGGGCAAGCAGGTGCTGACCATGTCGTTTATGAACGGCGTCGGCGTGACCAAGGCAGCCCCCGACCTGTCGCAGGAGCAGCGCGACTGGATCGGCACGCAGATTCTGCGGCTGTGTCTGCTCGAGATTACGCAGTTCCACTTTATGCAGACGGACCCGAACTGGACCAACTTCTTGTACAATGCCGGCACGAACAAGCTGGAGCTTCTCGACTTTGGCGCATCGCGCGAGTACCCCGTCGAGTTCATCGACCAGTATGTGCGCCTGCTCAAGGCAGCGGCCGAGTCGGACCACGAGGGCGTGCACCGCCTGTCGCGCGACCTGGGCTACCTGACAGGCCACGAGAGCAAGGCGATGATCGATGCACACACGCAGTCGGTGCTGACGCTGGCGGAGCCGTTCCGCGCCGACTCGCCCGAGGTCTACGACTTCCAGGACCAGACGATCACCGATCGCGTGCGGTCGTTTATCCCAATCATGGTGCGCGAGCGCCTCACGCCGCCACCCGAGGAGACGTACAGCCTGCACCGGAAGCTGAGCGGCGCATTCTTGCTGTGCGCACGCCTAGGTAGCAAGGTGGAGTGCCGCAGCATGTTTGCCGATAGCATGAAGAAGATGAACCTGTGATGCCATGAGGGGACGACGATCATCATGGATCGGTTCCATGTATAACACTAAAACGCTGCTCTTATGCAATCCTGTAATAATATTTTTGTATATGCTCTGCTGCTATGCTATCATAATAAAATGACATGTAAAATAAGATAAAAAAATAAATAAACAGCCCATTAAACTTTTATGCAGTGCCCAACCGTGTAGTAGCAGGGTGCGTTCAAGCTCCCCGGCGGAACATGGGCATCTCCTTCTTCTCGCGCGAGGCCGCCTTCTTGCGCCGCTTCTCGATCGCCTTCTCGACCTGCTGGTCGGACATGTCCGCAAACTGGTTGACCAGCAGCCGCTTCTTCTGCTCCGACTTCTTGAGGAAGTACGGGTTCTTGCCCTGCTTGATCAGCTCGCGCTCGCGCTTCCGGTGCTCGTCCATCACAGACTGCGCCTTGGCCTTGGACTCGCGGTCGCGCTTGCGTGCCTCCATCGACATGAGCTTCTGCTTGATGTCAGCCACCTGCTTCTCGGCCTCCTCGCCCTTGGCCGTGTTCGTGGGATCGTCCTCGCCGCCACCGCCGCCGCGGCCAGCACGTCTCAGGGCCTTCTGCTGGAGGTTGAATCTCTTGCGCTCGGCCTTGGCCAGGCGCTCGGCCTTCTTCATCTCGTCGCGCATCTGGCCCATCTCGGCGTCCCGGTACTCGTCCAGGAAAGCATAGTTGCGCTGGGCGCGCAGTTCGTCCTCGCGCGACGGCGGCTCGGTAGCCATGGACGCCAGGAAGAAGCGCGGGTCGCGCGAGCGGGCTTCGGACGACTTGACTGTCACGCCGGCAATGGTGGCGTCACCGCTGGTCCAGTCGCGGCCACGCTTGACGGCAAAGCGGCTCGAAACTTCAGTCGGCGCATGCTTGTGTGCACGCGCTGGCGGCTTGGGTCTTCTGCCCTCGGACCGGTCGAAGCGGCCTTCTTTGGCAGCAAACTTGTCGTCTTCGTCAACTACGTTGCCCTTGGTTGTCGATTTGGAGGTTGCTTTCCCCTTGGAATCTTTGCCAGACTTTTGCTGTTTCTTCAGCATCTGTCCAAAGGTGAGGTCTGCTACCGGTGATGGTGGTGCTGGTTCCGGGCTTGCCTCCTGCTCTTCGCCATCTTCGTCGTCTTCGTCGTCGTCCTCCTCATCTTCATCTTCCTCCTCCTCCTCTTCGTCCTCGTCGTCTTCTTCGCTCTCGCTCTCAGGCACAGGCGCATTCAGTTTCCGGCCGCCGCGCTTGGAGCTGAGGTCGTTGTCGTACTCGTCGCTGTCCTCATCCTGAATGAGCTTGGTGGGCTTCGCGCGAACATTGCGCTCGGGCTTGGCGCTGCCCGAGATCTTGCGCTTTCTCGAATCCATGTTTGCTGTTGCTGATAGCCGAAAAGATGTTGTCAATCGAGTGTCCTTTGCGAGGCTGAGTTTTCCGAGACAGCTAGTACTGTGGCGGTATGAAGTACAGCTTCTGCTGCTTGTGCAGAACTGTTCTCGATTTTTATAGTAAAATGAAATAAAAATTAGGTGAGTGGCACTACTCTGGTCGTTGTGGTTGATGAGATGGGATGTTCATAGAAGGCTGTTGATCTCATGAAAGGCTGGCTGAGATTAGTACTAGGAATTTTCTGTAGTGTCAAATTTTACAGCCTGAGGTCACAGCAGCCAATCAGAAGCGGCAGCCTACGGTTGAGCATAAGGGCAAGAGTGCAAATGGCCAAAAGACCCCATATATTTCATAGGCATACACCCACTTAGCTCTACACCGCCTTTTCCGATATG
>JANSLV010000106.1:0-80813 GCA_029298845.1 Ophiostoma perfectum
AAAAAAAAAAAAAAAAAAAAAAAAAAAAAAAAAAAAAAGAAAAAAAAAAAAAAAAAAAAAAAAAAAAAAAAAAGAAAAGAAAAGAAAAGAAAAGAAAAGAAAAGAAAAGAAAAGAAAAGAAAAGAAAAGAAAAGAAGAAAATAGAAGAAAGACAAGGGAGAAAGACAGCAGGAAACAACTCGAGATTACCATTAACCCCGTGAAAGAACAAGAGAAAATTCACACACGCAAAAGAAAAAGCGGTCTACATCCGCAAGAGGTCCTTCGTAAAGTAAGCCACGGAAGTGAGCCGAGACCGCCTGCTACCACAAACACAGGGGAGTCAGATACACATACAGCATAACAGTACCAACAATAGGAACATCCAGTACAAAAACGACTGCCGTTCTTTCCTTGTTGGGAACCTCCTCGCTTGGCCGGCATGTCAGATCATGTAGTTTCCATCAGCTGCATGAGCATGAGCACGAGCGCGAGCAGTATCTTCTTCTCCTAGTCCCTAATTCTCTTTTATTCCTTTATCGTTCTGTTATAACCTCCGCTTCTCATTTCTCAACCCGGCGTACATATGTCGACGTGTTCACTGCCAGTCCATATCCCATGTCCGGAGATGATGCATGTAGAGGATATGCAATGTCAGCATGGCAAACCCGATCACCTGAAGAGAGACGAGCATCTAGGCAAGAATGCGAGAGGTAGGATAGACCCTGCCACGGAAGCAGAACAGTTGAATTGAATGGCCTTAGTTTGAATGCATGCTCGACAAGGACCCTGGTAGCCAGAAGTAGTGTATGATCATCAGAAGTACTTGTAACTGCGTCGATGAAACAGTACGGAGTTTTTACTTTTTCATATGTTCATAATCTTATACTTTCAGTCTTTCCGTTTTTCCGTCTTTGAGTTTTCAGTCTTTCCGCCTTTTAGTCTTTGAACTCTTCCGCAAAGACACCCTGCTGCAAGGCAAAGAAACTGCTGCACGGCGGCGGCTAACTTTCCCAATACAGATGACTGATAGCACTATCGTAGGCTTGAATGGAAGAAGAATAGTAAGACTTTTCTGCACAAGAGACAAATGATGAATGCTTCAACTAAACGCGTTCAAATCGAACAGTTTACGTTGATATCGATGAGAACAAAAGCAATATGAGTCTACGAGTCTATGAGGTTACGAGTCATTAATTTCTTTACTAGACGACAGGGTATTCCCACTTGTATAAGCCGAGAATACGGATGCAGCACCAGTACCGTTTGAGACGGAGCGGAAAGGGAATAGACGGGCAATGGAAGCAGGGGAATTAAAAGAAAGTCTACCCTTGCTTCAGCTGCCTGCCCTTCCCTTGCGTACAAGCAAGATAACAATTCGGCGAGAGTCGAGAGAGGCTGAAGTTCGGTGTGATCAATCAACTTCTCATGAGGTTCAAGCAGGCAATACACGAGTCACATCATATCTATGCACCGCATCTATGCATATCCTGCCCTGTTCGATGTGCATCGTGTCGTATGCAAGAGGCCTCTCATGACTCCCCTATGCCTTAATTTTTGGTCCTTGATTCCTTGAGTCTAACGCTTGTGGACCAGGGCAACGACATCCGGACCTCATCTGTCGACATCGTGACATTGTCTACATTTTGTCTAACTCCCGAAATAAAGTTTACGGACCACTATCGAGCTAAAAAGGAAATTGATATAAGTACATGAAGAACAAGAAGAGAAGATGGGGCAATAAATCAGACAGTAGCTGTGCTAGTCAGCGAAGAGCCGTTTCTAAATGTTGAAAAACAAATTGAAATTGGAAACAACAAACAATATGATAAACCAACAGCAATGGCAGGCCGGATCTCGGACCGCACTTGACCCTGACCCGTGATTATTTTGTTTTGTTTTTCTTTTTTACATGTTATGTATGTCTCTGCCATTATCGAATAGATTAGAGCGAGCATCTAAGCATCAAAGCATCAAAGCATGAAGCACTAAGCAGAATACGAGCCATCAAACGCCAAAATCAAAACGTCAAAGCTCCTTGGTTAAAAGTTTAGTAAAGGTCTCAAAGTTTCAAAGTTTCAAAGTTTCAGAGGTTCATAGCTTCAAAGCTTCAAAGCTTACTGCGTTGCTTCGGCCCCGTTCCGCCTCGATCCCGGACCACACAGAGTACGTCGGATAGGCCCTTTCAGACGTCTTTGCGTTTTCGTCTTCCTCCACCTCGACCACACTTGGGTCTCGGTACAGGCTGCATTTGTTGCAACATTGAAAGTTGTTCGTCTTCACCCCAAGCAGCTCTAGATAGGCGTAACTTAAAGCTGTTCTCGTTGAATAGCAACGCCGCATACAGAGCTTGGCGAGAGCGGATTCCATCTAACCAACATCTCAACACCTTTGACCGTCACATTGCTCCAGTCTACTTACTAGACACCCCTGCTTCCCTTTCCCTTTCCCTTGACATCAGTCTGCTACCACTTAATTACTCACTCTCAGTCACAACAGCACAAAAGGTACATGCACAACCAGGACGTTCTCCTTTTGGCTAGCCTGTCATTTTTTCTTCCTTTCTTCCTTTCTTCCATCTTTTCTTTTTCCCGTTATCCGTTGGTCACAACGCTCAATTTGCTGAGCGGCACTCATTGATCTGTTTCCTGCTTACATTTGTCGACTCGAGACTCTATTCGAATATCTTGAACATCATGTTGACCGTATTGAGTGTTTATCCCAAGACACTGGGCTGTTATTGTGTCTTATCCTGCATTATTTTCAGCAGACGCTCTGTTTGAAAGTATCTCTAGTCCAGTCTGGACGGTGCTCCGTTACGTCGTATAGGAGCTGCTCAAAGAATACGACGCTGTAGGTCTCTACTACGTACATGCAGTTCCCCAGGTCCTGCGGCTTGTGCGGTTGTGCGGTTATGAATGGTCGTCTACAACGGTACGTATATGGATGCTCCTTGTGCGTCGTCCATCAAGCTGGTCCGAGAACACTGTACACACACCCCTCAGTCACAGTTGCCATGCCGCATACCACGCGTTAACCTCCACACACCCTCTCTTTGCCTCTTCGCCTCTTCGTCCTGTCTCTCTCCTCCTTACCCTTTACTCTTTACTGCTTCTCTCCTCCGCAACCCCTGTCTCTCTACCTTTGCCATCTCTTCCTTCTGTAAGACATCCGTGCCCGTTGTTGCGTTCGGTTTCTCACCCCTCTGAATAGTCAAACAGACCCTGTCAATAGTCACAGATACCATCATTCCCGACTCTTGTCTCCTGTGCGGCTTGTTAGTCTGGTGCTTGATCGACGTTGCTTTATTATTTTCTCTTATTATTGATTTATTGATTTATTGATTTGTATTGTCTATTAGCTGCATCGATTATTTACGACTTACTATTTATTGTTGATTGTTTATTATTTAGCTCTTTATTATCCTTGCCTGGATACTCCTTCTGTATTCTCTATCACTTCAGTCAACGTCCATCATCCTTCCATCCTCCATCTCTATTCTCCGTCTCATCTATATCTAGCCCTGTCAGCTCTTCTTTCTCTTCCACATACAACATATACCCCAGATACCCTAGATCCCTTGCAGCACTGCTCTACCTCTTTCTTTGTTTCACTTCTCTTCGTTCCATCTCTTCGTTACATCTCTTCATTCCACGTCTCGTCTACTACCTCAACCACATCCACCTACGCCAGCGTACTTTATATCAGAAGCACTACTGGCTGTGATTGTAAATCCAAACATCTCTCTAAATACGACCAGGAAGAAGAGGAAAGAAGAAGACAACGCCCAAGCCATATTCATCACCTTGGCACTTGTCTTGTCGACTACTTGAACCCGTCGAATACCTCGCACGTCAGCTCTCCTAAAATCCTGCTATCTTCATACCTACATGAGATCTAAGCTGGCCAAGGACGACGGCCAGTACAGATACGATCACAAGAGCGACGACAACACTACCAGAAACCACTATTATTCAGATCCAGCCCGCATGTTGGCTTGTGAGAACGCCCATTTTGACCGATTTGGACCTGCTGCTGTGCTTCCATCCCCTCCTCCATCACTCTCACTATCGCTTTCGCCGTCATCCATGAGTAGTCATTTACATACCTACACGCACTTTGCGGACACCTCCCACAACTTCAATAATATCAATAACAGTATTAACAACATCAACAGCAATATCAACATCCACCAGCCGCTCAAGGAGGACGACGTGCCCGACTACATGCTCGAGATCCGGCAGCAGCCCAAGCATGCCCGCGTGGCGCTGGGCAAGGACAAGGCCGACCGCAAGCCCATCGACCCGCCACCCATTCTCCAGCTCAAAGTCAGCACAAAAAAGGATCCCAACCAGCACTTTCTCCAGAGCCCCTACTACTTCATGTCCTGCTCCCTCATCAAGAGCGACGACTCATCTACCAAAGATCCGCTCCCCAGCCACCTAATCGGCACGGCCGTATCCTCACTGCACCGCCTGAAGGATACCGACAACCAGGACGGCGGCTTCTTTGTGTTTGGCGACCTTAGCTGCAAGGCCGAGGGCAAGTTCCGTCTCCTCTTTACACTCTATCAGATGCAGCGCATGGAGTGCCTGCACATCACCTCCATTGTGTCCCAGGTCTTCCAGGTCTACCCGACGAAATCGTTTCCCGGCCTCGCCGAGTCCACATTCTTGACGCGCTCGTTTAGCGACCAGGGCGTGCGCCTGCGCCTACGCAAGGATTCACGGAGCATGACGAGCCGCAAGCGCAATGCCACTGCCGCTGATTTCACACGCAAACCAACAGGTCCAGGCCCGCGCGACCAAGGTCCTGCTGTAGCGCCAGTTAGCCGGAGGTCACTGGGTGGACGCACAGGCAGCGCAGACGACACGCCCTATGCCAGCGTTGGTTTGACAGGCAGCGGGTTCGACCCGTCTAACAGCTACGGCTCATACGATACCGATAGCAGCAACTATTCCAAGCGGCGGCGAATGCTTGGCGGCGGCGGCAGCGACCTGGGAGCAGGTACATCCGTGACAGCCGTCATCACAACAAATCCATATGGCGTACCGAGTGCGTATGGCACCACAGCGTCACACATGCAGATGCCCGTGAGCACGGTCGGCACCGGGTCGTACGGCCTTTCTACAATGCAGCCGGCGGGCCTATCGAACATGGGCTACGGCGGTCATCCACACGCACACGTGCATTCGCACCATCAGCTCAGCCGCATCGACACGCAGCAGTCACCCTCGACGCGACAGTCATCGCATGCGTTCCAGTATGCGGCGACGCTGCAGACGTCGCCCTCCTCCATCAACGACTACCGCCCGCTCTATGCCAGCACCGTGTCGACGGCCGATGCGAGCCCCCGCACCCACGCAACGCCTAATACGCACTCGACAACAACGCCCAGCGGCACCAGCACAAGCCCGTCGGATGCAACGGCCAACTACACGGCACAGCCGGGGGTGGGAGTGTCAGGAATTCCAGGCGCTGGGTCCATCGCGCCGTTTTCGCAGAACATGGCTCCGTATACATATACTGGTGCACTCGGTGATCCCAGCCAGCATCAACACCAACACCAACACCCACATCAGCATCAATATCAGCACCACCACCAGAACCACCACCAACATCACCCTCAGCAGCATCAAGCTCACCATATGCAACACCAGCAGCAGCCGCCTCTACAGCATGTTAGCAGCACCGGCCTGGATCTCGACTTGAACTATACTGAGGTTGACCGACACAATTCAAATTAGTTTAATATATCATCTTTTTATGTTTTCGTTTGTTTATTTTTTCTTTTAGTCATTTTCGTTATTCTTTCACTTCATCCCTCTTCGTTCCCAATATCTATTTAGTATATTTTCCTATTCCTGTTTATATCGTAACAACTGAGTACAGTGCGACGGGGTCAGGTCATGCAAGGTAATGGGAAATACCAACGGCGGGATGAGAACACCCAGGACAAGTGGCGGAAGCGTCTTATATTCTGTTTTGATTTATTTACATCCTCCATCAGCACAATCGGTTTTATAAATACAAAGGATCTATCATCAACCTAGTGTGTACTTGATCAAATTGTATTCGATTTTTGAATATACAAACAATCACGTCTATAAACTATTATTGTTCATTTCTTTGTTAAACGAAAGAAAATAAAATTAATACACAAAGGGCGTATAAAAAGGACACAACGGATGAAGAAATCAACCACCAGTCCTCTTTTTTTGTGCTGAGCTAATATCATCTTCTCACAGACTGCCCTATGCAAACTCAGTCGTGCCAACATTAGGTACCTTCTCGCTGATCGGCACCCAATGAGCACCAGCGGCATTTCCGGGCTTCTTGACATCAAAATCAAACCGGTCTGGTAGTTTCAATCCACCTAGTTAGTGCCTGTGCCTTCGCAGTCGTGATGGCACTTACACCGTCGCGGAACAGCCACACATCGTCCGTCTGGTACTGCCAGTTCTCTAGCTGGGCGCGCATGCGGCACAGAACCGGCTTGTAGGCAGAGTCTTTGGTCAGGTTGTTGACCTCCTCGGGATCAGCCTCGAGATCAAACAGCTCTTCGGGGCCACGATACACATAGCTTTCCAGACGGCGGCGGCCAATCATCAGCTTCGGCGTGTCGGTGATAGCGCCTTCGCTCTTCGCTGCGGGCAGTGAATTGCGAAGATCATCCCAGCTCAGACTGACGTAGAGATTAGTCGCAAAAGGGAAGTCGAGCTTCCATGAAATATTGCGGTGGCACTTGTACTGATGATTGCGCATGAAGCGTGTAGGTCAGTAGTTCTGAACTTCGTGAAAGGTGTGGGAGCCAAAGACATGCGGCTGCCATTTATCTTCGGACAGCACCTTGGAGGAGCCAAGGATAGATAGAAACGAGCTGCCGACGCGCTTCAGCACCTGGCTCGTATATGGTGTAGAGAAGGTTTGGGCTTTGGATCCGACGGCCTAGTCGAGACACGTTGGTAGAATGTCGATCCAGGAAACCATGTCGGGGTTCACGACACCTCTTTGAGCTGCTGTATTTCCGGGCTTGCGGAAAATCAAGGGCAGCCGCACGCCGGCATCGTAATGCGTCGTTTTGGAGTTGACAAACGGCGCACCATTGCCACTAATAAATACGACGAGTGTTGACTCGCCGAGGCCATGCTCGTCGAGCTCCTCGAGCAGCAGCCCCATTCCAGCATCCAGACGGCAGATGGCCTTAAAGTATCCGAAGAGCTCCGTCCGCAGCTCGGGCACATTCGCCAATAAGTTCTGGTATCACCACATCACTCTTCTTGTAGTCGGGAACAGGAATGTGGCGGACATCGCCGTCAGGGCCATGGGTGTCCGCACTATCATTACCGAATCCCCCGTGGGTCTCATCACGGCGCGGGTCCCGGAAGCCAACGGTCAGGTGAAATGGCCGATCGGTTTCAGCAGCCTTATCTAGAAAACGAATAGCCTCAGTACATTTCTGGTTGACATCACGGGTCAAGCTGGGTGCGTACCACTCCCATGGATAAGTAGTTCGGGGACCGGCGTTGACTTTTCTAATGATGCCCGTCTGGTTGCCCGGAGTATTGAAGAGCAGGGGCATCGTCTCGATATGGTCGCATGTCTGAAAGTTACACCACCCCTGCTGTAAACCATACTGGCTCTTCTGGTGTGTATGCAGGCTGGTGTAGATTGTAGACCGGCTGCCGCTGCGGAAGTAGAGCTTGTGTAGCCGTTAGTGAACCGAGTACCTTGTAAGGCTAGGCGATCGAGATGGGGCGTCTTGATGGCATTGAGGCCGTAGCACCCGAGCATCAGACCCAGATCATCAGCCACCACGAGCAGCATGCTTTTGTGGTCGGCCATGAGACGGAGACTATATAGCGTGATTACTAATAAAATGTGGTGGCCAACTTTTAACACGGGTCTGTTATGGAAAGACTTGATAACCCGTTTTGGGGTATGCGTGATGCATCAGACCAAACTGCTAGAGGAAATTTCCTCTAACAAATATATGAAGAACAGATTCAGAGAAAAAGGTTTAATGGCCTACGCAACATTGAGTTCACAAAGAAGATGTAATATGACGTGCGCAGACGCGATATGTGGTGCCTGTCAAAATATTAATAATAAGTCAATACAGAGTCGATTAGTTGGCTGTCACAAGAAAATGAAGCAATATTCTGGTAGCGGCCGTAGGTTTCGGTAGTTTGGACGGGGCGGTCTAGGAGGTGTAGTCAATATTTCGGGTCATCGGCCGGTGGATCACGAGGTTCCGCACTCGGACTGGGAGTCGTTGGCAAGCTTCCTAGCGGAGCTATTATTATGATAGAAAGTCAAGCCCTGCAGGGAGCTGGTAAGCTGCTAGGTCGGTGTGCTGTTAGTATTTGGGGAAAACACTCATGGCGCAATTTACTGTGACTTTCATTGAGTGTGCATAGTCGTGCTGTCGGCAATGATGCGGTCGGGATAAGCTCGAGGGACGCGACCGTGTGCACTAGAAACAGCAAGCCATAAACCCCGGCAGCAGTTCACTCATAAACAAAGACAACGCCGAGGTATCGAACCTCCGGGCGTATATAAGAAACCGGATAGGCTATGTGGTAGAATTAGAGAATGGCAATGCCACTGCACAACGACGTTTAACATCCTTTAGTCGACCGCATTGCATATCCTCTCCCGCTCTCAATCTTCAGCTCCGACCTTGACGAAATACCACCACAACGACTGTCAAGGCGTGGACATATTTCACGCCGTACCTAATCTTCAGCTGTATCGTATTCCTGCAGGGCGCACTCCTATTCGGCATGTAAGTCGATGATTGCTGATCCTTGGGTTTTCCTTGGCTGGCTGAGCTGATAACCCAGTGATACTGGCTCGTTTGGCTCTCTTCAGGCTCTCCCCTCGTTTCTCCGCCGCTTTGGTGTCGAGGCTAAGCCCGTCACTTTTGCACTACCTGCTACGCGAAAGTCCCTTATGAACTCGCTGCCATGGATCGGTAAGATTGCTGGCTGCGTCTCAGCCGAACCATTTATCGAGCGCGTTCGGCTACAAGAAGACGACGTACTTTGTGGCCGTCATTCAGTTTATAGGCCTGGTTATTGAGATGATGGCACACCACTGGGCCCAGTTTAGTGTCGGCCGCATTGTTGCATGTGCAGCCGTCGGTATTGTTGAAAATGCCGTCCCTGCGTACAACGCCGAGTTGGCACCTGCTGCAACGCGCTGTCTGCTCTCAGGCGGCATCATGACCGTCACTACTATGGGTAACCTCTGGGGCGCAGGCATGTTGCGTGCCTATGTCAACGAGGCACGAGCGCGAGGCTAGATGGTCCGGCCGGTGTACAATTTATCACTGCTGTCCTCATCCTCTTGCTCGTGCCTTTCACGCCAGACTCTCCGCGATGGCAGATTTTAAATAGCCGCAAAGAAGAGGCTATGACTCTGGTCGACAAGATTCGACCGCAGAAGGATGTAATGAGTGGTGCCACGTCTGCCGAAGCGGATGCATTGGAGCGGGCCGTGGTCAAAGTCCGTTCGAGTCAAGACACGGGCGAGTGGATGGATATTTTCCGTAGCAACTACCTGCGCCGCACCTGGATCTGTTCGACCGTGTTTGTCTCTGAGCAGATGAACGACAACCAGTTTGTGCTATCATACGGCGCCACATTTAGCGTCCGGCAGGGACTCGGTGCCATGTCATCCACCTACAACATCATCGCCCAGGTCGTTGGTCTTGGCGGCTGTGTCATTGGTGTTGCAGTGACTGACTTCACGGGCCGCCGTCCCCTCCTGATCGGCGTCGCTCTCCTGGAGGGGATTCACACACAACGGCTGGCTGACTCGGCCCTTACGCTGGGAGTGGACGAAAACGCCGGGATGATATCACCCTACATCCGGCTTGTCAGCATATGGAAACGAGTCGCACGGTATTTCAAGCACCTGGACCTGCCACCATGCTATGGCTTTCGAGCTCGGAGCTCTCTATACTCGACGATGCTCTACGGGCATGGCGGGAAGACTTGGCTCCCTGACTTGACTTTTCTCCCGAAAGCATATACACTCGTCTTGAGTCATCACAACTAGGAGCTCTCGCATTTCTTCTCTGCACATACTGCAACGCGATGCTGGATCTGTACCGCGTTGCGATGCCAGAACTGTTTAGGCTTCGCCATGCCTTTTTATTTCCACCCGAAAAGAACGAGTGCCTCCACACACTCCAAGCTCGCTCGTTACGCCTCGCGTGCGGCATGGCAACCGTCTTGGCTGAGACTGCCGCCCAAGGTGCACGCCATCTTGCAGACTCCAAAACGCCTCTGTTTGCCTAAAACGGTAGCCAGGTAATGCTTTACTATATTATTCGGCTACATGATCCCAAAAGAGCAGGCGCCAAATCTATTGTTCAAGAGACTATACGGCATGTCCAGAGCAACAACCGCGTCTTTCGCATTGCTTCAGCCATGATGCCTCTATTCGAACTGCTTTTATATACAGCGCGCGGTTGACCCCAGAAGCTTAAATCAGGCCTCCAGAAGCAGGATACTGCAGCCGCTGCTGGAGTGCTAGTAGATACTCGGGTCGCTGGCGTGATACCATCTGAACCATCGGATATTGTGACCTTGGCAGATCCGACTTCAGGGCCTCCTGGCCACGACCATCAGCTACAAATTAACACCAGAACCACGAAAACATGGATCTTTTTGACAGCAACGGCAACAAGGAAGACTCGTCTGCCAACACACCGGCAATGTCCTCCATCCTCTGTCGTTGTTCCGACTTGCCCGCAAAACACTCAATGATAAGGCGTATACCGAACCATCACGCGCATCGTACTCAAGTGGTGGCCTTCCTCCATCACGAGTCACTCAGAATTATAGCACCAACCAAGAATATAGTAGTCAACTAACAAACAAAAAACTGCACATCAACAGCCTACGAGTACATCTCATAATACGCTGACAGGAAAACAGGGCATGCAGACGGCGGCAGCCCCGAACAGTATCATCAGCAATATTCGGGATGGAGAACAACTAGCTAGCCAGGCTCCTGTTACCTCCTATACAGATACTTTTCCTAGTAGTTTTCTGTGCCCGGTGCTGCATCATTCAATATAAATTGGGAGAGCTCATTTGACGATCTTGCAATGGGCTTTCATGTCCTCAAAGACCATCCCACTGGGAGATCAACGACTTTGATCACATCAGCAGAAGTATATTTGAAAGCAACAGTCGACATCATAGAAAACTGTCAGGCCATACCCGAAGAAATCACTCTAGTACGCCATTAGACTGGGTAGCATGCAGTATTGATAATGGAGACGCGTATCAGGGACCACATCCCATATCCGGGCCAAGACTAGCCAATTTTCACAAGCATATCCAAGACGGGCAGGGCTGCCAAGAACATTGATGCATTTATAACAGTACTGATTCATGTATTACAAAGCACTCGGACTAATCTGATAACGTTAATGAGACATAATTCGTAAAACGTGCCATACACAATGACCTAACTCTAGACTATGTCTCATCCTCCTATACGTGAGCGCAGAGCAGCTTCGTGTTATGATTATGCTATTCGGTAAATGGACGTGCATGAAGCGATGTCGAGTCACGTATCGTGGGCTGGATCTACGTTGTGGAACTTTCCGAAGAGCAAAAAGGGCTAGACTCCGTATGTCATGTAAGCACGCCACGGAGAGCGTCGTCCCACGTAGCTTGGAACATCTTGCAGCCGGGGGATAATGTTGTAGAGAAATTCGCACTAAGCTGCAGACTCTAAGTTTCAAAAGACTTTAATGTTTATTTGTCCGTGTAGAGCTCCTTTAGAGCTTTGTTCCACTCGAGCTAGGTGCTCACAGCGAATTGCCTGCATGGTCGAGGACATCGTATTATAAATCGTACTGGTACCGCGGGGTAATCACATCATCGCTTCATAACCAAGACGCGACCATCCGGTGGTTGACGCCATCGCAGGGTAGCGCGTGGCAGCTCGAGGAGCTGTTTGCCAGGGACGTCATCGAGATATAACTATACACAGTAGAGCCTCTCGTGTCTACATTTTGGCAGCGATCCGATTTGCATTCACAATTCTCTTGATACCCTTTTGAGTTCTTTTATTACTCTGTTCCTCACACACAACCGCCATTATGCCTACCGAGTTCATCAGCCTCACCTTCCCCAACGACAGCACTGATCTGGCCCCCAAGGCCGGAGCACCTGCCGACGCCGCGTGGCTGACCCGGTACGCCCGCACACTTGACGACTACGGCTTCAAGTACACTCTGCTGCCCTACGATGCCGGTGGCTTCGATCCTTTCACCCAGGGCGCGTACATTGCTTCCGTGACCAAGAACCTCAAGATCATCATTGCTCTGCGGCCGAACACTATCTACCCGACCGTGGCCGCTAAGGCCCTAGCCACGCTCGACCAGCTGAGCAATGGCCGCGCAGTGGTCCACTTTATTGCTGGTGGTAGCGATGTCGAGCAGGCCCGCGAGGGCGACTTCCTGACCAAGGAGCAGCGTTACGGACGTCTAGAGGAGTACATTAAGATTCTGCGCCGCGCATGGGCGTCGCCCGAGCCGTTTGACTGGGAGGGCACCTACTACAAGTTCAAGAACTACTCCAACCGTGTGCGCCCGGTCAACGGCAAGACCATCCCCGTCTCCGTCGGTGGTTCTTCCCCCGAGGCATACCGCGTCGGTGGCTCTCTGGCCGACATCTTCGGTCTCTGGGGTGAGCCTCTCAAGGACACCAAGGAGCAGATCGACCGCATCTACGCCGAGGCCGAGAAGGCTGGTCGCACTGACCGTCCCCGCATCTGGGTCACCTTCCGTCCCATCCTGGCCGAGACTGAGGAGCTCGCATGGGCCAAGGCTCACCGCACGCTGGATATTCTGAACGGCAACAAGGAGGCCTTGACCTACCGCAGCTTTGCCGCCGGTGAGCCCCAGAACGTTGGATCGCAACGTCTGCTGGAGATTGCCAAGCGCGGCGACGTCCAGGACCGTGCTCTGTGGTACCCTACCGTGACTGCCACCAACGCACGCGGCGCCTCGACGGCCCTTGTCGGCTCGCCCCAGACCCTAGCAGACGCCATCCTGGACTACGTCGACCTTGGTGCTGAGCTGATCTCGATCCGTGGCTATGACAACTACAACGATGTTGTCGACTACGGCCGGCATATCCTGCCCCGCGTGTACGAGGGCATCAAGGAGCGTGAGGCGAAGGGTGCATCGGCCGAGACCGCAAAGCCGGCGGAGGCTGCTGCTGCGGACAAGGTGCCCAGCGAGAGTGCCTAAATGTTTAGTTAAGCGATGAAACTGGATAGCGAATATGATTTTTGACTGCTTTAGACTGATTTTAACTGATTCTGCTTCTTGCATCTGAATTCCATCGTGCTTATGGAGCTCTCGAAGAAAAACGACATCAAGCTAGAGCTTAGATGCTTGGAAGTAGTGGAAGCAGGTCAACAGACGTTGGCTTGGTGGGTCGTCTTGGGTGTGGGTGTGGGTGTGTGGGTCTCCGGGTGTACTCGTATGGGGCGTCCGCTAGTCATGTTCGATTGGCCGTATGCCTTTTGCTGCCCCTGTCGTCTAGCTTAGTCATTGTGGTGGTGCCAAACTTAGCGAGCACGTCATGTCTAGATCGATGTCGACATTTCTCCATCTGACAAAAGTAATCCCAAATGTGTAGAAACGAGTGAAAAGCATGGCAGTAGGGAAACCGTTGGACGGCGACTCGAGACGCCGTCTCATATCTGACGTCGAATTGCCTAGTATGACGTTTTGGACATAAGGTGACTCCTACATCGGGACTGGCCTGGATGGTGTCCCGCACCTGGGATGGCAGTGCCCAGGATGAGACGTTTGATATCAGAGACATGTTTTTATGCTTTTTCTTTGTCAATTTACGGTAATTGGCTCTCTGACAAACTCGGCTGCATGCTTTTACATTATAGACTATAGTTTTCATGTGCTTCTAGAATATATCTCCTATAAGAACTGTCCTTCGCCTCGACGTCTCTAGTCTGTCCGATCTAATCTTTATTCCCAGCTCTATCTCCATCTCCTTGACATCCTGTACTTCATCTGACCACTCTATCTTATCACGCCTACCCCTCTACCCCTGCAATCATAAACACATTCATTATGGCACCCGGTGCTCTGGTTTCCGAGGGCGTCTCGGCCACTTCCGCCCCCGCCACGAAGCGTAACAACGACCAGGCCCCTCGCTCCATCTTCCCCGACGGCATCCGCACATCTGGCCAGCACAATCCCGCTCCTGACCGGATCCGGCCATACTCAGACTTCCCCAAGGAGATCAGCGGCCCGACGCTGTGGCACAAGGAGGACTACGAGAACCAGCCCGAGCGTTGGGTTCACCGTTTTACCGAGGAGCAGATCAAGGAGCTCAGCGACACAGCCGATGCCTTCATCGCGAATGGCACACCACTCACTGGTATCTCCAAGGGCAACTTCCCTTTGCCCATCCTTTCCAAGGACCTGTTCGAGGTCCGTGAAGATCTGATCAATGGCAAGGGCTTCATCCTGTTCAAGGGCTTCCCCGCCGACGTCTGGGGCAACCACAAGAATGCCGTCGCCTACATGGGTCTCGGCACCTACCTGGGCTACTTTGTCTCCCAAAACGGCCGCGGCCACGTTCTCGGCCACGTCAAGGATGTCGGTGATGACCCGACGCAGATCCACCGCGTGCGCATCTACCGCACCACTGCCCGCCAGTTCTTCCACGCCGACAACGGTGACCTTGTCGGCCTTCTCTGTGTGCACCGTGCCTTGGAGGGTGGTGAGAGCGACATTGTCAGTATCCACAACGTCTGGAACACGCTGCAGCGCGAGAACCCCGACGTGGCCGAGCTCCTGACCCAGCCTATCTGGTACTTTGACCGCAAGGGTGAGGTCTCCGAGGGCGAGGAGCCCTACATCAAGCAGGCCGTCTTCTACCTGGAGCCTGAGGGCAAGGGCCGTGTCTACATCAAGTGGGACCCCTACTACGTGCGCTCGTTGACCCGCTTCTCTGACGCTGGTGTTATCCCTCCCCTGAGCGACGCGCAGAAGCACGCCATGCAGGTGCTCGAGGATACCTGCCAGCGCCTTTCCCTGCACATGGTCCTAGAGGTTGGTGACGTCCAGATTGTCAGCAACACACACCTGCTGCACGCCCGCACAGCCTACAAGGACTACCCTGCACCGGCACCCCGTCGTCACCTGCTGCGGCTGTGGCTGTCAACTCCCGAGACCGAGGGTGGCTGGTCTCTACCATACCCCGACAGCCATGAGCTGAAGCGCGGTGGTATCCAGGTGAACGACAACCCGCCTGTCTGCCCTCTGGATGCGGAGTAAAAGCATAAAAGTTGATTTTTGTTTGTTTTGATACATGTACATAGGGTTTAATGGGTTACGAATAAATTGTATAAATTCTTTTTAATGGAAATATTTCACCACTACAATCAAATTCATAAGATGTAACCTGCTTCGATAAGTCAAAATAAGACAACGAGCTTATTATATTCTCATTCTATAACACGCTTTCTTTTATTACCAAACACGGTTATAATTTGTATGTTAAAAGTTTGTAAAAATGACTGTACATCATTAAGCTTTCATAGTTGAAAATGTAATTAAATACAGTTTAATTAATATCGAATTGATTAGATGTATATCACCTAGAAACTTACGAAACACACCAGATAGCTATGCACTATTTTATCGACTTATTCAATTTTGCAAAGTTATGTTTCAATTAGTCAAACTTTTATAATCTACTGCTCAGGAATAGCATGGTCGGCCGCCGGCACACCCGCCTTCCAGTGGAATGTAGAGGCGACGTGCTCTGCGGGAGGAACCTTTTGGCCAGGGGTGCCGTAAAAGTTCTCGCGATAGGTACCCTTGGGAACATCGTAGTCGTCCCAGAACATACCGCGACGCTTCAGCTCAGGGAGCAGAAGCTCGATAATGTCCTTGAACGACTGGGGGAACACGGCGTAGGCAAAGTTGAAGCCATCAACGTCAGCCTCATCGACCCACGCCTCAAGACCGTCGGCGACCTGAGCCGGTGTGCCAACAAGGATCGGGCCGTTGCCACCGAGGCTAACGTGCTCAGCCACAGTATGCTTGGTCCACTTGGTGCCGGGTGGCGAGAAGCGGGCATAGGCCTCCACGGTCGAGCGCACAGCATTGCTCTCAACCTGGCGCAGCTCTTCCTCATCGCCGTACTTGTCCAGGTCCATGCCGGTCCAGCCAGCGAACAGGGCAAGAGCACCCTCAGTAGATGCGTACTGGCGGTAGTCAGCCAGCTTGGCCTGCGCCTCCTCCTCGGTACGTCCAATGATGGGCGTGACCAGGGCAAGCACCTTGATGCTCTTAGGGTCGCGACCATAGGACTCCTTGGCGAGCTGGCGGATATCAGAGACGCTCTTGGCGCAGGCCTCAGCTGCATGGGCCGACAGGAAGATGGCCTCAGCATGCTGGGCTGCAAATTGCTTGCCAGCACGCGACGTGCCAGCCTGCAGCAGAAGCGGTGTGCGCTGGGGGCTGGGGTGCACAATGTGCGGTCCAGGAACGGAGAAGTACTTTCCCACGTGGTCGATAGTACGAACGCGGGTCGGGTCGGTGAAGACACCAGCAGCGCGGTCTAGTACGACAGCGTCATCGCGCCATGAGGATTGGAATAGCTTGTACATGACTCGCATGTACTCCTCAGCCTGTGCATAGCGATCGTCATGCTAAGGGTTGTTAACGGACTGAAGCCCACCATCATCTTATCGAATATCGCCAAGGGGGTGGAGATACTCACGGCAGGCTGCTCGGTACGGCCCATGTTGCGCGCAGCCGAATCGAGGTAGCTCGTCACAATCTATCCCTTGTTAGTCCATGCAAGTATTGTGTCATGTAGGAGAGTCATGTTGACATACGTTCCATCCCAGACTATATTGTTAGCCTGTGTTCACAATCTGTACGACAGACAGGGGTAGGTGGGTAGGAATAGACATACCGGCCCTTGGTGAGGTGGTCTAGAGTCGACAGGCGACGTGCTAGATGGTAGGGCTGCTCATAGGTGGTGGACACGGTGACACCAAAGCCGATTGACTTGGTAGCTGCGGCCATGGCCGAGACAATAGCCAGGGGCTCGGTCACGGGCCACTGGGCACCTGTGATAATGGAAGGCTCCAGGGACTGCTTGTAGACATCGTAGCCACCAAGCACATCGGCAATGAAGACACCGTGGAACTTGGCATCTTCCAGGAGCTTTGCCAGCTCAACCCAGTGCTCGATATCAGTGAAGCGAGCAGACTCGTCCTCAGGATGTCTCCAAAGACCAGGGGACTGGTGGCCACTGCCTGTTAGGTGTCAGCCGCACGGCCCTGCCAGTATCAAAGGATGCGCATACCACATGACGCATGCCGCATATGCACACATGGCAGGAGGCTGTTATGGGTCACATGATAAGGGGCGTGGGAAGATAGCAACGTACACATCTCAACAAAGGCATTCACCACGAGGCGTTTCTTTCCGCCGGACACGCCATTCTGGGTCGCCATTGCTTCTTACTGAACAGGTATGTCGTGTTGGTAGGTGGGAGTAGGAAAACCGTCAAAAAGATGGGTAAAGGTAGGGAGGAATAACAAATCAAGATCCAAAAGAGGGAAACAGTTGGTTCTATTTCTGTAGGTGGAAATGACGACAGCAAAAATATAGCTAACAGGGTTAGACTTGTGTTGTTCTGTGGCGGTTGAGACACAGCTGCTCGTGCACGACTCGGGAATATATCCCCAGGACGTATATCCCACGACTCAAGCACGACTCAAGCACAGCTCAACCAGGCACGACCAGGCATGGCCAAGGCACGACCAAGGTATGGCGAAACACATGTCATGTCGAAAATGTCTGAAAACATACAGAAATCCTCCAATCACGCGGCCGTGAAAGCCAATGAGCAGCAGCATCGTGCCGAGGACAATATAGGGTAATCCGAACAACGGAGGCCCGGCGTGTCTGTGGGGGAAAGGCTGCCATTGAGCCAAGTAAGTCAAGATCCAGCAAGTGTAATATAAAAACAAATACATAGCAAGAATCGCGGTGCTTGCAGGGGTTGTAAACAAAAGAGTGTCAAGCTCGGATTTCGCAATCGTGGCGTGGATGGCGCGGGACCCACCTCCCCGGGACCCATTTAACGGCGAGAACGGGTGCGGATGGGGTAATATACACTAACGGTTGCGCAATAGTGCCCGTGTAAAAGAATGCCCGTATCAGGCAGTTTATCAGGCGGGGCCCGCTTATCGCGATGCGTACAGTCTGATAGGCTAAGCGTCACATCGTGTGCTTGCCAGCCAGGCCCCGGATCACAGTATCGACTACCCGCCCCCGTCCAGCTGGGCCAGGCCGTTCTTCCAGCGGCAGCGCTGCCTGTGGGAGGAACCAGGCGATATGTAAGCAATGGCCCAAGTTGTGATCGCATGGCCCTATGGTTTTATTTTTGCGTTATATGACACTATGCTAGAGGCTCGGGGCTATTATTTTGCGAGCATTTTGCGTGGTTTTGCCGGTTCTGGCAGGGGATTTTCTATTGGATTGCCTATCTTACATCTGCCTCATAGTATACAAGAATCGTATGTGTCCTGCATCTTGGTGACCTGATCCTCTCTATGACCTCTTTTTCTTTTCGGTCCCTGTCCTCTGTTTGTCATTTGTCCGTGTTTCCTCTCACATGTCTTGCCTGTTTTGTTTCCGCACCACCCGCAAGCAGCCTGCCGACGATCCCCTCCTCGCTGCTGCTACTGCTACTGCCACTACACCTGCCCAGACATCTGCCCAAACACCTGGCCATACACAACCATACACAGCCAGCAAAATGACGACGACACCCCCTCAGATTCCAGAGTTTCAGCGTGTGCTGCTGCTGCACGCACCCAAACAGCCCTACCACGTGACGCATGACTATGCTGTCCCAACCTTTATCCATGATCGCGAGCTGCTGGTACAGACGCGGGCCATCAGCTTGAACCCCATTGATTGGAAGTCACCGTGAGTATATGTCTACACAAGTATTACATAGTCATACAAATACATTGACTAACATCATAGTGATTTCAACTTTGCTATCCCTGAACTGCCGTACATCTCTGGCCGTGAGCTTGCTGGCGATGTGGTGCGCCTCAACACTGGTGCCTCTCGACTACAGGCCGGCGACCGGGTGCTGGCCATCTCGACAGACTATCGCGACCTGAGAAAGGGTGCCTATCAAGAATACGTTGTGGCATGGGATTTTAACACTGTCCGCCTGCCTCCTCACATCTCGTATGAAGCCGGTGCTACAATAGGCGTCGCCTTTGTGGCTGCCATCCTAGCCCTAGGTGTGAACCTCGGTGTTGACTTTACTGATGTCGAGAACGGCCCTGACCTGCTGCACCTGGTTCGGAAGCTGCCCAACCCCGAGACAGTCCTGCCAGATGACATCCGTGACGAATGCCTGTCAGGCATTTCCGAGACGGAGCGTGCACAGCCCGGCGACTGGATTGCCATCTGGGGCGCATCATCCACATCCGCACACCTGGCCATCCAGCTCGCACGTATCGCTGGCCTGAAGGTTGCTGCGATTGTCGACAAGGCGAAGCACGGTCTGCGACTTGTTGGCCACGATGCCGAGGTCTGCCGGCCCGACCTTGTCATTGACAGCCACGACCCTGAGCGCGCCGTCTCTATCCTACGTGCCAACTTAGGCAGCAAGCTACGCTTCGGCTTCGACACACGCGGCCGCGAAACGTCTACATGGCTGCTCAAGGCTTTAGCCTGCTCGTCAGACACGGAATCCTCAAAAGCAACAGCTACCCGGCCACCATCACCGCCCAACACGCCGCGGTCAGAACCGGAAAAGACACAGTTCCAGTCCCACCTAGTCGGTCTGACGGGTCTGCCCAAGGGCTCACCACCGGAGGGTGGTGTCTACCACAACGTGCCTATCAAGCTGTTCCACGAGATCCCCGATATTGGCGAGGCTCTTTGCTCATGGCTGGAGCGTCTTCTGGTAGCCGGCCGCATTGTGCCGCCAGAAATTGCAGGCGTCGACGAGGGATTAGGCAGCGTAAATGCAAGCCTAGACCGGATGCGTGCGGGTGAAATTAGTGGTGGCCGGCTGGTTATCCGGCTAGGGGATGAGGCATGAGTGGATAAAAGTGTCATGGTTTAAAATACGAGCACGGATAAGAGGTTCACGGGTTTAGTTTTGTTTATTTTGCAGAAAATTGCATGCCACTTATATCATTTTCAACATTCGCATCGTTCTCATCATTTTCATCAATATCATCATTCTTCCTTTCTTTTTATTTGTAACTTTCGATTTATGGTACGCCGTTATAGTGTGAATACATAGCTTAATGGTCAGAGCACAGTAATATATCTATTCCCACTATACTGAAACAGTGCTTATTAATCTATACAGTTGAGCTACAGCCCATTATATTCCTCCTCTATTATAAGTATATATCTTAACACATAACCTTACTCGGTTTTGACGGGCTCGTGCGAGAGAACAGTGGGCTGGACAACATCCGAGCCAGACTCGCTCTCGGGGCCAGACTCAACACCATTTAGCTGTGCACCGAAGTGGCGGATGACGAGCCAGGCAGGGGCGAGAGAAACAGCCCAGAGACCAAAGTTGATGTACACGCCACCAACCTCGGCGAAGATTGTGAGGGAGGTCAAGCCGTAGCTGACTGCCTGCCAGGCGGACTCGGTACCACGGAGGAGGGCCGAGTAGCGAATAATCTCCGGCTCATCCTCGGCCAGGTTGTGGACGATAAAGTACAGGAACATGTAGTTAAGCTGGAAGCCAACCGTCAGGAAGACGTAGACAGCAAAGGCGGCACCGAAACCAGAGTCATTCCAGTCGTAGGTGGGCTGGCTGTGGCGGAACTTGGTGACATTGACAGTGATCCAAATCCACCAAGCACCCTGAAGCGTAGCGATTACGCCAAAGGCGCCGCGGGCACGTACACGCAGAGCGATGGAGTTGCGATCAATCCATAACTGTAGAGAAAACCATGTTAGCAAATGCAATAAGCAAAATCATCTCCGAGTATCTCCTTTTTGGGACGTCGTTGTTGATGATGATAAGTGGGACCCGAGACTTACCCCCAAGAGGTTACCGGAGGCGACAGCGACAATGCCGGACAGGAAGGATCCGAGAGCGCGGGACCGGACACTAAACCACACTAGGTAGCGGAGATGTTAGTATGTCGGAGAAGACAGTTTCCAAAACAGGAAGTCGTCGGACTTGTCGAAATATATATAAGAAGACAGGAAGAACGTACAACTGAGATAAGTGAAGTAGACAGCTTCAGCAAACACAGCCTGGCCGATGAACAGAACGATGAGCAGGAACTTGGGAGTGAAGAACTGTCTGGTCGTCGCCTGGATCTCCTTCCAGGGGTTCTCGACGATGGCCAGGTTCACAGCACGGCCATCGCGGCGCTGGACCTGCTCAGGCTTGTTGAGGAACAGCGCGACAATTGGACCAGCAGCTTGCAGAGCAATGAAGACGAGGTAGACAGTGTACGAGACCTTGCCAGCCTTGTCGTTGTCTGCATTAATACCCAGGTTGATGGCACCACCAAGAATCTGGCCACCGAGACGGTAAGTCAACCAGTAGCCCAGAGCCTTACCACGGTTCCATGGCTCAGGGTAGGCGATAGCGATAGCGGCCTCGGCCGCCCAGAACACACCCGCTGAGATGCCACAGAGGGCGGCACCGAGAAGCACTAGCCACTCAGTGCCGAAGCGGTTGTTGGTGTAGAGACCAGCGGCATAGGGCGCGTAGCCGAGCGTGCCAAAGATGAGCGCACCCTTGATGCCAATATAGCGCACCAGGGCACTAGAAAAGAAGCAGGACACGACCATTAGGCAGAACGTCAAGGCGTTGGCAGCGTTGACTAGGCTAGGCGACTGCGAGCCACCGGCACCGAGCGAGTTCATGGCACCCCAGATACCGGGGGCCGAGAAGTTACAAAGACCAAGAATGGTGATGTTGTAAAAGGTCGAGCGGTACCACTTGACGGGGTACTTGGCCTGCTCCTCCTTGGAGGGCGTAGCCGTCTGCGCACCGTGCTTGGTGTTTGCCATTGTATGCAGTATGCGGTGATGCAGCAATAAGAAATGATAATAAAAGAAAAAAGGAATAAGAGACAGCACAAATGCTGTAAGGAGAGTAATGAGGACTGGATATTCGCTAACAACGACGCAAGGTGTGATGATGAGCAACAACAATGGCCAAGACACTGGATGTGATGGTGATGATATTGCGCGGTCAAGTGTCAGACTGTGTCGTCGGGAATAAATACGGGAGATGCAGAGATCAACAAAATGAAAGCGGCAAAGGAGGGACCCTTTATTTTACATCCTGCACGACGGACAAGGCAGGCTGCAGAGTCTTTCGATTCCTGGATCGGTTTCTGGGTCAGTTTCCACTTGGCCACGATTATGCCATCGGTATATGCCGAGAGAACCAATGCTCTAGACTCTACTCCGTTTAGTTTTTATATACTCAATATAACTCCTTGACTTGACAGCTTGGGGACGGACGAGATTCCCTTTCCACATGCTCGTCCGTTGGAAACACCTGTTGCTGACGGTTTCGTCATCCTGCTCATCCATTCTCTCTTCATTATTTCTATTTCCTTTTGCTTTCTGTCTTGTCGTGTGGCGTGAAAGTTCTACACGGTATTGCGGGTTCGACGGCACATGGCGTTTGCGACTCGGCAGGCTGCAGAGACTTCATTATCTCTGCACCAAACTATCGATTCATTCCAAGACCCCAATACTGTGTGAGTGTGTCTCTGCATGTCTCAACAGCTCCAAAGCATATTTCCACTTACTCCAATGGCGCACCAACGATAGAGTAGATTTAGAGCAGTTTCGTAGATTTAGACAGTTTCTGGAGTTGACGCAAGCAACCCATGTAGAGCACACCACCGCTTGATGCGCCGATCTTTTGGAGAAAGTGGGTCCCTTTGTTTTCTCGTTGGCGGCTTGGGAATTTTTACATTTGTATCTGGTTGCTTTCTTCTTGCTTTCTTCTTGTTTTCTTCTGTTTTGTAGCGCAAGTACTCACATTCATTATCTCGTCGTAGCTTTACTTGGTACAGAATGCTCAGCGGTCTACAGAGTACTCCGTACGGAGTAAGCCGACTCAAACTAGTGCTCCACGTTGCACTACCCAACAGATATAAGTGCCGACCCATGTCTGACTCTTAATCAAATAGGAAATTAATACCAGTAGCAGTGCCGTAATCTCATTGTATTCATTTTGCTCTTATCTATCTACGGGATACTGTGCCAACTCTCGTGCACGTCCTTGAGGTCGACCGTACCTGGCACGTGCAGGTACGCCACAATGTCAGTCTCGGGATCAGACTCTTTCTTGGTCCAGCCGTTGCCGAAGTACCACGCAAAACGGTTCTGCGGACCCTTCTGCTGGCCCTCTGTAATGTAGCTGTACTCCCAGTCCTCCCACCGCGGCTCACGGCGGACCACAGACAGGTGTGCTGAACTGCCTGGCCACATGCCACTAATGAAGCCACCTGGATTACCGGCATTGTACCACGAGCTGCACGACTCGGAGAGCACTGTCTTTGCGAAGAAGGCCGTAGCCCAAGCCTCGAACTCGTCGGCGGCTGACTCCTGGGGAGCAATCGACTTGACACCCTGGTGGCCAATCTTGCGTAGAATACGCGACACAAAGCTCAGCTGCGTCTCGACACTCTGGGGCACAGTACCTGACGGGCCAGAGCTGTTAGGGCCGAGCACGTAGAACAGGTTGGGGAAGCCGGGTGTAGCTGTGCCGAGGTACGTGTAAGGGTGGCCCTTGCTCTGCCAAACGTCAGCGAGCTCCTTTCCGTTTGCGCGGATGGGGAACGGCGGTGCTTGTGTTTGGTCGGCACCAGTGGCGCAGATAATGGCATCGACTTCGCGGACAGTGCCGTCTGCAGTCTCGATACCCTTTTCAGTGAAACGCTTGATGGGGTTGCGGATGTAGTCAACGTTGTCCTCAGTCAGGGACTCGAGGTATCCCGGGCCAGGTGTCAGGCGACGGCAGTTGGGAGAGAAGTCGGGGATCAGGTCTTTGATGAGCTCGGGCTTCTTCTCGATGCGCTTGGTCATGATCTGGATAAAGTGTTCGCGGAGGTGGTCGTTGTCGGGCGAGTCTTTGAAGATGCTGGCAAACCGCCGCCAATACCGGGCCTCGAGGTCCTTGCGGAAGGCCAGGTATACTTTGGGGTCTTTCTTGAAGCTCTCAATTTGCTCCTGCGAGTATGGCTGAGCCGTGGGCAGACGCTCGTCACCCGCCCACGACGATGCAATCCATGTACGGTTGCGTACGTAGTGGTCGAGCTGGCCGACTGTCTTTTGAAGGTTGGTGACCAGCTGAATGCCGCTTGCACCGTTGCCAATCACAGCAACACGCTTGCCAGTCGGGTCGAAGGAGGGGTCCCAGTCCTGTGCATGACGCAGGTGGCCGCGGTAGTCCTTGAGGCCAGGATAGTCAGGCAGCTTCCAGTTGTTAAAGCGGCCGACAGCAGTGATAATAACATCAAATGTGGCCTGGGTCTCCTTCTCCGTGTCGACATCGCTGACAGTCACTGTCCACTCGCCCGCAGCCTGGTCCCAGTCGGCACCGGCCACACGCTTGCCCAGCTGTGCATATTTGTAGACGTCATACTTGTGTGCGAGCGACTGCCAATAGTCGCGAATCTCGGCACCGTAGGAGAAGACGTCCTTCCACTCGGGGTTGGGTTCAAACGTCGACTGGTAGGCATGTGATGGGATGTCGCAACGGACACCAGGGTATGTGTTGACCAGCCATGTGCCAGACAGCTCCTTGTTCTTCTCGTAGATGGTGAGCTGCACGCCGGGGACCTTGATCGGGAGCAGGATGCCGGCAGTAATACCCGACAGACCGCCACCGATGACAGCCACACGCAGCGGCCGGGGTTCGTCGATGAAGCGGTCCACCAACTGGACGGCCGGGGCAGCCACGGAGGGCACGGCCGCAGGGGTGTCAAGTGAGCCCATGTTGCTGTATGTGTCGCTGTATTTTATGTGTATAGCCAATGAGAATGCACGCAATAGCAGGGACGTGGTAGAAGATACTCGTACAGATCGAGGCAAGAGCAGTCAACGAACAGCTAGATAGACAGATAGACAGATTGACGGATTGATCAGGCACGGCAACTTAAACGGCGACTGCACTGACGCTAAGCATATATCCTTCGACGTTACAAGTGTCCTTCTGTCATCTCTGCAATATGTAATATCCGCAATCTATCTAGTCATCACTCGTGCACATGGCGTTCTGTAGCAGCTCTTGTCATTTCGAGGTGCTCTTGCATGCCTGGATTACCGGCCAAGCGTTGACGACGTCGACAGGCCTAATTGACCATTCATTGACAGCCAATGTTATTGGAGCTCCTGCGAAGCGCATGTTAGTATATAGAATAAGTGCTACTGGTGACTGCTGGTAGTATGGCATCATCAGAGTCCTTGAGCACGCCTGTGTGGATGCAGATAAGGTAGCTTGGGGTGGGGGGCAGGGGTGCGAGCTCGTCAGAATGGCGTTTGTGACGACAGAGTTGTGGGGAGCGACACCGGCCCAGTGTGTAAGTCGTGTAAGTGTCCAAAATAGGCAATTCCTGAGTCTATCTTATTCAACGTCAACGTCACGTCAAACAAAGCGCTGACATTTATATAATTTATCAAATCATCAAACACGCCACGCGCAAATCAAAGTTATCTTAGGCTAGTTAGATCGCATATACGGAGGAATGGATATGAAATGTTTTAAGTGCATTTGCTACATATTGCACTTTAATGATGTACAAGCCTTTAATTTTATTTTATGATCTTTTAGGTTATGAGAACCGCTTCTATTGGAAAATTGCCTAATGAAGCCAACGCAGAAAAGATACGGGTGAACCAACTCTACTTAGCCGGTACCAAGTTGCCACCCCTGCCACGTTTTTGCCCGACCCACGTGGTTAATCTCTCAATGCCGTTGCATGTGTCTGGGCTCGCCTCACGCCTTCTTTCTACTCACAAAGTCCAGCGTCGACCTGTAAACACCGCGGGAACCCTTGGCAATGGCGTGACGGCCGTCGTAGATTGGGAACACAACAACAGCAAAGAATGCCAAGAACTGCCACATGATGGCCACAGTTGTCCACGATGTGAAGAAGGTCTTGGTAAAGATGTAGTCCCGGTACAGCGGCATGGGCCACAGGATAAACGTGACGAGCACGACGAATGCAAAGAAATACCACGCAATGCGTAGCCACCAGTGGAGCTCTTTGAGTACCTCGGGGCCCAGCGGGTGTTGGACCTCGTCGAGCGGCAGTAGACCGCCCTTGTACTTACGAGGTGCAATATCCGACGCAACCGGGGGCTGGCCAACAGCCTTCTCGTCCAGGGCCTCCGGCGTAGCAATGCCTACCTCGGGCACGCGCTTGCCCCCGTGATCACTCTCGCTTGAGGCGCCTGGGGAATCCTCGGCGCTGTCTACGACCAGCTCTTCGTGCTCCTGTATCTCAATGCGGAGGAACTCGCGCCAGTCAAAGTCGTATGGCTTGTACAAAGACAGCAGTACAGAGTAGATTAGCGGCGAGAAGAAGGAGCCACAGGCACCAAATAGTGCAGGCAGACTTTTCTCTGTTGAGGCCATGTTGATGACGCCCGAGTAGTGGTATGCTGTGCCTAGCCAGATAGCAAGGCCCGTCAGAAAACCAAGAACGGGCGACAAGACCGCGGCCAGCTTGGTCTGCTTCTTCCATCCGAGAGTGAGGCCAAGCGGTATAATACCCGGACAAGCAATAATGGGCCGGAAGTAGCCGATCCAAGTCATGTCAGCACCGCCGTAGTTGAGTGCAATGGCGATGCCGGTGATGAAACAGGCATGGAAAACCACAGCCAGGTGGCTGACCTTGACAAGACGGTGGTCCGACGCCTTGGGGTTGACGTACGTCTTGTAGAGATCAAAGGACAAGATACTGGACACGGCAATCATGGAACTGGACACGGTACTGGTAAGGGCCATGAACATGAGTACAAAGAATGCCACAATGCCGGAGGGGCCGATCAGAGCCTTGATCGTGTATGGCATGATGAAGCCGGCGTTGATCTCCCTGACGGTCAGGTCATCCGGGAACGTTGGGAAGATTGGGGTCATGTGGATAGCGCGGGCGGCAAGGCCAATGACGGTGCCAAGACCCCAGGGGATGCCAAAGATGGCCACGGCAGCAATGTTGTAGCCGGGCACGGTGGCCTTGACCTCCGTCGCAAACGACTTTTGCCAAAACGCCGTGTCCATGACGACGAGAGCGAGGTTGCCAAACTTGAGGATCAGGCCCCAGATAATAGCATTCTGCGACTTCATGGTGAGCAGCGAGCCCTCGTAGTTGGTAGGAATGTAATTGTCCGCAGCCACGGCCTGGACTTTGTCATAGAGACCATGCAAGCCACCAACCGCATCATGTGTGAGCACCTTGAGCGTAAAGTAGATAATCAAGACTAGGGCTACAGCAGTGTGCAGGAAATCCGTGAGGAACGTAGCCTTGAGGCCACCGACTGCAGTATACAGCACGACACCGAGCGGGATCAAGACTGTGGCAGCTGCAAAGTTCATACCCGATATGCCAAAGATCAGCTGCGAGCCCGTCAGGATCATGGATGCGCAGCCAAACACGTTGTTCACAAGGTTCATCACCATGAAAACAATGTGGCCCGTCTTGCCGTAGCGCATGCGGATAATCTCGAGCGACGTGTGCGCATAGGGCACGCGAATCTTGGCAAGCACGCCAAGGGCCGCCATCAACGCGATCTGAAAGCAGAGACCACATGCCCACCACTGATAAAGGATTAGTACTGGTGCTTAATAGCTAAGACGAGGCTGACAAAAAGCAGCAAGGTAGAGAAGTAGAACGGCAGAAAACATACATAGGGAACGGCCAAGCCGTAACGATAGCACATGGCAGCACAGAAGACAGTCTCATTGATCCACATCCAAGACGAGAAGACGGCCGAGGCCGTCAAGCCCGTACCGACGGACCGGTTGGCCACCATGAACATCTCGGACGTGCTCGAGTCTTCCGAGAGGTAGACTCTCTGGATCTTGACGGCGAGTAAGATGATCGCACAGAAGAGAAAGCCAAGGCCGATCAACAGGCCATAGCCGGTGCCCTGGGACACGAGCGTGAGGCCGTGCACACCAGTCACAAGCTCGGAGCGGACAGCCAGTGCCTGGGCGGCAGCGTGTACTGACTCCATTGTGTATCGGTGCCAATATATAGAGATAAATAGTCCAACTTGGCGTAGTGGATGTGGTAATTGTTGCAGGTGTGGTTATCCAAGCATCAATATTGCCAAGTGCCGAGATCAAGATGTCGTTGATAGTTGTATAATTTACAGGTAAAGGAAATGGCTCGGCATTTATTCAATGAAGAGTCTATCAGTTTCGCACTCTGAAAAACATAAATGGCTTTTTTTTAAAACTGTTTTATTCGAAATTATTCACAGATACGACGGGACATGTTATTCCCTGCTCTGCCCCTGTTGATCCTGGTGCCGAATCTTATCTCGCGCTGTTCATTTTCTTTCTGTCCTTTCAAAGTTTTTTCGCTGTCTGCCATCCACAATACCTTTGAATAAAAACGACCTAAAATCCGTAACGTCTGGCCTTTTAGCCTTTGGAGTTGAATAACGAAAGGTGTGCAACGTGTTGCGTGCTTTGAAACCCCAATTACAATGCGTCTTTCCAGCTGGTAATTGGCTAAGTTACATGACATGCTCAAAATGTAGGATTGAGCTAACTTATGTCAGCACTTATGTTTAAGTGCATGGGAATAAGGCTGGAGGAAGGTATATTAGACCCGGCACTTGGGCTTGTTTCCGACAACTAGACCGGCAAAGGATCGATGATGTGACCGCCGCAGAAAAAACGACAGGCGTGCATGAGCTCGTTGGATAGGAAGACGACTTCCATTTAAACGGGAAAGGAAACAAACTTGCTGGCTAGAAAAGGAACCCGATTGGTCTGGTTGCAAAAGTGTTTGTGGGTGATGGTGTTATTGGTTACTAGGACAGAGAGGAAAGGAGCCAAATAAATATACTTGATAACGTGTGATAAGAAAGACCAGCAGCTTTCCCTAAAGGCAAATAAAAGAGACGTCATCGCTCTTGAGCATAGCTAGCATCCGTAATTTGCGCCAACAGCACAGGACCTTGAGCTTTGATTCACAATGACTGACGCTGCCGCAACCACCGCCCCCGCAACGGGCGCCACGGCGTCTACCGCTTCTCCCAAGAAGCAGATGATCCTCAATGCCTTTGTCATGAACACGCCCGGCCACCAGGCTGCCGGCCTCTGGAACCACCCCTCCAACCGCACAGACGAGTACAACAAGCTTTCCTTCTGGACAGAGCTTGCAAAGCTTCTCGACGACGCCGGCTTCCATGCCATGTTCATTGCCGACACCCTCGGACCCTACGACGTCTACAAGGGACCGGGCAATTTCGTGCCCGCGCTGGCGGCTGGTGCGCAGTTCCCTGTCAGTGATCCGCTGTATCTCGTACCCAGCATGGCCGCCGCAACCAAGAACCTCGTGTTTGGCGTTACCGTGAGCCTGACCTACGACAAGCCCTACGCTTTAGCGCGCCGCCTCTCGACCGTCGACCACTACAGCGAGGGCCGCCTCGCATGGAACATTGTAACGAGCTACCTTGACAGTGCAGCCAAGAACCACGGCCTCGACGACCAGATCCCTCACGACGAGCGCTACGCGATTGCCCATGAGTATATTGAGGTGCTGTACAAGCTCTGGGAGGGCAGCTTCCGCGACGATGCCGTCATCAAGGACCGTGCCAAGGGAGTTTATATCTCCGAGGATGCCGTCCAGAAGATTGACCACGTCGGCAAGTACTTTAACGTGCCTGGCCCGCACTTTGTCGAGCCCTCTCCGCAGCGCACGCCGTTCCTGTTCCAAGCTGGCGTTTCGACTGCTGGCAACGACTTTGGTGGAAAGCACGGTGAGGCCATCTTCATTGGCGGCCAGACGCCTGAGCTGCTGCGTAAAACAACAGACAACATTCGTCAGGTGGCAGCCAGCCATGGCCGCGACCCGAACCACGTCAAAATCATTGCCGGTGTGCACCTGATTGTTGGTGCCGACGACGAGGATGCCAAGCGCCAGGAGACAGAGCTCAAGCAGTACGCCAACACAGAGGGTGCACTGGCCCTCTTTGGTGGCTGGACAGGTGTCGACCTGAGCAAGTACGACGACGATCAGGACTTCCGTTTTCTGGACGACAACCCGCGCATCCAGTCGATTGTGAACCGCTGGGCAGCGACAGTTCCTGGAACAGAGGGCCAGGTCTGGACGAAGCGCGCCATTGTTGAGTTCCTCTCTGTCGGCGGTCTTGGTGCTAAGATTGTCGGCGGTCCGCAAAAGGTAGCTGACGAGCTTGAGCATTGGTTCGAGGTGGGCGGTGTCGACGGCTTCAACCTGGCCCACGTCACCAACCCCGGTTCGTTTGAGGACATTATCAAGTACCTACTGCCCGAGCTGCGTCGCCGTGGCCGTTTCCGGGAAGGTGTTGAAAAAGAGGGTGCAACAGCGCGTGAGGTGTTTATTGGCTCGGCTCGCCTGCCATCGGACCATCCCGGCAGCAAATACACATGGCGCGCCGGGCAGCCGGCTCCCAACCTCGCCGACATCAAGCCGTAGACTTTTAATTTCAGATCAATAAAAGACAAATTTATGCATTCAGACTGGCTTATTGACGAGCTCTAACTACTGGCTTCTAATTCTGCCCGTGCTTTTTCATTGTTGCGCCGCCACATTGCCTTCCGCAGCTCGTGTCCGTCCATAAAAGCCTGGAACCACCTGTGCTCAAAGGGTGGCAGTGGCCGGCCGACACCGCCACCATCGCCTGACAGTGTGCGCAGTGCCTCAAAGTAATCCTCAAAGTCGGGATGTATCACTGTAAACGACGGGCCGTCACTGCGCGCGGCAATGCGCTCGACTTCCCACTGTTTCATGACTTCCAGTGATGGTGCCTGGGCCCGGCCCGACAGGAGACGTGCTGCATAAACCGCCTGCCACTCGAAGATCTTAAAGGTAAGGCCAGCGCCCACAGCGCCCACAAACAGGAGCGTAGGGTCGTGCTGCCACACGACATGCTGATAGAGACCGTGCACACGGTTGTTGCGGATCGTGACGTCGGGCAAGAACGGCAGTGTCCATGTGTAGCCCGTGCCGAACACAAACGCATCCACACCCTTGACAACTGTGCCGTCGATAAAGTGGACGTCACCTGTCTCAGGCTCGATGCGCGATATGGACACCTGCTGGGCAATACCTGGGTGCTCAAAGGCAATGTCGCCAAAGAAGGTGTTGGTAGTGTGGCCGCGCACGACAGCGTGGATGGGGCCTTTTGCAGTGCCGACAAGATCGGCGGCAATATCAGCTGCCGACACCGATGCACCGACCACAACAACCGTCTTTCCGGCGTATGCATCACGTCCGCGGAACTGCTTGCTATGCAGCACACGGCCGGGCCCACGGGCCTCGTACTCAGCTAGGCCCTCGATGGCGGGCACATAGGGTACCGAAAAATGGCCCGATGCGACGACGACCGCGTCAAATGTCTCGGACCACCACTCGTCGCCGGCCGCGCCTGGTCGCCGCAGCGTCAGCTTCCACTCTTCGCCAATCTTTTCCGCCTTTTCGACTGTCGTGTTGTAGGAGAAGACACCTTTGTGCTCGGGCTTCTCGAGAAAGCTGGCGACGTAGCTGCGCAGCGCTGTCCACGGCCGAAAGGGTGTGCTCGCGCCGTGTCTCTCAATTGACCACGCACTCGGCTCGCCCTGGATCGGCTCTTGGCTGAACGACATGGCAACGATGTCGACATTTGTCTCCAGATACGGGTAGATGGATGACTCGGCAAACCGCGGCTGGTCTGTGGGTGATGTCGTTGCTGGAAGCTCGGACGGGATGGCCAAAGGGGGGTCACCAGCACGTTTAGCAAGCGCTTCCAGGTTCGTGAGATGAGCCGGTGGTGACAAGTCGCCAATCCTATTTTGTCAGGCTCTTTTCCCTTTTTCTTTTATAGTTCCTGGCTCCTGATTTCTGATTCCTGTTGTATTTGTTCATTTTGCATATTCATCTCCATCTTCATCTTCCTTCCGCCAGTTCGCAGGTCAACTCACCAGCATCCACCAGGCCCTTCACGACGCTCAAAGCCCCGGATCACATCAAACGTCTTTTCTCCAAACAGAGCTTCAACTGCTATGGCTCCCGAGGGGCCTGCACCAATGACGGCAACGCGCTTTATCGGTGCCATGGTCGGTAGGTGTGCAGGAACTATTTGTGAATGAGACCAGCCCGGCTCGAGGGAAATGGTTTTAATATATTTTCTTATCGTGTCTATGGCTGTCCGCGAGAGTCATGCGGGGATGGCGTCATTTTGGCAAAGAATTAAGCCGGGACCCACTGGGAGGAAGAATGTCAACGCCCAGACTCGTAATTTGCATGTTTAGCTAACGTCCTAATTCGTCTGGTTCGACAGTAACTGGTTCGACAAGCCTCGCCCGTGTCATCGCTACACCAACTATATATCCACGATCCCTCATAATCATTCGGACTCCCAGAGGGCCTCCTCAACGGCGTTATCCCCCCGTCCTGGACGCAAATGTCACCCCGAGACGGCGTATGAAACGGCGTCTACCCGTCAGGAGATGTACGAGCAGCACATTAACTAAGATATCAGCATCAACCATCCTTATACATCTTCGCTTATGTAATCCTATATGTTGTTTCGTGCGATGGCCATATATATCTACGCATGATGTTTATCTAATACCATAACCATCGCGCGTGTGTCTGCATCCAATCATCACACAGCTTACCTGTCCTACCAATGTCTCACTCTAGTAATATGTAGCACGCAGGCACGGGTCAGCATTGGACGCCACCGTCAGATCGGAACAGACAAAAAAGGCGACGACACCCATTCTGTCCAATGTAAAGATGGAAGTGGTGCACTGCCCCCGCATAGCGTTAAGATGTGCACAAATACCAAGGCAGTTCGCAGTCGCCTTTCATCGTCCATGTCGCCTTATTTGCTTTGTGTCAGAAAGCAAGGATGCCTATCGGGAAAATATAGCTAGAGCAAGATGGAAGCTATGATCCCCCCTTAACGCCAACTTTGCATCACGGCAAGTTAAACACCATGGCCATCCCAAACCCTTTCAGGGCTCGACATCGCGGCACTCTGCGACAACTCTGGAAACGGGTGCAAAACATTGCGCGATGGAAACGCAGCAAACCTGTCGATGCAGCCTTCCTCTATACGCCCCTGAGTGATGCAAAGGCTGAAATTCGTTTATTGACGCTTCTCGCGGGCGATGCCGGCGACCCCGTGAAAATTATCGTGTGGCACAGCGAGCTTGTGCACCCAGCGGTCGAGATCGACAATGATCGGGCTACCATGGCAGAAATCCGTGCGTTGCTTCCACCGGGCTGGGCCGCAGCAGAAAACTCGGAGGGGAGGTTTCTGTTCGAGTACGAATCAACGGAAAAGACGACCTGGTCACACCCCAATCCAGACTTTGATCAGAGCAGGCTGAGGCAACGAGCTCAGCTGCCACCGCTCAACTTTAGCCCAAGATTTGAGGCCGTGTCGTATGTATGGGGCTCTGCCGATAACCCAGTCTCGATCGACGTCGCATTCTCGCCTTCTGGGAAGCCATGCTTAAATGACGATTTCACTCGTCTCACCTGGAAGCATCTCTCGGTGAGGAGAAATCTCTATGATGCTCTGAACTATCTGCGATTGCAAGACCAGGCACGGGTATTGTGGATCGATGCCATCTGCGTGAACCAGGCCAATGATGCTGAAAAGTCGGATCAGATTGTGCGGATGGCAGACATTTATAACCTAGCGTTTCGCGTTCTGAGCTGGCTCGGACCCGAAAGCAGCGATGACAACAGCGATCTAGCTATTTCTACACTCACCTATATCAGCCAGCAAGTCGAGGCAGTCGGTAACGGCGGAACATACGAGACACCCAATGCGAAGGAGTCTAGGTGGTTCAGCCCTTACGCCGTTTTCCCTTACAAGGCAAAAGAATGGACCGCCATCGAGGCGCTGCTGTCGAGGCCATACTTTGAGCGTGTATGGGTCCTGCAAGAGGTCGCAGGCGCCAACGACAAGGCTACTGCAATCTGTGGACGCAGCTCCATGTCCTGGTACCACTTCAAGGGAGCCATCATGACTCTCTTAAACAACAACACCATCCCACCGTCAGTACGCGAGCTCGCCGAGAGCCTGATCCACCTGGTCATCCGGCCAAGTATCATTCCTATCCCCGACCTCTTCACGATGAGCAGGATGCGCAAATGCACCGATCCACGAGACAAGATATACGGCATCCTCGGTATGGCACCGCGCGAGTTTGTCCTTGAGATGCGGCCGCACTATACGAAAAGCATCGAGTTCATCTATGCTCATGCGGTCATGACATATGCAAAGATGAAGCACTCGTTGGTGCTTATTCAGTTGTGTCAGATCAGCCAGCGAGATCCCAGCGCCCGCAACCTTCCATCGTGGATTCCGGATTTCTCGAAGCCCGAGCAGACGTGGCCAGTCGGGTCTTACATGCACGCCTCTGGTCATTCTCGCGCTCACTTTCAGTTCAGTGACGATGGCAAGACTCTGACTGTCTCTGGCAAGCGATTAGCCGTAGTAAAGTCGGTCAACAGCAAAGTCACCTCGACTGTCAACATACAGGATGCCATTGATACAGTTCGGGCCTGGATGCCACCGGATATACTGACGGCAGCCTATACAGCGGGAGGTAGCCTACTCGACGCATTTCTTCTCATGCTCCGGTGCAGCTATCTAAATGACCGTTGGCCGATGCTCCACGAGACTACCCTGGCCCAGTGGCGGGAGTACTTTCTAGATCATATACACGGCGACACTGTGTCACAAGAGACACACACAGGACAAGTCTACACTACGGCTTCTTTTATCAAGAATCGCGTATTCGTGACAGCGGGCGATGGTCACATCGGTCTTGCTCCTCTTGGCACCAAGCCTGGTAAGTAGACCTCGAAATAGAGCTGCAAAGTCTTCAATTTATAGCTAACCAATATGTAGGCGACATCATAACCACAGTCTTGGGATGTTCCACTTGTATTATTCTCCGCCCGGTGGGAAATGGGAGTGCGTTTCAAATTGTTGGTCAAGGCTATGTTCAAGGACTCGATGACGGCTCGGGACTCGTGGGATCTCTTCCTGAAGGCTGGACCCTCAGCTTTAAGTTTCGGGACTCAGGCTCACTGAAGCGCTATTACGTCAACGCAAGCACAGGCCAAGAGACCATGGACAATCCTCGCCTCGGACCTTTGCCTGCAGTTTGGTCAATGGTGGCCCGTGATGACGAAGATGCGAACCCAGACACGATCACCTATTTGAACCAGGAAAGCGGCGAGACATCGATAGGCGACCCACGACTATCTCCCGAGTTACTACGTCAGCGTGGAATCAGCGTGGAGTCTTTTGCTATTATCTAGAGTCACATGTTCTTGCAATACTAACTGACTAATGCACATGATGGAATTATTGTATATGCTTCAAACGCTATCAAATCTAAGTGGTATCTAAAAAAAAAAAGTGAACTATTCTATGCGGTCATCAACAATAAGACGCACACTGTGGCGCATGTCGCCCTTCCACACCTTTGAGGGCACGTTGGACTCAGCAACAGCCTTGCGCAATACTGTGATCATGCTGACAGGTCCGCTTGCAACAACTGCAGTCGGGCCGGCAATGGTTTCGGCCGTAAATGCAGACACAAGAGACGGCAGGTCAGGGCGGCCACCAGATGTCATCGTGTGGGTGAGGGTTCCTACTGCCGGGGCCGGAGATGATTCTGATGCTACCTTCTCTTCGCCGCCCGAGCTAGACGCATCCTCTGCGATTGACGGAGAGTCAGTGAAGAGCTGAGGAGTCGCAGCGGGCATTTCATCTGTTACGTAAATGTCCAACTGGATATCGTGGGCGCTCTCACGCAGCCGCTGGAGCTCCTTGGCAATCCACGACAAGGCAGACTGACGGCGGATGGCCCAGATCAGGCGAAGCTTCCGCTGAGTCTTGCCCGAGCGGGCAAGAGGTTCTCTAGCCAGACGTAGCAGAATCGGGAGAATAAAGGTGATGCCGGTACCGCCGGCAATGCAAATGATGTTGCTGTCGTCGGTGATTTCGCTCATGTAGCTCTGGCCGTAGGGGCCCGTGAGGATGACAGGTGTCGTAGCAGTGGAGACAGCAGGGGTGGTGCCTGATGAGAGCGGTGTCGCGTTGTCTGTGTCATCGGCCTTCTCGGTGCTCTGTGCGGTCAAGGCCAACTGGATCTTCTGAGCCACAAGCTGAGCAATCTTTCTTGTCTCGCCGCCCTTGGCACGTAAGATGTAGGAATGGGAAACAAGAAGTGTCCTCCTCTCGCGAGATGTAAACTCGTCCGTCACGACCTGTTTCAAGTCGTACTCGGGGTCGTTCAGAGGTGTGAATGGGTGGGACTGCCAAATACTGCCCTCGGTAAAGCAGATGTAATAGTGCTTGCCAATCTCAAACGGCATGGGCTCGGGCTGATGGAAGTCGAGCCGCACAATATCACCGTCGGTCGGGTCCTCGAAGATGGACACCTGTGCAGGCGTTGGGGCAAAGAACGCACCCTGCTTGCCGGGGCATTGTCCACTGTTGTGTAATATGAATGTCCGGACCAGGCGCAGGCCTCGGTCGATGCCCCAGAGACCCAAGCTGGGCACAAGGAAGCAGGCCAGCTGCTTCCAGTGGCCAATGGCGGCACCAATGTAAACCATGGCAAGAATGTAGTGAGCCTTGCGGAACGTCTCGTAGCCGCCCAGCCGGTTGTACACAAAGGGGAATGTGAATAGCAAGAGCAGGAGCAGGAGAACAAAAGCAACAAAGCCCCAGACGATGTAGGTCTCAGCCACAAAACCGGTCCATACCTTTGGCTGCGGCTGGTAGAAGCGAGCCTCGACAAGACACCAGCCCATGGTGTGGAAGATGGACTGAATGACAATCACATAACCGACCCAGCGGTGCAGGAATAGGAAAGACTGGTAGGGCACGCCAGTGAGGGTGGAAAGCAGCGACTCGCGTGCGCCCAGCATGATGGACAGTGGAGTAAGGGCGTATGCGAGCACGCCGACACGGTCCGCCCAAGGGCCAATACTGGTCCGACGGTTGTAAAGGCCGGGAGAAGCTTTGACGGGTGTGATCCAGGTATTGTACCAGATGCCGACAAATGACCAGATGCTCAGGTAGCCGACGAGCATTGCCAGAACGAGCAGCTGCAGGCGGGTGGTGTGGCCGAAGATGGCCGTCATCGGCCGCGAGGCGGTTTCCGGCATAAAGTGGCGCCGGAACACGGCGGAGATGGTGTGATGCAGGCGTGATAAGAATGATGGAGGTTGTGACTGGAACGGTGGCCGCGACCGTGATAGAGGGCTGCCCTCCAACCATGTCTTTAGCCGCCAGCAGCCCCATGGTATCAACACGGCAGCAATAGTCAGCCAAAAGATGCCGGTGTAGAGCATGCCACGGTCATGGGCGCCGTAGACGACATCAAGGTAGGCACAGGAGCCAGCGTCATTGGTGCAGGGGACGACGCGGTCCGCATAACCCCAGTGAGGTTCCAGCGAGCTAGCATCTCCATAGTCTTGGATGTGCCTGCGCGACAAAGATGGGAGAGACATGGTGGCGAGTGTCCGGTGAAGGCTCTATTGATCTTGGTGTCTGACAAAGGAAGCGATGAACGTCAAGAAGAGCGAGACATTGATATATACGTTGATGTTTCAAAGCTTGCCTCAATAAACCCCCGTAGTTACCCCCGGGTATATCTGGCATACGTCGTACGTCCAAACATGCACTATCGCGACGGGACGCGGCGATACCACAGAGAATGTTTGAGCACGTTTCCTGTGCATACTTTGACATCGTAGGCGGAGTTCATCTGCATTTTTCTACTTTAGCATGCCATTTGCGAAGGTTTCTGGCGCAAAAGCGGACATGACAAGACTTTTTGTATGGGGTTAGGTTGGCTTGGCTGTCTTGGCAGCCAACCAATACGTGCAATTGACGAGTTAAGGATCGTTGATTCGTGCTCAGACTCCACAGAGTCCCTTTTTAAAGCCCTTTAGAAGTCGATTATTTAACAAAGAGCTGTAAGAGGAGATGCATCTAGGAAGTATGTAACTAAATATATATAATATGCAATTCAAAGATTATCTATATAGGCAGTATGACATAATGAGGCAGTGAGTTCAGAGTCAGCGGTGATACTCGGTGATTCTCCGTATCAGACACTTCTCCTGGTTCTAAATAAACTCGCGAAGAAATTCAACGAGGGCCATAATGGCCATCGCTTGCCCATATGGCATGCTAGTGATGGGGATGTCTTTGTAATGCTGCAGATCGTGCCCCATTCCCGTGCCAAACGACGTGTTTAACAGCTCGCCACGCGCATCGACGTTACCCAAGATCCCTTTGATTGCCGCGACAGCACTCTCTGTGTTCCCTGCCAGGTACCTCTTCCGCCTTGCTTTGAGCATACCGTATGCAAATCCAGCGGTCGCACTGGCCTCCAAGTACGAACCGTCGTCGATCGACACGTTCAACAACGTCCGCCAAAGGCCAGAGGTATCTTGCAGGTGTGACAGAGCTGTGCACTGGGCGTCAAGAACGTCGCGCAGAATCATGCCGATTGCGTCGTTTTTCACATCGAGCTGCAATAGCTCCAAGAACTCTGGGATCACCATGGTCACCCAGCTGTTTCCTCGCGCCCAGCGGGCATTAGCAAAGTTGTGCCCAGGCCCTGAACTCTCAGCATTCTCAGCATTTCCGTCGGTGAACTGCCAGCCGTGAAAGAAGAGTCCTGATGTTCGGTCAAACAGATACTGCACATGCAGCAAGAATTGGCGCTTCGCCTCCTCCACATAGTGTGGCCGGTTCAGAACCAGTCCAATTTTAGCCAGCGGCATCACTGTCATCATCAGCGTGTCGTCCCACAGCTGGTCTTTGTTGATCTCGAGGTAGGTCAGATGTTGGAAGCCGCCATATTTTGTCCGGGGCAGGTCGTGGTATGCCCATTCTGCCCACGAGTCGAGCCATGGCCGGTATGTCTCGTTGCCAGTCCGCTCGTACACGTACGCCAATGTCAGGAACACGGCCATCGTGTTGATGTTCTTTGTGGTGCCGCCAGCAGCAAACCGATCACGGAACCAGGCCTCGATGATGGCCAAGTATTCAGGCTCCCCCGTCAGCTCGTAGTACTGCCAGAGACCGAGCAGACCAATACCGTGTGTCCATTCCTGGATGAGGTGTCAGCGACAACGACATGCGGCACGGCCAATTGTTGCACACTCACCCAATCGTTCCAGCCCTTTGTATCAATGACGCGGCCATCTTCGAGTGTCATCAAAAACTCGCCCGTGGTGTCGGTGATGTTGACCATGCCATTGATGAGCAGCCGGATTTTGGCGTGCACGTCGGCAGCCTTGATGCCGTGAAGCTCGGAGGGCATGTTTGTCGTGCTGGCGTGGTGTCGTGCTGGCGTGTTGTCGTCCGCTGCCGTGTGTGTCTTTAATACAATATACTGTGCTTTGCTCTGCTCGCAAAATTCTCCTACTACAAGGTTCCCGGGATTGCCTAATCTGTCGCATCAGCGGAGGCTTTATCCCTACTTGAGTGAGGAGGACGTCCTTTTTTCAGTCACATCGGCCGATGTCACGCCGTGGTGGTGGGTTAATATTAGCCGAAGTGCTCTCCAGCCTCCTCGGCTGACTACATCCCTCCTCACATCGCTGTATTCCGCCCCGAATAGCAGTGTCTCTTCGTTTTTCTTCTCCAGTTCTTCTGCAAGGCCGCGTCGGCTGCCGTTGCACCGCTCTTGTCTCCGATCGCTGCAGCCGCTGCCAATAACGGTAAAGTGATAATGGGCTGCCGCTTGCGCTGTGAGCTAGCCCGAGAAAACCCCACGAATCAGGATGCGTATCGTGCAGTCTGGGCAGAAAAACACATACGTTGTACGAGAACTACCCATAGATGTCGCGACGAAAAGATCTACTTACACCCTGATCGCGCATAGGAAGTGTATCATCGGTACGGCGACAGATACCAAAATAAGACCATCTAGTTCGAAGTATATCATCTTTCCTTAGACTCTTTGAATATGGAATACAGCGACACTCAATGTTCTCTCTTACACGTCCAGTTCAGGTTCTAACATGCTGGCTAGCACCGGTACTTGAAACGTTGCCGAATTGTCTCTTCACCAAACGCGTCAGTTGAACGAGCAGCACCAGGAAAATTCTACTTCCGTCTCGCTCTCTTCTGCTGCCAGTCTTTACTTTTGAAAGCTCCCTTCCATGTCGCACCATCCACTTCCCCGCGCGGAGAAATGCGGAGAGTCTGGGGAACAGGAGTACAGAAAGTGGACGAAGTTGACAAAGTAAGTGAGTGTACCTACGTCGTGCTTGCGAGCCACCTCCATATGGGCACCCCTTTTACTCCGTACACCAAACCAACTTTTATACCCATGGATATAACCATGGATATATTAGTTGTTAAGGTAGAAAGATGTCCATACTAGTAATAATCTGAAAGTGTAAGCCAATTTACTTGTCTTTTCGATAAGCAGTGTATATATCCAAAGCGTTTATTATCAGACCTATTATAAGGAATGGTATTTTTATTCGTGCATATCAGCTTCTTAGTTGATATCTTCATTGCCGATAGAGAGAAAATTATAAAGTAAAATAATACTTCAACTCTAACACAGAAGTATTAAGATAGCATAATAATTTCAATTTGAATACTTGCTCTACTAATTATGCAGGATAGCTCAAGCGGTGCCCGCAAGTAGGTACACTCCCTTACTAGGAAAAGGACCAAGGCGGCCAGAGCAAAGAAGTGAAGCTGGAGTTTGAATTATTTTGACTTACACCAATGTAACACTATCCACTGGCAAACGTGGTTCCCCTCACCATCCACCCCCCCTGGCACTTTGTAAAGGTTGCGTGGTTCGTTTTCTTTCTTTCACATTGTGACTTTGATGTGGGGAAGCATGCCATCCTCGTTCATAAAAGCGTGCCGGTCCCATCATGTATTTCAAAAAACCAGGCAATAGGACCATTCTCTTCTAGAACAGAGCCCTTCTTCTCTCAATACTTTCCCCAATTGCAGCCAAACTTCCACCCTCTATCATGACGACCCTCGAGACGGCAGACCCCGAGACGGTGGTGGGCATGCAGCCTGTTGTGTCCTCCGACATCCACGACACCAAGATGCTGGACATGAACATCGGCGCCATCGACAAGGAGCTTGTGCAGTACGTGTCGGATGTCCGCATCCATATCTCGCCAGAGAAAGACCGTCAGCTGCGGCGCATGATCGACAAACGCGTGCTTGTGGTTATGATTGCCACATATTTCCTGCAGGCCATCGACAAGGGCACTCTGTCTTTTGCCTCCATTATGGGCATTGTGGCAGACACTGGGCTCGTTAATCAAGACTACAGCTGGCTTACTACATGCATCTACATCACCATCCTCGTCGTCGAGTACCCTCAGAACTGGATCATTGCTCGCGTGCCCATTGCCAAGTACCTGAGCTTCAGCATCGTTGCCTGGGGCGTTGTGCTCGCGTGCACAGCTGCTTGCCACAACTTCACCGGGCTCGTTATTGTACGCACACTTCTGGGTCTCTTTGAGTCTGCTTGCCAGCCGGCTTTCATTATTCTGTCCAGTGTCTGGTACAAGCGTGATGAACAGGCATCTCGTGTCACCTACTGGTACATGATGAACGGTGCGCAGCAAGTTGTGGGTGGACTTTTGGCCTACTGCTTCAGTCTCATCAGCAGCGGTCCTCTCAAGTCCTGGCAATGGATCTTCTTGGTCTACGGCATAATCTCCATCCTGTTCGGCATATTTGTCGGCTGGTGGATGCCTGATAGCCCCATGCGTGCCAAATGCTTTACAGAAGAAGACAAGGTCCTCATTATCGAACGGGTGCGAGGAAACCAGACAGGCATTCAGAACCGTGAGTTCAAGCGCGCGCAGGCGATCGAGGCACTCCTGGATCCCCAGTGCTGGGGATACGCTCTGATTGCTTTGTGTACGACTCTCCCGACGAGTGGTCTCGGTGCGTTTCAGGGCATCATCATCAAGGGCTTCGGTTTCACTACTCTGCAAACACAGCTTTTGTCCATGGTTCTCGGCTTCTACATTATTATTGTGCTGTTGGGCTCTGTGTGGATCGTTAAGAAGACAAACCAGAACCTCTTAGTCATGCTTGGCTTCTGTATCCCGTAAGTTCGTTCCGTTCTGTCTGTTTTCGTCCTGATTGTGTTTACCGGATGTCGCTGACCACCATAGCTCCTTCATCGGTACCATTTGCCTCATGACAGTTCCTCTTGACAGCCGTGCCCAAAAGATCGGCTTGCTCATCTGCTACTATATCACACTGTCCTTCTGGTCAGCCCAGACGCTGGCACTGTCCATGATCTCTCGCAACGTCGCCGGCCAAACAAAGAAATCTGTAGCTGTTGCCATGAACTTTATCATCTGGGCAACCGGCAACGCCATCGGCCCTCAGGTTTTCTTGAGCTGGAACGGTCCCCGTTATTTTATTGCCTTCGCCACGCATCTCGGCTGTTACTCCCTGCTAGTCATTGTCATTATTGGTCTTCGGTTCTACCTCATCCACCAGAACAAAATTCGTGATCAGATGGCACAGTCCGGCGTGTACGCGGCCCAGGATACCGATTTTGTGCATGCCTTTGAGGATCTCACTGACAAGGAGAACACGTCTTTCCGTTATGTATTTTAGCCCACGGAAAAGGACAGGCACGCAAAGCCATCAGGTGTGCTGTATTATTTACATGTGAAATAGTGTCTTTGGGCTTGCTGCAGGAAGATGTCTTGTAAAAGCCTTTGAAATTTTGATTTTGATACTTGTGACAGCGCAGTACAACCCTTGATGCTTTGTGCTTTGATGTGTGTTTAGTAGGGAAACCTGTCGTCAGCGCTAATGGTGCCACTCCTATGACGGGCCGCAGTGGTCCTTTTATTAAGGACGAGATAAAGAAAGAAGAAAGTACCAACTCCAAGACACGGGATTAACCGCGTCTGCCGTTCAAAAGCGCACCGTATACTGGCTCTGTCAGTCCTCGTGACCATCATCACCACTATTTCGAGATTAATCAACCCCGACGGCCTTTGCATATTCCGATAGATATAACGTGTTGTACTAGAGCGAGCCATCGTGGGCTGGTGCACCATATGAACGGTTTCTAGGCGATCTTCAATGTTACGAAATGGCCGAGTATGATTTTTGTTGATCACTTCCACTTATCTAGCAAACGGGAGATCCGGCCGACAGACCCGGCAGGTGCAGCTAAGTAGGTTTCTAATGCCGTTATGTCACGCAAACCCTTTTACGGAGCAATGCTTCTGACGGGCAGATGTCAACTTACGATAACTTGTCAACTCGGGAGTCAACAATCCACGTTCACCACATCAGACAACACCCAAGATCTCAGACACTCGGCTCGAATGTATTTAGTGCTAAGAGATTCATCTTAATTCAGTGCAATACGTGTGGCTTGATGGGGGATTGTTCTTTCTTTTTTTCTTTATGGAATGCCCACGTGCACACTTTCATCCCTGCTGCATCTGCTGTCCCCATATTCTCAACGGATTCATCAACCACTACTAATTCTTTCGGTAGTGTCTAGCCTTGTGTTTTACGGCGACGTCCCATATCGACCATATCGAGGTCAACTCTACGCTTGCATATAAAATAACATGCAAAAATATACCGCCGCTCTGGTAATCGGTACTTGAGGCCATTATATCTGATTTATGATTTCCGGCACTCCATCCATAAGCCGTATACAATAGCAATGCACAGGGCAACGCGGCTCTTTGAAACGGACTGCCCAAACGCCGGGAAGTTATTATTTAGACCTTGAAATAAATACAAGTCAGCGAGATAGAATAAACGAAATGGCCGATGCAAGCGAGGCATGCAATGCCTGGCGCACATTACCCCGACAGCGCTGGAAGGCTGATCCGGGCAAGGTTCCATCCTTGCGGTCACCGATACTAGCCAGACTATCGTTGCGAAGAAACAAAGCATGCAATGCTTTCACTCCAACCGCTTATTCCGGTCTGTTGTTCTACTCTGTAGTTTCGCTTGACCTCTTCCATGTGTCCACGTTTAAACGGGCTCCTTACATCCACCAACAAGACTCGTTTACTTCATAGAAGCACCATCTGCACTGTCCAGGGCACGTTCATGCACTTACAAGGTACTAGCGCGAGGAGGCTGTCGAGAAACAACTAGGCTAGGTCCCCGGATGACTGCATCAAAGCTTTTTAGACAAGCTTGAGTGTGTAGAAGGATTCATCTAGTGTTCTGGAAGCCCTCTATTACTCGCTTAGAGTTAGTCCAACGCGTCGTATAAACGGCGCCGGTCCGTTGCTGTCCACCGAGTCCACATAGCTCATCCCGTTGGCGCCCACGTGTGCTAAAGGAGCTGCTGGATTAGCCCATGTTGGCTCTCTTCGACTAGAAAACGACTAATACCCGCATAATTTTGAATAATAGCGAAACCAAAGGTAATAGCATCGAGGCCAAAACAAATGGATTAATGTCAGCGGTAATCCCTGCTACATATGATATCTGTATATAATAGGCCATCCAGGGCACATCACTGGAACTTTCTTCAGGACATGTTCTTTTAGTCGCGCACATCGTCTTCTACCGCATCTTCAACGGTCAAAATGGCTATCAAGAACTCTCTCCTCGTCCTCGCCTTGCTGCTGTAAGTTACTTCCGCGTGTGTTTGATTGGTTCCAAGAACACTAACAACTCAGTGGCAGCACCACTGTTACGTCGGCCTCGCCTCTGCGCCGCTCGACCTGTGACACAATCGAGACCGGCTACCAGTGCCAGACCGACATCTCTCACTACTGGGGCCAGTACTCGCCATTCTTCTCGGTCGAGTCTGACATTCAGGATGAGGTCCCCTCGAACTGTGAGGTCACCTTTGTGCAAATGATCCAACGCCACGGTGCCCGGTTCCCTACCAGCAAGAAGACGGTCAAGTACGCTGCTATGATGAGCCAGATCAAGGCAAGCGTTGCTGCTTCCGCCTACACTGGCGACTACGCCTTCTTGGCCAACTACACCTACTCGCTGGGCGCGGACGACCTGACTGCCTTTGGTGCCCGGGAGTCGTACAACGCCGGCGAGAAGTTCTACAACCGCTACCAGTCCCTTGCCGATAAGGTTGCACCGTTTGTCCGCTCGGCTGACCAGGAGCGTGTCGTCGCCACTGCCAAGAACTGGACTGCCAGTTTCCAGGCTGCCAAGTCTGCCAGCTCGATGCTGCCCATTCTCCTCATCAGCGAGGCTGATGGCCAAAACAACACCATCGATGCCTCAACCTGCCCGGTCTTTGAGAACTCGACCACTGGCGATGATGCCCAAGACGCCTGGAGGGACGTCTTTACGCCTGCCATCAGAACACGCCTCAACAACGCCCTTCCTGGTGCCGCCCTAACCAAGTCCCAGGTCATCTACTTCATGGACTTGTGTCCCATGGAGACCGTTGCGACGGCCACAGGCACAATCTCCAAGTTCTGCAAACTCTTTACCGAGGATGAGTGGCGCAGCTACGACTACTACCAGACCCTTGGCAAGTACTACAGTGACGGCTGGGGCAACGAGCTCGGTGCGGCCCAGGGTGTCGGCTTCGTCAACGAATTCCTCTCGCGCCTTACGGGCTCCCTCTCGTATGCCAACAACGACCACACCACGGTCAATCACACCTTGGACGTAAGCAGTGTCACGTTCCCCGTTGGCGCCGACTATCAGTTCTTTGCCGACTTCTCCCACGACGACCCGATGACCAGCATCTTCTCTGCCTTTGGCTTCTACAACGAGACTGCCACGCTGTCCACCAGTGTCCGTGCCCCGGCCAACGAAACTGGTGGCTTCTCTGCCGCTTGGGCCGTCCCCTTTGCTGGCCGTGCCTACATTGAGAAGCAGACCTGCAAGACTACCAAGGGCTGTGCTGCCACCAACGAGTACATCCGTGTCATTATCAACGACCGTGTTATTCCCCTGCAGAACTGTGGCGCCGACAACCTTGGCCGTTGCAAGGTCAAGTCGTTTATCAACAGCCTGAGCCTGGCCCAGTCGGGCGCGAACTGGGACCAATGCTACGCTTAGTTTTCTCTATTTGTTGGAAAATAAAAGGGCATTGTATGATAGAAAATGTGGCGTTTAATACTTGTACATAATGAAATACACACGCAACCATCTACCATCAATTATCAAATCGCCATGTGAATACAACCCCAGATCTTGGCGGTGCCAGCATGATAAGGCACAGCTGCCAAGAACCAAGCAAGACAAGCAACAACCGTGAGCAATTCTTCATACATTACTAAATCAACGAAATGGATTATGGAAATGTTGCATCTCAAATACGTATGCCTGCATAAAAGATTGGCGACTGAAATATATACATTACTACTAATACTCGTATTTACACATGAAAATTCCCCCCCGGCTACATGCTGCAGCTCAATGAGTCCCTGCGTTAAGCCCCTATTCCAGTCCACTCTTTCCGACTGTCCCATCACCACACCTTGTTTTGAAACAAATTCCCCTCTGCCCGTTTGCCACAGACAATTATGCTTAGTACTGGGGCGCATAGATCAGGGAGACCTGGTCAATCTCATCACCATCCTGGCCCATGTAGCCAACAATCTGCCAGCCCGTGGGAGCTGTGAAGGTGGTGCAGTCGCTAGTGGAGGTACCGGCAGTCACGGTGCGGCCTTTGCTGGTGGTGGCCAAAACGTAAAAGTTGCGCGTGCGGTTGCTGTACTGGCCAGTGCAGAACTTGGCGCTGGTCCAGTACTCGCCCGTGGCCAGGGTCAGGCTGGCCTCGGTGCCGCCGGTGCCGCCGTGGGTCAGCGAGGTGCCGGTGGACAACACAACACCGACCGAGTCCAAGCGCTTGTTGCCGCGGAACACGAGCTTCGAGACGACGGGCTTCTCGGGCAGGCTAGCCAGATCGCTGAACCAATCGCCGTGGGGACCACCAGAGTAGTTGGACTGACTGAACAAGCCCTCGTTGATCCACTCGAACTTCACGGTGATGGGGTTGTGGTCTGACAGCGTGCTACCGTTGGTCTGCACAAATTTGGACGACTCGTAGTTGAACAACGTGGCGTTGAGCGAGAAGACGCGGCTGCCGCGGTAGAAGATTTTGTCGACGGTCTCGCAGGTGTTGATCAACGATGGGTTGTCGCAGATGGTTAGGGTGGCTGGCACAACACCGGCCCGCTCGAGCTGCACAAAGGCATCGGTCAGACCGTTCTGGCTCGTGAAGACGGCAATATTGTCGGCCGTGCGGGTGTAGCGCGAGTTGGTGTCGCCCATGACAATGACGGCGTTGCCGGTCGAGTAGGTGTCGATGTAGTCGGCGACCTGCTGGATGTTAGAGGTACGGGCAGCCTCGTCGGCATCGGTGGTACCGGCATCGGCGTGCAAGTTGTAGATGTCGATGTGAACACCGTCAGCAACCATCATGCGCATGAAGGTGAAACCCTTGGGCGTCAGGCAGTCGTAGTCGGAGTCGTTAGAGCAATCATCCCATCCAACACGGGTAAAGTCGACCCAGTCAAAGTTGGCGAGGGTGTTTAGGCCCGAGCCAATGGCGGCACCGCCTGACGTCGCAGTACGGTAGGCGTGGTTGTCGGTCGAGTAGATGTACGAGTGGTAGTTGAAATCCTAAAAAGGTTAGTATCAATGGGATGGAACTAGAACTGCAAAGATCAGCGCAGGAAAGCTCACCTCCTGGACGTTGATGATATCGTAGCCGTACTTGGCAAAGTACGTGCCGATGAGCTCAGAGTTGGTCGTCTTGTCGCCGCTCTCGTCGTTGCTCTGGAGAACGGAGGGAAGACCGGCAACGTTCATAGTCAGGACGTCAAATGTGCCAGAGGTAGCACGGACGACGCCAGCCGCCATCAGGGCAGCAGCGGCGGTAGTGTATGACTTCATCTTGAAAGGCACAGGGTTTGGGGCTCGGAGGCGAGGTAGGATTCAGGGCTGCCGTTGACGATGGTGATCACAAGGCTACAAAACACATCAAGTGGAGGGATGATCACATATATATGCGTCTACGGAGCATGTGCTTGGGGGCCAAGCAGAGATCAATGCACACGTGGGGAAAAGAGTGACGAGAGTTTAGCAAAATATATAATAAGACACAAGGTGTATTAAGAGGATGACGACAGCCTTGGAAATGACCATCACACTTTCAGGCGCACTATCAATCACATGTCTAGTGATGTAAGGGACCAAGATGGAAAAAAGACAAGTTTGGGAAGCAGTGACCGGCGAGTCCTCCGAAGAGGGCCACCGAGTCGCAACGAGGCGTCCGCCATTGAGCATGGCTCAGCCAGAAATAAGCATAGCCAGTCGATGGCCGTTGTGACCCTAGACGATGCTAGCGAGTCTCTGGGGCGTGGCTGTGAAGCCTCGAGTTAATAATGGCTGCATCTCTATCTCGAGATTCTGGCACCAGTGCACCAGGCGTTTTGTCCGGCAAAGCACGGAGTATGGGCTATGTGTCCAAGTGTAATTAGGGTACTTTATGCATTTCCTGGGGTTCTGTGAGGCACAAAAAGAGGGCCCACGTGCGGGAGGATTTCGCGATCGCTCGACTGCCAAGACCTGCCATCCACCAAGAGATAGAACGCCAAGGCTTTATGCATCGGCGTGTCGACAGGTTCAGGACAAGTTTGGATGAGAAAAAGGGGAAATGCAACAAAACAGAACAGGAACAACCGGAAGACGGTAAGACGGCGTAATGCACATAGTTCAAATGGCATTGTAGACGGAGATTCGAAAATAGCGTTTGGTGGTATTGAGTGATATTTTATAAAGCTCGGACTTAATTACTCGGGTAGCGATGTCGTCTACAGCGACCGCACGTGCCAAGAGGACAGGTACTGAGCTTTGGTCAATGTCAGAATGCCATGGACAGATCTTTGATCTAGACTTGCAGCAGGTTTCAATATATATACAAAGGCGTCGTCCGCGAAGCTTCCGGGGATTTGACGGCGGGCATCTGCGATCGTCACGATGCTTCTGGCCAGAACAGCCCAAGAGACAGTTTGGCATGCTATCATGCTGCTGATATGAAATGCATGCATATCGAATATGACAGCCAATCTGATAACTCAGTAGCAACGCCGGCCAACTTCGGACTTTTGTCGTTGTTATCAAGAGACCCGGTGCACCCGCGGCAAAGCGATAGGCATGATGCTGCCGATCTTCAGCTTTTTGGCATATCTTTAGCGCTCGACCTGCCTGTTCGAGAACCTGCATCGACAATGATACTCTGATGCCCTGCTCTGGTGAGCATGCTGGCATCCAGAACCGAGGTCCGCCTACAGGTGGAGGACGCATCTTAAATCTCTAAAAGCAGCGCTGGGCGTAGGTGCCTTCAGGTACAAATGCAGTCTGCAGGGTTTGTCACAACACTCAATGGATCACCAAAGCAAACACTGCAACATCAACCGTACTGTCAGCATAGAAATGACTGGTTGCACGTCTAGTATGTACTCAACTATCAGTCACGTGTTCATCAATTAATCTGAGATCTCAAACGCCCGGTTAGCTCAATCGGTAGAGCGTGAGACTCTTAATCTCAAGGTTGCGGGTTCGACCCCCGCATCGGGCTCAAATCCTGATGCGCTTCTCATGAGAAGCCTTCCGATCTCATTTTTTTTGTTCCTGTACTCTTCTCGGGCTTAGTAAGCATCAGCTGTTAGATGAGGTCTACTTTACGTGGTGTTTGCTGGTACTTTACCACATGAACATCACCTTTAGCGGGCATCAGCAACCCTTCCAGTTGCAAGGCAAAGCTCGTCATGAGTTATAAACCCTGCTCACAACACCCTCTTCCACGTACGGCCATAGATACTGGAAAGCACGGGATCCCGTCCGCTCTCCCCTAGTTAAACCAGTAATCGGCGGATTAGTAGTTGGGTCGGTGACGACCAGCGAATACCCTCTGCTGTACGTTTATTCTTATTTTTTGTTATTTTTTGTATATTCTTTACCTACAGTGTTCATAAAGGTCGCCACAAAAAAGCATTCTGTTTTGTTCACCTTCTGTCGTTTATTTTTGGCATTTTCTTTGTCGGTTGAATCATAAAGGCATGCTTATGTAGAAGTTCTGTGTTGTTCACTTCAAGTTATACCGTTTCAGATACTTCTATACGAAAGTTCTTTCTTTGATCATGGGGCTATGTCATTGTTTTGTTAGTGGCCGCATTAGGCAGTTTACTACAAGATCACCACCAGGCACGTCAGCAATGCTTATTGGTATCATTGAAATCATGCTGGGTTTTGAACGCCAGCAATGTATGAATTTTTAAATGCTACATAACATGCACATCATAGTATGGCTACCCCTCCGCGTGGAAGAATATGATACTGTCTGGATAAAGAACAAGTTTGAAGAGATGACAAAGAATGAAAGAATGAAAATATAGCGCTGAATATGGAAAGAACAAGAAAAGGGCTTCGGTAACAGGGGACTCGATGGTCAAAGAAGTGAACGTGAATCTTTTCAAAGAATGGAGACTGCGTGTTTCAAGAAACAGGGCAGTGAAAGAAGAGAAGGTAAAGAAGGGACAAAATGTAGACTAGCTACTATTTTACACAGTCACGGTGATGACCTTGACGCGGGGACGGTTGCAGCCGTTGGAGGCAGAGGGAGCGGCGGTGGTAGCCGGTGCCGAGCTGGCGGGCTTGATTGCCGTAGAGAAGGTAGTGGCAGCAGCCTGTGAGGTCACGGCAGCGGGAGACGTGGCAGCAGCAGCAGTGGTGGTGGCGGCGGCGGCAGCGGTAGTGGCAGGAGCAGAAGTGGCCAAGGCCAGAGCAGTGCCCGTGGTGGCCGCGCCCGTGGAAGTCACGGCCGAGGTGGACTGGGTAGCAAGCTCGGTGGCGCCAGAGTACAAGGCGGGGCCGGGGATGGGGTAGCTGGAGTAGGTGCCGTAGATGTTAAAAGCAAGACCCGCATCGGTGGCCTTGTACAGCTCGGTACCCTTGACACCAGATGGCACGTCGGTGCCGCTGCCGGTAACCTCAATGTTGATGCACTGGGGGTAGTTCTGGGGGCTGCCGGTGGAGTGCAGGGCAATCATCTCGTGGCGCAGCACGTAGAAGCCAGGAGCGATGCTGGCCGGGATGTTGACCATCCAGCCGAGGCCGTTGGTAATCAGCTCGTCCGAGGCAAACTTGCCGGGGGTGCCAGCGTTGGTGGCATCGGTAAGCAGGCCCTTCTCGCCAATCTTGAAGAACTCGAGACCAGTCTTGTCGACAGACTCGCAGCCGGCGTCAGAGCAGGCAGCCAGGTAGTTCAGAACGGGACCCTTGTGGGACTCAGGCCAAGTGTTCCACTGGATGAAGACATTGTCGCCGGCAGCAACCTGGGCGTGGCCCTTGGCGTTCTCCGCCTCCTTGTGGCAGATGATGTCGGAGCTGGCATAGCTCTCGGGGCCGACAAAGCCCAGGTCGGTGGCCGTCTCCTTCCAGCCAATGACAGTGGGGGGGTTAGTACTGTAAGAATCGGTGGTCACGCCAAAGCCTGGGAACTCGACGCCGTTGATAACAATCTCGTTGACGAAGCCGTGGGCGGCAACAGCGGTGGCACCAGCCACGACAGTGAAAAGAGCCTTGGAAAACATTTTGTATGTGTTTGTTGGGGGTTGTAGGGGTCAGTAAGGTTGTTGTTGTTTTTGAAAAGGTGAAAGGGTTGGTGATGGTTGTGATAGTTCTGTCCTGCAGAGAAAAGAATGAATGAATCCGCTGGCGGAAGTAGGTTGTCTGATGGAAAGATAATGAGAGGATGGTGTGCAAGCACAGCTGTAAAGAAGGAAAGTGAAAAAGAAAGGGAAAAGTGAATGGAAAACGATGAAAAAGCGAAAGCCGATGAGAAGCAAGAATCAACAAATCCAAAGTTGCCTGGGGGAGGGCAGCTCTCTTATACGTTTGTTCTCGTCATGTCCCGGCCAACAAATCCAGCCTCGCATGCTATCAAACTCTATCCAGTACAGAGTAATACAGCATGTACACCTTGTTCAGCCATACGTACATGGAAAAGGATACTTTCTCTTTCACCCTTCTTTCACAAAGTCCGGGACCCCCTGCAGAAAGTCTTTGTGGGTTCGGCGAGGCAACATCCCAAGAATCAAAGGAGTGGGCGCATCGCTCGTGGACTGTGGGCTAGGTGGGCTACAGACAAGGAACATGTGCAAGCGAGACAAGGAACATGACTTGGCCGTCTGACCTCTGAGCAATGCTCCATCGAACCCATCGACTGGTCCAATGTTCGATGTTTGAGGTTCCAGGGGAAGCTCCCTGGCTCCTGGGCATGGCCGTATGGTTCTTTTTCCTTGGCACAAGATTGTAGATCATGGGCTGCATTCTGTTTGTTTTTTTGTAAGATATCTTACGTCTTTATCCTCCTTCGATGGAGTCAGCTGGAGCCTCCTGTCTTGGTTACTCGGTCTCACAGCTCTCGAGAGGAGCCCTTGAGACGTGTGTCTCTGGTAGACACCGAATTGTAGTGCCTCGAGTGCCTAGCAGCCAAGGGGGTTCTTTGCAAATCCCTAAAGGGTCAGCCAATGAATCTTGCTGGTGTGCAGATCGTGAAACGGCCCGGCAGGATAAATTCTCCTTTTAAAGACGGCTAACAGCCCAGAATGCAGGTCGATCACCAGCTGTAAAGCTGCAAAAAGCATGAATGAATGTGCATGTCAGCAGAGGGCCCTCATAGGCTGTCGTAGGCGACCTCAGCACAGCGCATCCTCTTAAAACCGAGGGACTTGGGACGGAAAGAAGGAAAACACGAAGAACGCTTCTGAAAACAGCGGAAAGCCGTATTAGTGGATTTCTTCCTGAGATGCGCAGGCGCCAGTCGCCAATGGTCAAACAGTGCGTCATGGTTATTCCCAGCCAGGGGTCGAGCGACAGGGAGCAGTGGGCAAGAAGCAGCGAAAAGGGGAGAAAAGGGGGGCCGCCCGTGGAGAGGGGTGGTGCCCTGCTGTTTCAAGTTTGCACCCGCACATACACTCGGAGCAAGCAGAGCCAATCAATGTAATGTCTTGGAGTGGCGGTATCGTCTACTGTTCGAGAAAAGAACGAAAGGCGCTGGTAGAGTGCGAAGAGGATATGAATGAGAGACAGAGGCTGGCTGCCCTATATCGCCGTCTATAGAAATAATACTCCGGAGATACAGGATCGACACGGAAGAAAAGACAGGAAACAGAAACTGCACATCAGGTCCCCTGCAGACGGACAACGGAGTATGCAGTGTCACTATGCAATATGCAAACACTAAAATATCGGAAGGAAACGAAAATCATAACGAAAATCATAAACGAAAATCAAACAGGAAACAAGTAACAAGGAACAGGGACATGAAAGGGGAGACACGTCGAGACAATATAACAGACACATCAGATGCCCAGAACCAACAAAGCAAGTCGAGACACAAATCTACCATACGGATTGACAGCTGTTCGTGTGTTAGTTCTTCGTGCAGTATAAATAACGAAGAATAGAAATGCCGAGGATTATGATACCTCTACCAAACAATTGCCCATACGCCGTATGTTCGAACAAAACGAATCGGGAATATCGACTTTCGATCATTTAGTAATCAGGAAATAAATTACTGAAATAGATAATACACATAGATAATCGAAAGCTGACCAGACCGAGAGGCACGCAGGAGCACCACCCTGTCTAAAAGTACATCCCTGGCATCGCATCCCTTTTCTCTACCTATCTGTCTTGGAGTGCGAGGTCGGCTCGGCATCCTTCACGATTATACATCGTCCGCGCACCTACAGTAAACCACCCACTTGTAAGCCAGGGGCTATGGCGACTTTGCCGCTGGCTTACGACTTCGCCGCCTTGCTCCACAGCCAGCGCAGGCCTATCCCCGGCGTCTGCTCCGTCTATCACTAAGCGGGCTGGCAGGCTGCCAGGGATGTCGGCGGGACGCCCTCGCTCTCGCTTGCTATGCAAGTTCTTGGTATTTGTTTCCAATATGTTAGCGGCGTTATGATCAATGCAAGCTGTAGAAACCCCGATACCATGAATGATAATCGAATATTCACAACATGATCCTATCGGCGTCCCTTACACCATCGTCGTCCAATATCCTGGGCTGTCAATTAGCCAGGATATGTCCATGGTAGTGAGACAATACGAAGTCGGGCGGCTAACCCTTTTAGTAATCTCGCCGGCACCAGATGTCGATGTCCTCGCCAATGTTCACAACAAGGATGCCTGTTGGAAGCAGATTGGCAGGATGGGGTGGTCCGGCCGTGCTCCTCGCTTCCGCCATTCTCTCATCCTACGGAACCTTCTACGGATTGGATGGCTTACCCGCTGCTGTTGTTACTGTTGTGTTCGGAATTCATGCGGATCATGTCACGGTGTGTGACTCTGGTCCATCAAGCAGCTTAACCCAACATAACTTTTATTCTATCATCTTATTTTTGAAACTGTACTCGGGTTTTCTTCGACTATTTTATACCATAAGATTTTGTTTTCAAAAATTTCAAATAAAAACGTACAAGAACGAAACTTAAAAAAACAAAAAACAAAAATTAATTTTTATGCACCAATTTGTAATATTTGTCAAATTAGTATCCTAATCCGTTAATACGGCCCTCGAATTCTACTACTTACAATGATGACTATGACTTTTATATTCCACTACTTGCTTTGATAGATGTAGAGCAGTTCAATCTCTTAATTCCGAGGCGCAAACTTCCTCAAGTTACTGTAATACAAATAAGATGATAGACGACATTTCGGTCGAATGATGTCTATGCCCGATAATTTCATTAACATAAAACTCTGTGCCGCCACTAGACCATGCTTCCTGCAAGACTATCTCGACAAACCATTTCATTTGAATAAAAGAAGAACATACAATTTCGGAGTGTCCCCGAAGATAGTCTACCCCTCCGGTGTGTGCTACTGATTGCAATATAAAACAAAACAAAACAATATAAAATATTAAATAGACTGTGGTCTGGCCCTGCATGAGTCTTTTATTACTTGTATTAGTTATATTATCCATGACGCCAACGCAATTCACACGTTTGACACAGAGCCCCAACTCAGACGACCAAGCATTTCAAAAGTAGTACGGGGAGTACATGGCAATAGTCCCATACAAACGGTGTCACCAGAGACATCATGTCAGCATTGATCCGGTGGGGCACTCGCGATTCAGCCAGTCGTAGAATTTCTGTGCTCATAGTCCAAACACGTATGGGCCAAGCGAAATGAAGAGGGTACTATATTTTGAATTGGGAGATAGAGTTTTATATTTATTTCTCTTATTACAAACAGAACAAACTTTTTAATTTCCCAATCACATTATGCCGTGATGTGTGGGCTGGATTAATCTCATAAGGCAAACGCGGATATAGAAACAGCCAACCTCATCATGGCTGGGCCGTGTTGCCGTGTGGCCTGACGGGGGCAGGTGGTGGTTCGGGTATCTGATTTTCTTCGTCCCATCGGCGTGGTGGCTGTGATGGCTCAGGCTGACTCTCGACCTGGTCCTCAAACCGCACTCCAGCCGGCGCTCTTTCTGATCGTCCAGCCTTCTTCTTTGCTTGGTTTCGTGTTTCTACCTCAGTCTGAATTCCGGTCTGCACGTCGGTCTGCACGTCGGTCTGAACATCGGTTTGAACATTGGCCTGTGTCCTGGTTGCCCTGATGGGCTCTCCACTTTCGACAGTGGTAGACGCAGCTGCGAAGGATTTCAAAGGGGGGGCTCGCCTTATTCTGTCTCTCTCGTCGATATGGTTCAGCCCGGAATCATGGCTCGTTGTCTGCCTGCGGTCTTCTTGTCTAGTGCGGGTTGTCCGATTCACGCCGTCCATCAGGCCGTCGGTGAAGGTTCGCCTGCCATCGGTGTCTTCTTGATGTGGTTCATCGCCTTCGACTACCTTGATAATGGCCCCCTGTAAAGAGTCTTGCGAGGCTCGTTCGTAGGAAGTGGCTGCAAACGTCACCAGTGCCACCATGAGTGCACCGGCGGTGACAATGTAGCTGCCGATGGCGAATCCTGCTTGGATGCTTGTCTGGAGATCGGCATTGAACCTCCGAGTAGCAACGGCTGGCCATATGATGCATACGATAGTACCAACGATAGTCGGGGATGTGATGGCACAAAATGCACAAGTGGCATGCCATGTGCTCACAAAGTTGAGGGCTAGCGATTTATTCACATCGGAGTCGGTGATGACACCGATTTCTACCAGCGTTTTGGCTAATTTCTGGCCACGCAATTTGCTCAAGTTGCGAAAGTAATGGATCTGTCGTTGTGAATCGTATCGTCCGAGACCGAGGATTGCCCTGCGACGTCCCACTGTCTCGTCTCCTTGCAGCTGTTACATATTCAGCAAATCTGGGTAGGAAAACATCGGGGATAGGGTATACAGAGGTGTGCAGATGCTATGACATACCTCAACGACTTCAACAAACGCGAGAGTCTTGAATCCGACCGCTTCCCACATACCACGCCGCATCTTTTGGAGGTAGTAAAACGTGGAGAGATGCGCCAGTAGTTCTTCGTCCGTCATAGTCACGTCACACGGCACCTTTGCTTGGAATCGACTGTCCATAAAGAGCGACAAAGACTTATGCTGAGGGTCCACGGGCCTAGGGAGTGAGCCGATATAATTTTGGCTGCCATATTTTTGCAGGTCCCTTTGATATCTGTCGAGATAGACTCGCGTATCACCAAACGTTAAGACGACAAACCAGTAGATGACGCCAAAGACATCATGGGTGAAGCCAAGCACACTGCGCGCAAGTCGTGTTGATGAAACAGACCCAAAGCTCCTCGATGGCCTGATAATGAGAGCGTATGGATGAGCCTAGCATGCAACGATTAGAGGCTGTAGACTGGTGTGGTGAAACTCAACAGGATAGAAGACTTACAAGGGCGGTTCCAAGAGCATATGAGATGTTTGTGTTGTATTTTCGCTGGTAGGAAAGAACAAGTGGTCTGGCCAAATACCGTACAGTTCGCAGAAGAACTTTGAATAGAATCACTACAGTTGTAGCTACGCATACAAAAAGAGGTATGTAGTATGCGTTTGTGAGGGGTGTATTTGTGTGTAGCAGGGAAACCGTCGTGCACAGTGTGATCAGCCAAGCTATGCACAATGAAAGGTATACCACGAAAGGTATGCGCCATAGCCTTGGCCGGAGAAGAGGCAGGTCTCTGGGCTTTCTGTTCATTGTCGAGCTAGGACTAGCGGAAACGATACCTCGAATAGTAAGGATACACGAATCTTAACAAGGTGAGTGACGTATTAGTCAAGAAGAAACTAAACAACCCATGAAAGATGTGAAGGAAACGCAGATATATACACGATCTTGGGGTCATCTAGATAAGGCAGTATTTTCCTATGGCCGACGGCGGATGTCTAGGTCCTGGCTCAGCCTTGTTTTGCATGTTTGTGCTGACATTGGGGTGCATCTGCTGATTGGCTGATCACAGTTGCAATGTCAGATATTGATTTTCATGTATGGATGGCTGGAATCAATATGCATATTGTGTAGCACTACAAGGCGTTGCCGCCACGCTGCTTCTTGCGGTTGTCGATTCTAGCTAGCACCTATATTCCCTAATGTGGTTGTTCAGCTAGCGTTGCGGATGAACCACAGCCCAGGGCCAGGATGCCAAAGGAGATCATCAAGTACAACACCGAAAACGAGCCGGAAACTGCTAACATCTATATTGCGGAAAGAGGCAGAAGCCGCCTCGCTCACGGCGGCGGATACTACTCCGTATCGCACTATCATGGAGTGCGGAACGCCGTTGGCGTTCTGAACCACAGCCGGGAAGAGGGTGTCGAGAACTGTCTGGTTGGATCCCGCACTAATGGCGGCTACCGCAGTATTTGCACCACAATGTTTGTTCATGGTATTTTTCATAATCGTGCTAAAGACGGCATTGGAAACCGAGCTGGAGACTGGCCTACAGGCCCAATTCCTTGATGGCACAAACAGGACTGACGACACATAGGCGCCACTCGTGATCCAAGTGTACATGCTCTGGATAACTAGATGCGTGGCAGACTACGCGGCCCAGTTGGTGAGTATGACGGCAGTGTAAGATGCGGTAATGGCAGTCTGGTTGACGAGGGCAGCCAAAATCTGGAGACGTAAACACGTTGCGGATGTCGTGCATGAGCGACGGCCGGATCCAGTCACCCAGGACGCTCGAGAAGCTAGCCGGGATCATAATCACCGTTATTATCATAGTTGATACTAACGGCCTTGTGACCAGCCTGCTCCGTCTCGGCTACATCTGACCGTTACCAGCGATAGCATATACTCATTGTGTATTGACTTTAAGAATATGAGCCTCACCTTGCGTGCATACTTTCCTATTGGCACGGAACAGTAGGGGACGGCAGAGGACGGCAAGTGTCCCATTGTCGCTACAAAGCGGCACCTTGCTCCCCGATACCATGCCGCCCCCAAGATGAATGGGCCGGAGGGTCGTATACTTTAAGAGTGGACTTGCTCCGTAGCTTATCTGCAGAACATGATAAGACTGGACGTGCAGTTCGGGACTGCCTGCCGAGGTCTAGACTCGACGGCAGTATCCTCTTCTCAGACTTCCTAGCTCCATTCAGAGATAACGGCGACACCAATCTTAAGTAATGACGAAGACGTCACTTTGCATAGAGAAGGAAAGCCGAATTACTAGGCCTGTAAGCTACTCTGGTCGTAAACTCCGAATGAAAACACAGACCGCCTCCCAAAGACAGGATCGATATGTTGCTAGACAGTTGACAGTATGAAGCTGAAGCTGTTTCTGGAACAATTCCACGTAATTGCCGAGACATTTCCTGTCAGTGTTTGGGGTCTGTGTATTAGGCTATTAGCATGATTGTAGTAATACCACAATATCGCAATACCTGATATCATTATCATATTATTGTACGGAGTAGTATCCTCTGCCATGGTCATCTTGAAAGAAATAGATTAATCGAGATCGTCAAGAATAGGGGCACGGCCACTCACCTATAGCAAACCAGCACGTGCTCCACGCAGATTAGGATGTCGAATATATCCAATCTCCCACCATTGTGAGGTTGTTTATTGTTTCCTGGCACTCCTAGCCGGTCGTCTTCACAGAATGGCAGACCGTTGAGTTGATTCATTGCCTTGTTGTGCCTATGTCTGAGTGGCATGTGAAACATGACAGCATCACCATTTTGTTTCTGAGTGTCCCAGCGGCCGTGCTCGACGTCACATCTACACAGCAGCAGACTATGTGCCTCGCTTGCAAACCGTCACACTTATTTTACCTAATTATTATTGTTATCACTTCTTGTCTTCTCTTGTCTCCTGCTACCTCCCTCCTGATGAACGTCTCGATCACGTAAGCTGGCCAAGCATATGATTTCCACTGATCTGGCTCCTTCCGTCTTGGTATCCCGCCTTGGTATTCCTTATTCCCTATCTCAGTCATTCCCCGTCGCAACCTCGCCTATCTTGCCGACTCTTGGCTCATCCTCACGGACATCTACTTCTGCGGCGTCATCGAGGTCATTTAGGCTCTCGCACTGCTATTTCGACAGCATCAATACCACATACAGCATGAGGCTGCTGTCTCTCTTCGCCATGGCGGCATCCGCCCGTGGCCTTAACATCTTGATCACAAACGACGATGGCTTCGGCACTGCCAACATCCGTGAAATGTACCGCGAGATGACGGCGCTCGGGCACAACTGCTTCATTGTCGCATCCTCGAGCGACCAGTCTGGCCAGGGCGCGCACCTGATATTTGCAGACAGCGCCACTCTAGATGCAGACTCAGAGTTTGGCATCATCAAAGCTGGCGCACCGTCGCTCGGCACCGACCCCGACGACGACCACATCTGGTACTACAACGGCTCGCCTGCCACCCAAGTCCTCGTTGCCCTCGACTACGTGCTGCCTACTTATGCCGGCTTCTCGACGCCCGACCTCATCATGACAGGGCCAAACTATGGCCTCAATGTTGGCCCGTTCCTATATTCGATATCAGGGACACTGGGTGCCACCATGACGGCCTTGGAGCGAGGCATTCCAGCTATTGCCTTTGCCGCTGTTTACGGCACCCACACGCCATACTACTCAGTCAATGAAACGACGGCTGCCGGCCTGCAAGACCCTGCCACCATCACCGGGCGTCTCGCTGCCGCTCTCGCACAGGCTCTCATCACCAAGTATGCTTCCTCCACTTCAAATACTTCAAACACTTCATCAAACAGGGTCCTCCCGCTAGGCTACGGCCTGAGCGTCAACATCCCGCTCATCACAAGCTTCGCGTCCAGCGACTGCGTGAACCCGCCCTTTGTGCTCGCGCGCATGACGGGCGGCGGCGAGTTTACTAGCAAGGCCGTGTACGATAACGCAACCGGTCTGTTCAGCTCGGCCAACTTTGCAGATGCGGGCACCAACATGTGCATCAACGGCGACTGCAGCCTGCCGGGCGAGATCGAGGTGATCAACAGCGGGTGCAAGAGCTCGGTGGTGGTGTTTACGACCGACTATGACGCACCGTACAGCAATCTGGGCGGCAGCGTCGTTGATCCGTATGCGCTGCTGCCGAGCCTGGTGCAGCTGAACAATGCGACAGCACTCGTCGGCGGCCTAGGCTCCAATGCGAGTGTCAAAGGGACGTCCAGCACAACGTCGAGCGTCGCGACCGCAACAGCCACGTCGTTACCAAGGTCCGAGGGGGAAAGGCAGAAGCAAGTCGATGCAATGTCGTCGCTGGCCCTCGTCATTGGTGTCGCCGCCGTCCTCACGCTTCTATAATTGATTTGGTTTTATTCCTTGCCTTCCCTTTGTCTTTTAAGTCTAATGAGTATGCCTCATGGCACCAGTAACGATGTCTCCTTCTTTTCCTGTCTTCTTTTCCTGTCTTCTTTTCCTGTCTTCTTTTCCTGTCTTCTTTTCCTGTCTTCTTTTCCTGTCTTCTTTTCCTGTCTTCTATTCTTTTTTCCCCCTTTTCTGCTGTTCTCTTGTTTTCTTTTCGCTCTTCTTTTTTATTGACTATTTGTACCACTTTTCGTATAGCATGGCGTTGTGGATAAACAAGAAAGCCTTGCCAGCTTTGCTCATGGAAATTCAGTCTTGATCAGTTTTGCAAAAGAGTTTTTATTGTGATGCCTATTTACTAGTGACGTAGACTTACAGGGCTGGCTGGGCCAAGCCAGTCGAGACGGAGTACAAATAGCGGCAGTGCATGCCAGTGGCAGAGGCACAGCCAATCAGAGACCCACATGCCGCGCCGTCAATAAACAGAATATTCGCACCGTCCCCATGTTAGCGCTCTCCAGCTGTTGATAGCCTCGGAGCTTCCCCGCCAAGATCTGGTATTCGCAAAGCTAAAAATAAGACTCAAATTGAAAGGACGCACCAGGAGAAGACGAAAGACAACAAGAAACACAAATAACCACAGAGCAACACTGACAAGGCACCAGAATTCGACTCCCGGGAACCTTCATGCTCTTAGATCAATCGACGATATATACATAGACTGCCGTCCACTGCCACCCGCTATGCTAGTCCGGTGACATTGCAGAGACGCCAACTCCGTCTCCCACCTCAATTCCGTCGACACCGCTATCTCTGCCCAGATCGTCATCGTTCGACCTGTCCTCGACGTCTTCTGCCCCTCTGCTCCCTATCCCGCCTCCTAGATAGCCTGCACACTCACCATGGATATCACCTCGCTCCCCGACCCGACGCTCTCCTTCTCCCTCCCCAGCATCCACGACGGCACCTCGCTCGACTGCCGCATTTACCTCCCGCCCTCCATCCTCGCCGCCCTCTCGTCGCCGCCGTCACCAATATCTCCCTTGTCGCTGTCTCCGTCATCTGCGGGTCTGCCCCTCCCTTGGCAGGGCAATGCTGCCGTCGTCGCCCACCCCTACGCACCCATGGGCGGCAACTACAACGACCAGATTGTGCGCCTCCTCACAAAGACGCTCTTAACCGGCACGCCCACGTCGCCGCCCTATGTCGTCGCGACCTTCAACTTCCGCGGTGCCGGGCACAGCAACGGCCGTACCTCGTGGACCGCTAAGCCCGAGACGGCCGACTACATGACCGTCGCCGGCTTCGTGTCCTACTTTGCCCATTACCTCGAGCCGGGCACGCCCAAGGCGCTGAACCCAAAGCTTTTGTGCTGTGGCTATTCCTACGGCGCATTAGTAACTTCGCTGCTGCCACCCGTGGCTGCTGTGCTGGCGCCGTTTGTGCGGCCGCTGCGGAGTGCGCCTGCAGCTGAGGTCAGACGGCGCGCGGCGCGCTGGGCTGCCATCCAGAACGCCGACTTTTCTGCTTGTCGTGAAGCCGCCGAAGCCGCAGCCAAGGCAGCCGCGAAAAAGACGGAGAGAGAAGAAAAAGAAAAACGATTGGGCACACCGCCGTCGTCGACATCCCCCAAAAAGGCACGCCTGAGCATGGGCATTCGGGTGGGCACAGCCGACGACGATCTGCACCACCACAACCACCACAACCACCACAACTCGCCACGCCGGAGCCACGATGTCGCTGCTCTTAAGCACATGCTGTCACCGTCGCCGCGGCGGTCGTTTTCGGCGGACCATAGGCTGGGCGAAGGACGGTCCTCGAAAGACATGGCGCGCGAAAATGACAAGACACACCACGGTGTGGCCGGCCTGCTGGCGAAGGTGCGGCACCGGAGCGAAGATGTGCATAGCCACGACGAGAGCAAGGAAGAAGGTGAACATCTGTCGGTTGTGGAACTGCCCGTGGTACAGCCGGCATACTTGATGGTATCGCCGCCTGTCGGTCTGGCGTCGAACCTCGCGACGATGTCGGTGTCCCTGCCACTCTTCAAGCGAAAGGAGCGTGCCTTATCGGGCGATGATGACGAGGGTGCAGCCGAACGGAAACTGTCGTCGAACCCGACGCTGGTGGTGTACGGCGACGCGGATGCGTTCCTGTCGTCCAAGAAGATCCGGCAATGGACGGCGAAGCTGGCCGAAGAGAGCAAGGCATCGTCGTCGACGACTAGCAGTAGCAGCAACACCAACCTCAACAAACCTGCGTTTGAGAGTCTCGAGGTCGCTACGGCGGGCCACTTTTGGGCTGAAGGACGGACGCTGTACGAGCTGCAGGCGGCCGTGGCAGTCTATGTCGCATCACTAGGTGCTTGATTCATTCTCTCTTGTCATATTTATTACTTCTTGTCTTTGTTATTGCCTTGATACCCTGAATACGTCTTGTTGAATAGAATTGGATGCTGTTAAGTTAGATGATATTACTATGCGAAATATATATGCTATATGCTATATGATGATCATGATAATGCTATGCTTTGTTATACAATCGTATATGCTAGTGGTGATAGTAATTACTACCGTAACCGGCTCGTCATAAATACGTCGTCATCGTCCGTTTCGTCACCGTCCGTCTCGTCCTCTTCATCGCTCAACTGTTCATTCGTCGCTGTCTCGGGCGAGTCGGCGTCTTTAGGTTGGACAAGTGTTGTCCTTGACTGCTGCACAATCACAGATACGGATCTCGATCGGCGGAAGTCGGCGCTTGGGGCATTTTGCGTGCTTTGAATATTTTGTGTATTTTGTGCATCGCCTGGCAGCTCTGTACTGGTGTCGTCGTCGTCCTCGTTACAAAACGATGAATCGTCATCATAGGCTATAAACGATGCCACATTACCGCTTTGCTTCCAGAACACGGGCGGTGCCAGCTTCGCTGCTACCTTAGGTGTGGCCAATGGTGTTTGTCGGGGCGTCACACGAGGCGTCTGTCGGGGTGTCTGCTGCGGCGTTTGTGTCTGTGCCGATATGGGTAGTTGCTGCAGACTGTTCTGTTTCATCGACCGGCGGTAAGAGGGCGATGCGTAGTTGTGACTGGCCGTGTAGCTCGCAGGCTGGGCTTGTTGCCCTCCAAAGACATTGTGGCCATAGCTTTTGCTGCGTACTAAAGGCGTCCGTTTAAACCGCAAACTCATATCGCCCATACCCCGACGTGCTGCCAGCGATTCAGTTACGACTTCGATTTCAGAATCGTTTTCGTTTTCGTTTTCGTTTTCATAGTCCTCAGACTCCTCGTCCGAGTCATGGCTGAGGTCGCGGCCGCTGCCCTCTTCACTGAGAATAGTGTCGAGGGCGTATCGGGTGTGCTGCCGACGCGCCGAAAGCTGCAGGCTTCCGCCTGACCCGCGCCGGCCAGGACGTATATGGGGTGGTGGCACAGTCGGTGGCAGGCGGTACGCAGTGGGCGATCCGCTGCGTGTGATCGTCGGCAATCCAGTGCGAATCAGTGCGGGAGACCGGCTGCGGGCTAGTGTCGGCGAAGCGCTTTTCTTTGTTTTGGCGCTGATGGCCGAGTGGTTCCGGCGCACACCCAGCTCGTAGGATCCAGTAAAGAAACGCCGCAGGTTGACCTGGCTGTCACTGAAAGCGATCCGCTCCCGCAGCGTGTGCACGGCCCGGTCGAGGGCCAACTCGACCGCACACGCTTGTGCAATGCGCGAGATGCATGGCCACGTGGCTTGCTCGCCGACGCGACAGGCTTCCATCATGAAATCGGGTGTCGGGTTCTTTATGAGTGCAGTGCCCCATTTAGCCAGGCTCATGCGCGGCAAGATGTTAATGTCGGCAGTGTATCGCTGAGTCAGCATCTGCAGGAGCATACTGGCACCACCGCGAAAGATACCCGCATCGACAAGTGTTTCGAGTGCATAGATGGCCTCTGACTTGCCGAGCCAGCCAAGTGTATACATTACTTCACCTAGTGTCTTCTTGTCGGTGTCCTTTTGGGCATCTGACTTGTCGACTAGGAGGACAATGTGGGGATTGGTCTGCGAGACAATGAAATGGTTGACATTGAGCATGGAGCCCAGGCGCTCGACGGGGACGTCGCTATCCAGCGAGCCGTCGATCCAGAGCTGCTCAGCCGGGTCCCACGGCACATGCTCACCCGTTTCGGCGTCACGCACCAGCAGCGGGCGGGCATCAAAGACGCCCGGGATCGAGCACGACGCCACCACGGCTGACCAAATGATAACATCAGGTGCAGTCAGGTAGTTTAAAAGCCCAGGCAGCCGCAGACCGGGTTTAGAGGACACGGTGATGTTGAGGATCCGCCTTGTCCGATTGAAAGCCTCCTGGAATGTCATATCGCCCAGCAGGTCTCGCATGACCCGCGCAAGATGTCGGCTGTCATGCCATGCACCGTACCGCAGCGCGCGGCCAATGTGTGTCATCCACGAGTCTGGGTTGTCCTTGTCAGTGAAAACAGCCAGATCGCCGTGGGCGAACTCAGCTAACAGCCCGGGCACCTCGTCGTCGGTTCGTGAACAGATCAACGACGCCACGATCGAGCCCGCTGATGTGCCCGAGATGATGCGCGGCAGCAGCTGGCGGTCGAACAGTGCTTTGAGGACACCGATGTGTGCCATGCCGTACACCGCTCCACCGCTCAGAATGAGTGCGCTGCGGCCGTAGCTGCGGCGTGCCAACAGCAGCTGGTCGAGCATGTCGCGGTGGGTGAGGCCCGGCGGCAGGCTGTGCACACTACGCGTGCGGTCGAGCAGCTCCTGGATGAGGTCGACGGATGCGCGCGCATAACGTTCCACAAGGTACTTTGTGCCAATATGTGGTGCGTCGCTGTTGTTGAGCAGTTGCTGGTCATCGCAGTACAGTTTGGCATTGCTGATGCCGCCAACGTCGCGCGAGAGGGCCGTGCGCACGAGGTGCATCATGCGGCGGATGTTGTGGGCGCTTGCTGCCGGATCGGCATTTAGGTCGGCATCAATCTCGCGGCTGGTCCGCCTTGCTGCTTCGAGGTCTTTGAGGCGACTCGCGATCAGATCCGGATTGTAGAAGTCGTCGGCCTCGGTGCTGGCCTTCCAGGCGTTGTGATCCTCAAGGTCGTCGAGCATACGCGCTGCCGCGTCCCACTCTTCGTATGCCTGGGCGTTGGCCATTCTGCCTTCCAAGATGTGCTGCTTCTCGGTACGCAGTTGCTGCCGGCGGCGTTCGGCCATTGTGTCCGCAACCCGCGAGCGGATGGACTCGGACAGGCCGGCGGCCATGGACGATAAGCGTCGGGCGACATTGGGCGATTGCTGTGGTGGCGGCTGTTGAGGCTGTTGTTTTGAGGTGTCGTCGCGGACATCACGGACATCACGGCCCTCTCGTGGCAGGATGAGGTCCATGTCGATGTTGAATATACAGGGGTGAGGAGATGTTGTTATGTACAGGGTTGGGTAGTTTCGGGGACATCCATCGTAGGTCTGCCGGCTGCAAGAAGTGTGTTGACGAAGATTTAATGTTGACCGGCTGGAATGTGTCGTCTGTTAAGGCTTTGTTGTGACGTTATTATGACGGCCTTTGCCGGGATGTCTGATACGAAAAGAGCACAATAGCTGCAGAGTCGCCGTTTAGGGGATGGAAAAGAAGAAGAAAAGATAATGAGATTGATAAAAACAGAATAAAAGAAGGAGAAACCCAAAGAGTGAAAGAAGGAATTTGCCCAACTTATCAATTATCAAAACAAGTGTTGTTCACTCTAGTCGTCATCGACAGAATTACGCCCCCATGTTGATTGATCTGTCCGAATTGTGGAGGAACGAGTACGACGTCAGAGGTCATACGATACAAAAGTATGCGCCTGGGACGGGCTTGAAATCGAGATCCAGCCCAGCGTTGTAGTTCGTCAGCTGACAGCAACTATGAAGAACGGGAAGGAAAATAGTTGGGTCACGCGGTCCGCTTTTACCAGGCCCCATGCCCCACCATAAAAGTAGCTAAATGCCTGTCGGCCCTACGAACGATCTGTTTTCAGTGATCTCACCGGGATTCGGCCAGTTAGGGAGAGGCAATCCTGGGTGTTCTGGATGGTCGAGAGCGGACTTGGGTTCTTGGGGTTGACGAGTGCAGGGTACTCCAGATTCTGGGGTCTGGGGAAGCAGCAGGCGAGAGCATGAGATAATAGGACGAGAAACCAAGTGACGAGGTCTGCCGGCTGACAACGACCACGTCGTGTAGCGTTTATTTTTATTATTTTATTTTTAGCAAAGGGTTTACTCCCTTTAACTCCAATATCATCGCATAACCCTTATGGCCTGTGATTACAATCTTATTTGCTCCCCTTCATTTCCTCCTCGCTCCTCCTCCATGATTTTCCACTTCCCAGCTCCCCCACGTAAATGACCACAGCCACCATACGAACACGGCATCGGAAGGGAGGATCAAATGACAACACATCTCGTCGTATTCACATGCCAATAGCTAAGAGGCGGGAGGTTAAGACAGCTTGGGTTGGTAGATGTCCCGGCGGTGAGGGTATTGGGCGTGGGACATGCAATGGAAGATAGAATTGAGGCAATTTGTAAAATCATTATTATCCCTTACCTATGATTTATTTGTTTGTATAATGCGCACCACGACTGCTTTCATAAGAGCTTTTAGTAAGTCATTAATATAACCCGAAAACTAGCATCATATATTCCAAAGAACCTAAAGTAAATAGAACCTTACATGAAATGTTATAGTGGTATAATAAATAAATAAAACCACGGAAAAGAATACTAAACGAAAAAGGAAGAGTGGTGACCAAATAGTAGCTATTTATAAAATTGTAAGAAATATCGTAAAAGTAAAAAACATACCAAGTCAAGCGGCTCCGACACTGCCTTGCCCAGTCCGCCCAGGACAACGGGGCAACACCCACAACTAATGGATGCGGTACCTTGACGCCCTGACAGTACCCGACTTCCACTCATTCACGGCCTGGCCATACATGTATCCTCCCACAAAAGCATCACTGACTAAACGATACTCACCCATATCGCCATCGGTTCTCAAAATGAGCGGCGTGGGACAGCCAAAGGGCACGATAAGGTGATCTCCCACAGCCAGATAGCCACTTCCCATGCCGATGTGTCCGGAGTTTGTCATGAAGAACGAACGGCCGGTCATACTGGTGGAGAAACTCTCCTCGAGAAGGGTATTTCGGTCGACGCCGTAGAGATCCACGACACCAGGCTGTGAGTAGGGAATAAGTCGATGGTGTAGTGGCATTTCGGGGAGCAGGTCTGCTGCTAGGGATGCGAAAAGATGCAAAGTAACATGGCGCCACGCACCGTATCCCGCATACAATGGGTGCATATTGTCAAAGACCAGAAGCCGGCAGAACTCCATTTCCATTATCTCCAGTTCGGCATTGTCTTTTGATTTGAATCGCTCTTGTAGGAGAGAAAACCAGTGTAAGAATGACATCACCATGTCGTGGACAGTATTGGTGGTCCCGACAGGGATTCCACGGCTCCTAATCTTGTCGATGAAGATAGCCTGCACATTAAGGGTACCATGGTCGGCAATCGACGTTTCTTCTTGCATATCTGCCCCTGCTCTGAATCTGCCCATAGGCCAATCGATTGCCGTCATGGGTGAAATATGGGACCAGTCCGGTACCCATGTTGGAAGCCCTAATGCCGTGACATGGACTGGGTAATGAAGTGCATGGCATACAATATCCAGACGTCGGGACGCGGTTATGACATATTCGGCTGCTTTGGTGTACACTTCGTCAATGGGCATTTTGTAGTCTGGGGTGATGGCTGTTTGGGCGTCCTGGGGTGACACGCCTAGTACTCCATATACTTTGTCGCGAGGATCGGTCGCAAACTTGTCGCGGCAGGTCTGCAGAGTCACCAAAAACTTAGTAGCTTTGAAAGCGGTGTCCGTTGCCGTTCCTGATCCAAGCAATGTACGCATGTCTTTGAAACTGGATGGGCCGAGTTCCTGTAAGGCTCGTGCGTAAGAGAGCCGATTTTGAGATGATAAAAATATCGGCTCTCTGTTGTCTCCTATCAGTGAGGAGTAATGGCGTTCGATGTGTTTGGAGTTTCGGCGGAAGGCCTCTGTAGCCTGCTGCAATGTATCCCAGGACAGTGATGATGGGCCACAGTGGACTGTGATGAGCCCACCGTTAAGCACCTCCTGAACAACCCAGACCCGGCGCCAGTATTCCCGTTGGAAAAGAGAAACCACCGCGGCAAAGTCTTTGCGGTGCTGGGGAGACTCTATAATCCGAAGAATGGTACCATCGTTACGATGTTTTCCATGCGTAGCGATGGTATCAAGGAACTTGATAGCTTCATCGCTGTCACTAGACGCGGACCCAAGCCACACAGCTACTGAATTGGCAAGACTGTAGATCGACCTCATCAAGAGAACCTGGTCTGAGACCTCACTCTTGTCACTTTGGTTGATGCAGATTGCGTCTGCCCAGCAAATGACATCACGGTCTCTGTCTCGCAGCTTCAAGAGGGCCTGGTTGAGATTGTTCGTAATTGGGATGGGGTGGCCGTCAAGTTCGGCGATGGCTTTGTTCTGGGTGCTTCCCCAAGTATAGGATAGAGCAATGTATGGAATTGGCCTGTTGAGAAATGTATGCACAAAAGTGAGCCTCAGCGGGCCTGAGGACGAATGCGCAATTCGGATAAGGCGGATCTCGGATGGTGCAAGACTTGTGTGTGTTACAGGTGTGTTCCCGTTATTGGGATACGCCGAATGGCTGTGTGCAGCTGCTGCCGACTGTGTTGTGGTTGAACTAGACGGGCGGCCATATTTGTCTCGATGGGGTGGTGTTATAGGGTAGAACTGGTGCGGCTGTGGTGACGATGACCTGGCTGGTTTGGGGGGGTACATGCCCAGCTGGACGGCAGCTCTCGGGTGAACAAGACCGGGTGCAAAACTGTCCCGCGGGTTAGTCTCACCGAGAGCTGAGCCTTGGGGGGGCGGCAGTTGCTCCTGTTCGTATGCGGGCTGGCCGTATGAGACCGAGTGTAGCTCTGACTCCGGCCCCTCGCCGTATACGGACACTGGGTATGGAGCCTTCTTCCACTGACGTTCCTCGGCGGGCAGTCTTGAAGAAGATAGCAGGCCGAACGCCAGTGGGGTCCTCTCTCTCTCTTTTCCTTGTTGACTCCTGGCGCTACCATGGCTGTCAGGTCTGGCAAGAGTAGGGCCAGATGCATGTGTTATGCTAGGACCACCAGCAGGCCTTACAGGGAGAGCATGGGCTTGGATGTGTGCATTCTGTCCAAACGCTTCTGCATTTGCGTGGGCTATCTGTTCTGCGGACTTGTCGTCCCTTGGCCTTCGAGGTGGTTGGGTTCGTTTCAAGAACCCGTCTGGCAGTGGGCGACGAGCTGTCTTCTTGTCATCGTCATGACCAAACATGGTGTCTGTAGCTCAGAGTGTGGGTGCAGTATGGGATGAGAGTAAAAGCAATAGATGAAAAGATGGGGGTTGGATGTAGTAGGTAGCAGGTGGAGATGTGGTGATATGAAGATATGAATTTAAAACGCGATATTACGAGGTGGGAGGTAGACACCATTTATATGTGAACACGACGATACCTGTATGTTTTTTTTTATATGTTGAGCTTCTGTAAACTCTCTGTTGAGTCCTCGCTAAGTAGTTTGGCGGCAGTGTAAGCCATCCCGACCAAAAGAGCCATTGAGACTGCAACTTTAACCGCCATCTCCTGCATTAGCATTTTGCATAAGCTGCCCTGCATCGAGCTCAGGACAACCTTTTCTGCGGCCAGAGAGCCAGCACATGAAGCTAGCAGTAGAGGAAACGAGTAGGCAGTTATGCATCTCCAGTTTTTAGCCTACATCACCAATAGTAAAGCGTCATGTCAGTCTTGGGTTAGCACTCAATGGCAGAAGACTCTAGTCTGGACTGTGTTATTTTTGTCATCTGCTAGAGCATGGTATTTGCCAGCTTCTTAGTCTTGATATCAGCCTCTGATCTGATTTGCCAATTGCTCGACTTGTTGTTTGGCAGCCTGACAGCTACTCGTCTGAAGTCTGTCTGATGCCTGTAGTATTGATGCGATTGGCGCTCGTAGCGCTTGTAGTGAGGAAAAGTGGACTGCATTGACAACGAGGATGACAGGAGAGGCGAGGGGGTCAAATAGGAGAGACGACGTGGACAAGATGAGGAATGAATTACGTGATGCAAGCAGGCTTTGAAGCTCTTGCTGTGCAATGGGAAAGAGCTGTCGTCGATTGGGGTTCCTTCACTTCCATTCTTTAGCTTTTATATTTTATCTTCTGTCTTTTGCGTGGAACACGTGATCACTTACACGGAGCAAGGGCGGCCAACGGCCAACGAAATTATGAGAGATATTAGTATTAGTGGCTGGCATGTACTAGTTTTCACATTCAATTAATCATCAATTAATCGCTTTCTTCACCTCCTTTTTGACAAGCAAGGAGCGGTCGAATGGAATGCAGATTGCCTTGGTTGGGGCATGTTTATTGGGGCCGCCTCCTTATTCTGTAGTGGGACTGGGAGACTGGAGACTGGAGACTGGAGACTGGGTCGTCGCTCTTGCTGCTTCCCGCCCAATTAATTTGATTGTGACTTCCCGTTGTGATATTGTCCCGCCCTGCGCCTTTTCTCGACCTATGACTGCTTCAATTGCCAGTGCTTGTCGTGCTCGGCCTGGGTCAAGTGTTTACTTGGTTTCCTCTTTGGGAACTCTTCATTTTCGGCTCACATTTCTTGCATTAATATTCACATTTCTTACCGTTTGCCTCACTCCTTTTACGGTCCTCATTTCTCGTGTTCTAGGGTCTGGCCTCTTCGTGACGCGCTCTTTCCCAAATGTTTGCATTCCCGGTCACTCCTTCTCAAAATGGCAAACAAGCCACAACAATATCACCCTCCACAATGTGGCAGAGCAACACACGTCAACATCGAAATGAAGAAGGAGCCATCGTTACGACCGCGTTCCTTCTTTACCTGGACTTTACTTCGCTTTCTTCTCATCTTCACATCTTCACATCTTCACATCTTCATATCTTCATATCTTCTCATCGTCACATCTTCTCATCGTCACATCTTCTCATCGTCACATCGTCACACCCTTTTAACCATTTAACACCGTCTCCTCTCCTATCCTGTCTTACCCTTCTTTGTTCCCTCTCTCGCACATACACGGAAGCTCCCATCACTAGCTACTAGCTCCCGCCCACATTGCCACAATGATCTGCTCTGCCTTTTCAAGGGGTCCTTGCCACGGCCGTAGCCGGTCGACCAACACCATGTGCAGCAACATCCCCAAAACCTACGACTCTAGTGACGGCGAGGCCGGAATCTGGACTGGCAACTACAACGGCAACAACACATACATGTACCATCGGACGCCGGACGCAACAAACCCTTCAACACCACGATATGCACCCTCCCTACCCATGACGCCAAAGTCAGCCACATCAAAATCGATTACCGGCTTCCATGTGCGTCGCCGCTACCACAATCAGACCAGAGACGACCTTGCTGGCCGTCGCCGCAGTGCAAATGCCGACATCCTCGAGAGTCTAGGCCTGCCATCGATGGTCTCCTTCCAAGACATGAAGACGCTGCAGGATGGCCTCAGTGAGGAAGATATCCTGGGACACCATAAAAGCCACCGCCGGCAGAGTAGCCGCCGTGTGTCGGTATGCCTGTCAACGTACAACGATTGTTTCCGTGGAGCTGCCACAATTGTCGGTGACAATGCGGCCCAGGTAACCATGCGGGCATCCCAGTCTCTATCAAGCGTAGCCCGCTGGACGCGAAAAGTGACGCCGCCGTCTATTCACTTGAGGCTCCAGAAGAAACACAACCACGATCAAGCCCCCTCAGCTACGGTTGGCTCCGATGTGGATAAAGAAGGCAAAGACGACAGCTTGATGCGTGAGAAACATCTCTACAGTTCAGCTTCAAAGGCTGACCGCAAGAACCAGTCATTTTTGCCAAGTCAATGGATAAGACAGCGCAGTGCCTACGCCGAGGAAACGGCCGACGAGAAGACCTTGTAACGGCTGTACACACTAACGTGCTACGCTATCAAGGCTTCAGCACCTGAGGTCGCGCTCAACTACCATTAGCAACGGCTCTACCTGCTCACCAAAAATTATGTTCACGAAACGATGACGAAAAAATCCAACGCATTGTCTTACACAAAGCATGAAACTTCTCTGCTTGTTATGTTGCCTTACGACCACACCAAGACGTGTCGTCACGTCTCGACTTTGAGGGGAAAGCCCACAGGGCATACTGCTCCACGGAAGCCAGAGATTGACCCCAAGACCCGTCCTTATTTTGTTTATGTTTAAATGCTTTCGTTTCTTTTGTTTAATGAGCTATCTTATGATTATATTCTCACTCAATGACTGCTATGAATATCTCTTCTTTTTAAAGTTCTTTACATCAGCCGTCCACTCTGTGATCCCCTATCTGCCCTTGATCCTATAGCGGTGACGTATCTCCATTGTGTCGTCCATTCGTTGTGTTCTCGTTTATCTCGCAAAGGCTGATCTAGAGAAAGCGATACTTGTTGATGATGTGATGGGGGCACTTGTACTTATTGTCAGTGGCAGTTTGTGTAAGACCGTAGGTCTGGCTAAAGTCCTTACTTCAGTTATTGGGGCACAGGAATAGGACCGCAACAGCCAGGTCTGTCATCTTTAAAGTTTTGGTCTTGGTCATATCTTATGATCTTGCATCCAAGCCGGCACGTGCAGTCCTGTGCCAATAAAGTGAATTGTAATATGCTACCATACCTAAGCGTCTCGGAAAAGCCAATACGTGAAGAAAAGATGTTCTGTGACGGAGAAAAGAAGTCGAATGTTGGATAAATAGTAATAGTAAATAGAAAAGGTAAAATAAAGTAAACATCAAATCATTGCCAAAAAGGTATATGTATTATAATATGCAATATGGAACAGATAACGCATGCATCCAGAAACCCCAACACCAAAAAGATACTTTACTTGAAAGCTCTTTAACCACTGGCAATACCCAGTCCGACACGCGGCGCATTGCTCATGCTGTTGGTACCGGTCCGCTCACGCAGCCGACGGCCCTCCATGAGGCCCTTGAGACCGCGTTTCTGCAGGCCGATGACACTGCTGAGCTCGCCACTCCAGACCTCGCGCTGGCCGCGCTCGCTGTTGTCGCCCAACTCCGAGCTCCATTCCGAGCCGGACACGCTAGTTGTAGCGCTCAGCTCGCCGCTACCCGGGCGGCCGCCGTTGGCAGATGCTGGCACAGACGATGCGGTGCTGCCGGCAACGGACGTGTTGATGTGCAGTCCGGTGGTACGGTTAGCGAGTGTCGTGGCGTCGTCAGGTGAAAATGACTGCGCCTGCTGTTGTGACTCCGGGAGAGACTGTCCAAGGTCAGTCTGAGACTGCGATGGCGAGTGAAACATGGAGTCTACAGGGCTAAGAACGTCCAGACCGCTTGGGACGAAGAAGTTGGGGTTCAGAGTGCCATCGATACCACGGCCACCACCTGCTGCCATTGCTGTCGCGTTGAATACAGCAGCGGCATTACGGCTGTCCAGAAGATCGTGTAAGCGCTCAACAACGGCCTCAAGAAGACCGTCGATGCGGTACGGCCGTGCCACCTGGAGCAGAGAGCACAGAATCTGGGGTGTGCAGAGTGGGCTGCTTGTGGGTGGTAGCGAGCTCGTATATAGGAAGTGCAGCAGAGCCTGCACCGTAAGGTACGTATGGGGGAGGTAGAGGCAGCGGGGACGGCTGTTGGGAGGGAGGGTGCGGGGCGTCGGTGCCGTGTTGATGGTGGCTGGGTCCACAGGAGGTGATTGGGGACCTGCGCCAGCTGTAGAGATGGAGATGCCGGACAAACTCGTGCCGGGTGTGCTTGGTGCCTTGCCGCTAGCACCGCTGATCGAGCTACCACCAGATAGGGTGCTCTCAATAGTATTGCGGCTCGATGGTGTAATAGTGATGCTCGAGTTGCGCACGGCCGACATGGGCGTAGAACGGTTGCCAGCTTGGTCCACTACGCTGCCATCCTGGTTTGCAGTTCCCTCACGGAGAAGCTGCACAAAGTACGGGCCCCAGCGACGAGCGACGATACGACTGTTGACTGGAATCCGCTCGTTGTCGATGCACAGAATGTCCATATCAGCAAGCTCGCGCATAGCCAGTGCTTTCTCGCCCAGGTCTTCAGAAGCACGCGAGTGGAAACGGCCTCCAGCTGTTGAGCCGGCCTTGCGCGCAAGGCTGAGACCAGGTGTGGTGTAGGGACTGCTGGCAGAGACAAATCCAGACATGGGCGACGTCTTCCGCGGGTTGTCGTAAAATCCAAAGGCCTCCAGCTCAACCATGCACACATTAGTAAAGTTGATGCGACGGTGGTTGTAGTCGTCGACGAGGCTGCGCTTGCGGTTGCCGAGAATAACAAACGTGTTGCGGCGGTTCCAAAGCACACCCCGGTTCCAGCTACCTTGACTAAACACGCTGCCACCTGCATCGATACGGGACCAGGTCAGATTTCGCAGGTCGAGGGCCCAGAGAGCATATTCTTGCTTGGAGCTTGTCAGGTAGGTGCCGCTAACAACAAAGTGCGTGTCAATAACACCACCGTTGGGGAAGCGCAGACCCGGTGGAGTGTACGTGCCAGCCATAGGCTTTTCTGTAAGGTTCCCGTCGGGCGAGCGAATCTGCAGCTCCAGCTTGACGTCGAGGAAGTTATAGTTGGAGTAGATGAGCATAGACGAGCCAGGCTCGCGGGCCTCTTGGCTGATACCGCCGTTTTCGGGCCGAATATTGGCCGTTGCGTTTGGTACGTTGGCACGGCCGATCCGTGAAGTGACGGAAGGCGGCAGAGGTGCAACGACACTCCGATAAGCACCACAGCTCTTGCCAAGTGGCTCCATGGACGTCCACTTTAGACTGCGCAGGTTAAATACGCTAATCTGCTCAATGTAGTGGTTGGCGCCATCCTGACCACCCACGACAATCATCTCTGCGCCACCGGTGCCGTCAATGTTGATACCAATGCGACCCTCGTTGGCACCCGATGATGGGTTGTGTTGCAGCGCTGACAGCGGTGCACGGTGTGAGCTGAAGGTGGCTGCCGACGGAAGAATGCATGCACAGTGCGCATAACGGCCTTGTGGCATTTCTTGGGTCTGGATGTATGTCCACCGCTTAGTCGGCACATCGTAAATGTAAATGTCGGACATGACGGTCACGTCCTGCGACTGGTCTTGTGGTGGCGATCCCGTAGGCGTTTGCTGTGGAGACATGCCGCCGTAGCAGACCATCTTGGAATCGCCCAGTGCACACATGGAGTGGAAGTACCTCGGTGGTGGGATATCGCCAGTAGTTTCGAGTTTTGTCCAGTGGCGGCGGATAAGGTCGAGCTCGTAGAGGTCGGATGTAAGAGAGGCAGGACGGCTCCGGGACAGGATACGGCCACCAAATACGTAAAGCTTGTCGCCGAGAATTGTGGTGGTGGCACCAACCAGGGGATGCGGCTCGCGGCCAGTTGTTCTGTGTACGTTGCACATCAGACCTGACAGGTGGGCCGAGGAGGCGGCATTTGGTGGTTGTTGGTTCTGGTTCTGATTCGGGTTACCAGTCATGGCGGAATTCAGGCCACCAGGCGTGCCACGACCCTGTTGCTGCGGTTGAGGAGATGGCCCAGCCGACGTGGGGCCGTTACTTCTTGGTGTTGTGTTTTCCTGGCGATCATCGGCAACACTGGTTTGGCTGCCGTTCAAGCTTGTGTCCATACCGGCGGCCGGCGAGCCACTAGAATTGGAGTTGGAGACATACATAAAGCCGCCCTCGACGGAGGACGTCGAGTCCATTGTGCTTGTCCGACTGTCCATGGTATTTATTCCAAGTCCGTTTCCACCTCCGTCTCCAGTTCTTGAGTCGAAGCTGTGTGTGGAGGCTAGGCTCCCGCTAGAAGGGGCGAAGCGAAGCTGGCTGTTGAGGGGAATGGCAGAGTTGTGAGAGTTTCCGGGAGTAGCGTCGAGCGGGAGGAGAGGAAATGACGCAGGTGCTTGTGGTGGTCTCGGTAATGGTTTTTCGAGGCTATTCTGCAAACTCAAGCTGCGTGCATGCTGGTGTTGCGGAGTAGAGGAACGAAATCCTAGAAGTGGTGCTGACGCAAGGGGTGGCGTGGGCTGATCGGAACCTGGGGCATACGGCTTGAGGACGAACTGGGCGGGAGGGGGGGGAGAGTCACGGTGGTGGGTGGCAGAGGTAGAGTTCTGTCGGCCAGGGGTGATCTTTTTGAAGCCGCGAAGGGCACCGGTAAAGAGGTCGGCGGCAGACCGGGATGCAGTCAGGGACTTGGGGAAGTCGGTTTCCGGTTCGGGGAGGCGGGAGACGTCCGCCGAGAGCTCGTCTTGTTCGGGCAAGCTGTCCATTGTGAGTTAGTGTGTGTTTCGGTTGACAGTGAAACTTGTTGAAGAATTGTCTCTGGCCACCAGAGACAGGACAAAGTTGTGAAAAGCTCTCGTGTCGTGGGGGATCAGGATAACCGCCGTGGCAGGCAAACAAGTCTAAGACAGAGAGCAACCAACGGATTGGGTAACAAACAGAACAAATGAAGGACACGAGAGGAACCAAAGGAAACAACAGAAACAAGAAACAAAAGAAACAAAAGAAACAAAACACCGACGTGTCAAGCGACGAAACAAATGCCAGGCCAAGTCTCCAGAGAAGAGAAGAAAAAATAGAAAAGGGGAAGAGGACAAGGATCAACAAAGTGGACAACGGCATGTGGCTAGTGTGAAAGTGGGTGGATGACGTTGGGGAGCTGCCCAGGATCGGCAACGAGGCCGGCGTAGGTGCACAATTGGAAGCGGAGGCCTAGGATAGATGCTTCTCTGGGATCGCCGAAGTTGAATTCAAGGAAGAGGAAGACAACACGGCAATGGGCTAGGACGCCACGAGGTCCAAGAGCCGTGCAGCTGGGAGGGGGGAGGTGGAAGATGCCGGAGGTGCATCAGCAGGTGCAGGGTCATCTCCAGGGCAAGGGGGAGGGGCAGGGAGCAACGGGAAGGTGGGTACGATAAAGGCAACAGCAACAGGAGAGGTGAGGAAGCGAGTCGATAAGTTAGAAGGCCAGACAGTCGTGGGGCGACTAGGAGGGCCCAAGATCGAAGGATAGGGACTGTGGGGACGGAAGAGGATAGAAGATGGAAGGTGACGACGCCGTAGAAGTTTGGGCGGGCTTCCAGAAGGTGGATGGGGCCGGGGTAGGCATAAATGAGGTATAGAGAGGTATGGAGAGAGAGAAGGGCAATAGAAGATAGACGATAGACGATAGGAAACCGAGTTATGACAAGATAAGCAAAGAATAGGAAATAAGACGAGGCAGGCGATGAAAGGGAAAAAGGAGAGTACGAGGCCCAAGGAGCAGGGGGGTAAAGGGCCGTGTGCAAGCATCCCAAAGAAGAAAGAGCAGAGAAGGAAAAGAAGCAGAACAAACAGAACAGGCCCAAAAAAGAGGCTCAAGCGTATCTTACCGAAAAGGGATCTACGGAGGAGGTCAGGCTATGGCCGTGGCCAGAAAGAAAGGAGGCTGCAAACAGTTCGACTCCTGCTGAGCTACGACGTTCCTTTCCGTGTGTTGTGCGTAGCAACGGTTGCAGTAATTTCGAGATCGAATGGCGGGACGAGACGGTGTGAGCGCAGGAGGAGACCGAGGCGGTAATGGAGTGGGAGTAATGAGAGTAATATGAGGAGGAGCAAAAGAGCAGCAAGAGTAATGAGAGTAATGAGAGTAATGAGAGTAATGAGAGTAATGAGAGTAATGAGAGTAATGAGAGTAATGAGTAATAATAGGGACAGTGAATAATAGTAGAAATGAATAGCAGGCAATAAGAGGATAGGGGTCCACGACTGGGTCCACGAGAAGACGAAAAAGTCGATGGCGAGGAGGGGAACCAGGCAACAAAGGTGAGAGATGCAATGGGAGCGAGGCAGAGGTGAGGAGCCGGAGAAGATAGGAGAAACCGAAGCGAACACAGTAGATAGAACAGTAGAGACTGGCAGAGGATGCGGTCCCGCTGTGGGAATGTTTGTGCGAAGTGGTGCAGCGATAAAGACAGCGCGAAAGACAAAGTGGCCTTCTGACGTGGGAAAGAGTGGCGGCGCCCTCTAAGAATCGTTATTCGTTATTCGTAATGTCGTTGCGTTTCGACAATCGGGGAGTTGTTGACTTGCGGCTTGTCAACTTGTCAGATCGGCGAGGTTGTGCGGTGAAGCAGAGGTATCGCGAACGTGGGGCGTCGAGGCGGGTCAAGGTGGAGGGCACGGGGATACGAGCGAGGAGGAGCTGGTCGAGGTAGATGGAATTGGAGTGGTTTGCAACGAAGTCGAGGGCGCGGATCGCGGATGAGACTGAGACCGAAAAGGAGTGTCGGTGAGAAGCTGAAGAGATGAGAAAAAAGCCAAGAGGGGAGAGAAGGACAGTCAGAAATGAAAGAAGGCCAAGACACACAGAAGGAGGAAAGCGCGACAGAGCACGAGGATGAAAAATAGGAAAGGGCAAAGGACAAGAAGAAAAAAGAAAGGGGCGTCGTGTCGGAAAAGGAAAGAGACCCTGAAATGGGAAGGAAGGGAGGGGAGGCCGACGAGGGGTCGAGCGATGCAAGCGTGGATATCGCAAGATGCTGTAGGGCGGGAAGGTAGGGAAAGAATAAAGAGGGAGAGAAAAGGGGAAGCAGAGGCAGAGAGGCAGGAAGCAGGAAGCACAGAAGCAGAGAAGAAGGGGAATAGAAGGACAAGGAAAGAATGGAAGAAGCAAAGAAGGATTGAAGAAGTGATCGAGGCTGCAGATTGCGCAGGGTGCATGCAGATTATGCGCCGATGCCTGCTCCTTATGCTTGCCCGACCAGGCAAGAGCACTTAGCAAGCAGGCCAGCTTGCTGTATCAAGAAGGAGGGGGGGCTGCTTGCCATGCCTTCCCAGTAGTTACTCCGTACCAGTACTATTTCTACGACAGATCGCAGCCAGTCACAGTTCACCAACGGCCAATTGAACATGCATGGCTGCTTCGAGTTTAATGAGTTTTGCCAGTCGCGCTTTTCCGTTTCGATGGTTTTCTGGGATCCCTGGGAGGGGCGAAAGGTAAAAAGGTATCTTGGAAAGCGGTGGGAAAGGGGGGTCCTCTGAGCTGCGACTCGGGTGGCCAGCAGGCCTACAAGCGCTGTGGAAAAACAGCTTGGAAACAGCTTGGAACCTGCAAGAGAACATGAGAGAACACTACGACGTAGACGACTCCAGACGAGACAGTCGTCGGCTGGCGGTTCCTGTCTGGTGTACGTTTTGGGTGATTTGGGGCCGTTTGGGCGTGGTCGGCGCGAGATTGGTGGGCTGTGATTGGCTAGTTGGGCGACCCTTAGTCTGACCCGAGCGTGACCAATGGTCCATGGCGTACGGAGTAGCAATGCCATGAGCTCGAGGCTACCGGTCGGGACAGATTATGTCAGTGGTATCTTACGACGGGTATGTGATGGAACATGGATGTGATGCGCAGACAAACATCGTGGTGTGATTGATCTGTATTTCTGATCATGATTAATCGAGTAGGGTAACTGTTTATCTTTCTTCTCTAATCATATGTTTTAAATGATAATGATAATAAACTTGTATTTGTACGTAAATGGTAAACTTGAAGAAAGAAAATAAGGAAAGAGTTTAATAACAATATAAGAAGAAAAAATA